>CAUJNA010003521.1:362814-452814 GCA_963377175.1 Effrenium voratum | reverse complement strand
GATCCGTTCCAAACATGACCCCAAATGCAAATCAAAATCAACCGGGCAGGGTTAACCACGGGTTCCCATAAATCCAACAGGCCCTGTTCAAAACGTTCCTGAGGACTCTGCTTTGATCCATGTTGATCCCAGAAAGCTCTCAGGAATCACCATCCGTGCCGTCTCCTTCTCCGGCTTTTTCTCCAAGGGCACCCCCAAACGTCGACACTGAGCCACCAGATCTGTCAGTGACTTGCTGTGGAGTGTGGCCACTGAGTCCTCGGGCGATTGTTTCACGCATGCGATGGAGCAGCGTCCTACAACTTCCAAACTTTGACGACTTAACGTTGGGGATTCAATCGGTCCTCAACATGTTCGGTTCCTGAGACTCAACCGGCCGGACCAAGACAAAAACAATACCAAACTTGGCCAAGCAAGGGCGCAACGCTCGGTGGCTCTTTGGGGGCTTCTTCCAAGATTGTCTGGTCCTCGTGTTTATTATTATTACTTATTTTTGAACAACGAAGCCCTGGTTTCCTCCGAAGAAAGCCACGAGGAAAATGTGCAAAGAGAAGCGATTTGAACATGCAAGCAGTGTACCTTCTCGCGAGTGGCTCATATACGTTGTGACTTATCAAGGATCGTGTCTGCTGCAGCTCGGGGCGTAAGTTAAGTGCCACAGAAACAGGAGAAGGATAAACAAATATCCCTTGGTCAGACATAGCAATTTGAAATTCGTGGTTGTTGGCAGAAAACTCAACACCTCCAACATCTTACATATTCTGCCTGAAGAATCCAAGCATGTTTAGGCCAGCCCAGCCAAAGCACCAACACACCGTGCGCCACCACGATGCTTGGCAGTAGATGCACGGGGATGCCAGCCTGTAGCCAGCTCCTCACTTGGTTGCAACCTGGGAAGAACAGAGTAAAACCTTTCGAATCCTCAGACCATCTCAGACTGAAAGTAGACCAGAACTGGACAGCCAACTGACTTACACGGGAAACAAACAAAATAGAAGATCTTCTTTGGGCAAGTGAGGCTCTCATCTGCCAGGAGCTGGATGAGAGAGGCTCGTGACATACCAGGCTCTGCGGGCAACTGGCGACCTTTGCCTTGGAGTTCAAGGGGGCGGGCGTCTCAAATGTTTAACTAGGTCCTCCAGTAGAGAGGTTAGAATAAGGGTACCCTTTTTTTGTGTAGTCTATTTTGCTAGGGGAACCCTCCCCCAAAAAATGGTAAAAGGAAAATACTGGGGGACCTAGTTAAAATTTAGAATGTTCAAATTTGGAGTTCTGGCATCCTATTCCTGATGTCCCGACATGAGTGACATCAGCCTGGCTGTTGTGCCATGCCTGCGGTTTGGAGGTCCCAAGCGAATCATTTCTAGGTGACGTTAGATCTGAATGTGACCAGCATTCTGGACTTGAGACAGGTAGAACCCTGCCCCTTTTCACCAGCTTCGCAGGGTTCATCGGCTGTGGCGGCTTGCCTGCAGATCAGAAATGCTGAAAGTGCACATTCATACAGGCGGCAAAGCATGCGTCCCAAAACATGTTCCAACATGCACCTGTGGACCACCCCCTATTTTGCCAATTTTGTCACCTTCGCCACCCCCCAGGTTTGGTAGCCTGCAAACTAATTTATTCTGCAAATGGGTTTGTCTCTAAACGAACCATGCTGCAATACAGGGCAGCTTATTAATATTCGGTACCAACCCCTTCCAAATCATACTGACATTCTTGGGTGCAACTATCTCTAGTTGGCTTTCCATAGGGAAACCAACTAATAACTACGAGCCATGGAGCACCCCGGATTAATCCCTGCCCCCTCCGAATTAAGGTGCCCCCAACAAAAAACACAAGCTTTTTTAGCCAAAACAATCCAGGCCTTCAAATATTGAATTTGAGACCTCTCTTCCAGTCTTATTCGTGCACCCCCTGCCATCAGTCACCAAGCACCCCTGTTTGGACAAAAACAACAGAATTCCTGCTCCCGTGTAAATTCTTCACTTGATCCCTGGTTGATCAACAGGAGAAGGCATTTTAGAGGGTTCTTGACTATTTTGGGTAAACACACCCCAATGAATCTGACGCATGCTTTAATTCGGGTTCAATTGTCATGTCGCCACGCGCTTATTCGAATGCCATGCCACACACCTCTCGCAAATCGTCAAGCTTGAGGTTCTCCCAAATGACAACTTCCTTCACGCGAGAAAGTAAGCCTTGGCTGCCATCAAGTGGAAATCCAGATTGCGAAACTTGCGCATGTCCAACATGTACGGCAGCCGACCGCGCTGCCTTGCCCCAATGACATGTCTACATACCGGGGTCAGTTTTGCAACCTCACAGACGACAGCACAACTACTAGTGGTTCCTGCTACACGCAAGCATGCAACACACATTGGTCGCAGGAGTTGGTGGCATCAAGCAACTTGCATGAAAAGTCAGGTTTTTCATGCCACCCGCAGCAAAAGTTCCGCCCAACTGCTGGCAGCTGGCTATCTCTCCTCATCTCTGCTCCAGGTGCAAAGCCGCGCCTTTTGTATTCATTGCGGAGAGCAGACAGCGCACACTTCTCTAAGCGGTCCAGCGTTCGAATCACAGTCATTGCGCGACCTTTCTCCAGCTGAAGCAGTGGAACCTTTTTGGCCATGCACAGCTTTGTCATGTCTTCTTCCGAGAGGCAGGTGTCCTGAGTGAGTGCGGCCGAGCTCCGGAAAACAGGACTGTCACAAACCCTCAAACTCCTGACAAACAAAATGAAGTGCCCCTGACGATTCCAGCCCCGCTGATAATAAGAATTCGGCTGGCAAAAGCGATGCTTTATCACAGTTTGGGGTGTGTGAGGAAGTTAGTGTTGGTTTGCTATTGCAGTGTACTCTTTTTTGCTCGGATGTTTAAACAAGTAAGTAGAATGTTGAATGTGAAACAAACGAAACTTGCTGGAATCTTGTTTGCTTTCATAGTATTGGCTTTGGATTGGCTCATTGAAGCTCCGTGATTAGGGGCAAGGGGTTTGACGGTGACGACCTGTGCGAGGCAGAGAACTGTATGTGCCATCTCCGCCGCATGATCAGTTGGTGATCCTGTTTGTTTGTGCTGCTTGGGCTAGTGTGTTTTGGACAGCTTCTTTGCCGGGCTTCGGGATCCTCCTCCTCGTCGTCCTCCTCTTCTTCATCCTGCTCCAGCAGTTCTGCCAGGTATGCTTCCATGACACAGGGCCTTGCTTGCACCGGCGCCGGCGAGGGGCTGCCAACCACTGTCCAACCCCTCCACTCGTCGGGCGCGCTAGTCGTGCCGCTCTGCGGGTGGTGCAGAAAGACGCTGTGAGGGCTGGGCCCTGGACGTGTCCAACATTTCAAAATGCCAACAAGTGACCCACCCATAATCCTACTGCGAAATCACCGCCTTAAGGCGAACATAACCCTTTTGCAACCCAGGGCAAGGATCTTGGCGATTGCCAGCCTCCAAAGCCTATGCGCCCCTTGCCGCCGCCCTTGGGCCCAGTAGGCCCTGTAGGCGCTGGCCCGCGTCGACGGTTTTGGGGCAGTTTGGCGCGCAGCGCGTCCAGCGTGTCAGTGCTGAACTTCAAATACCCCGCAGCCTGCAGCAGGTCATTCAGCCTGGCACCAGATGGTTATGATTTGTCTAAGTCACCTTGGTGTACATCTCTTACAAGTGCATCAAAGGGGTCTGAGATGGTGCGTAAGGCAAAAAGCGAAACGCCAAACGCCCTGTGAACACAAAATAGCATCACTGTTCGCAAAAGTTCGAAGATCGCAGAAGTTTGCAGAAGTTCGCAGAAGTTTGCAGAAGTTGACAGAAGTTTGCCTTGCTCGACATTGCTCGAGCCAAGAATCAAAAGGCACGAGCTTCTAACTCACAGATATGGTTGACAAAATGTGGGACCGTCTGTGGGCGTCTCTATAAAAGTGCGAGAAAATGACACCATGCAGGGCCCCAAAATGTGCCAAAGGTGGTTTTGCTTAGCAAGCCACTCATGCGGTTGAGGGCTTCAAGCATCCATGGCTTAGAGACTTGGGGCCCTTGGGCTCACAGTACGCGAGACATGTTGCCAAGACATGGGCGGACTTGGCTCTCATGTTCTCGCCAGATGCAAGTAGAAACTGGGCGCTTGAAACCCAGATTTGACCCCGCCTGTCCATGCTGTGGGCCAAATCCCCCGTGCCATGGATGCCCAGCTTCCCCAACTTCCTCTCCACCTTGGATGGGAAAATGCGCGTCAGGTTTTAACATTGTGTACAGAACTGACCAAATCCAGCCCTTGACGTGCCAGGACCTATCCCAGGACCCATGCCAGAACCAGCCCACAAAACTGAGTAGCGCAGAATAAAAAAAACAAAGTCTGATCATCGCAAACGGACCCCAGGACTTGTCCCATGTTGTGTCTCCCCCGTGTCTTCCTATGCACAAGATTCCAAAAACTTTGAAATCTTTTCCGCGTGCCCTGTTGCACGTCGACAGCTCCAGGACGTGTCCCAGGATACGTCCAAGGACGCTCGTCCAGCTCAGTTTCAAGCAGGAACCGTGCAACTGTTTCGCTGCACGAACCCCCTTGAACGTTGTTGGAGGTCAAGCGGAACAGTTTCTCGCTTCGGCCTGTTGCAAAGACTGTCCCGCCCCCAAGGCTGGGGAGCTGGCTCAATGGCAAACAACTACGAAGGGGTTACTCTGTTTACCCCAGTTACCAGACTTTAGCAGGGGGCTTATCCGCCACTGAATTCAACAGATTCATAAAAGACTGGCTGCATGGAAGTAGCAACCTCAAAATCTACCCGTTAAATTTTTCCTTAAAGAGGCTTCCCACCTCCACAAAGCATTTTGGCAACCCCTCAAAAGCAAACACCCTTTTTGGCAGGAAATAATTTACAAAACCTCCGAATATGTCCAATAACTGCAGCGCGCCCCTGAAAAAATCCCCTCCCCCCCCAGCCAAAGAATGAAAGATCGGAATCCTCGAAAACTGCCACGGCTACGATTTGAACGAGGAATACGTTCCAAATAATTCCCAAATGTCAACCAGAGGGTATAACCTCTAGCCTCGGCCCATGGGTCCGTGGCGCGGCGTTCAGATCCGCGGCCGTCCATGCGGGCTTCGCCTCCGCCAGCAGCTGACGGAGCTCCATGGCGGGCTCCATCGAAGGCGCTCGAGCCCGATGGCTAGCGGCGCCCGCTATGGGGTGAGTGGGGTGGGGCTGGGGGGTTGGGGGGGGCAAAGGAGCACGTGGCTAAATTCTGCTTAGAGAGCTCGTTTTACACTCGACTCGGTTTGTACTAGATATATATATATATATCTATATTGAGAGATTTATTTTATTTTGCGTATTTTTTGATTTATAATCGTGGTGATGTGAGGTTTTGCCGTGGTTTCAGTATCTCTGGGGCAAGGGACACTTTTTGACCTGGAAATCGAATTCCCTGGTAGCCATTTGTTGGAGGGGATCCCAGCTGATACCTGTGACCTTTCCCCCCTTAGAGAGGAGCAGCCACACACACCCCAACATAGAAAGCACCAAGCAGTGGGCCAGGATAAAACATCCATTCGTGTGTCCCATGATGCCAGTACTACCAAGCACTCATTGTTGACAGCGAGCTTCATGTGTTTTCATTTGATTGGCTGATACTCCCCCAACTTTCCTTGCACAAGTTGCTAGAATTTCTCAAGCAAAGGATCCTGGTGTGGTAGGATCTGGGATCTGAAATTTCCCTTAGCTGGCCCTTGTGTCCTGCCATTTCCAAAGGTGCCCTTTGATCCAACTGTTGCCAAAGTCGGACATGCTTCAATTGATTAAAATAAGGTCCCTTTGTGTTACAGAATTGGCCACCCACCCACCCACCCACCCCAAATGGATCAGAACCATCACTCAGCAACACTCTGAGGACCGAGGATAACCTTTCCGACCACATGCCGAACTCACCACTCCTTTGAGGGGGGAATTTCTGGGCAAGTTCGGTCGTCTTACCCCCCGCCACCCCCAAATGAGCTCGTTACTCGGTTACTTTATGATCCCCTGCTAAAAGTTTAACTGTTAGTGGTTTCATGGAAAACCCATCATAGTGGCAAAAAGTTCAAGTCCTAACATCCAAGCAAAATGCACCAAAGGTTATAATTTGCTTGCGAAGCTGCCAAGCAGGCGGCCAAGACCCCCTACCAGACACCTACGCGCCTCCGCAATGCGCCTCTGCCAGCTCTTGATCTGGTCCCGCAGGGCGCGCACCGGCGCTTCCCAAGGCAAAGTGGCAACCCCAACCTCGCGGCGGATGTCGCGAGTTTTACAGGTCCCCTCCCGCGAACTTAACACGGAACAATGCTAATCTGAAGCGGGGGGTACTTTACCATCAAGAAGTTTTGGGATAAGGCCTTGGTTGATCTTATTTTGAGGATTGCCCTCTTTGCACGAGAGGGAACACCCTCTTGTAGAAATCCGCGGGGTGTATCAATCAATCCCGGGAGTTGGAATCAGCCAATTCTTCAGCTCCAGGGGAGGTTTCCTTGTATCACAGAATGGGGACCCAACCCCCCTTCTTCTCAAACTCCGAAATTACTGGCCTCTTTGTTTATCATGAAGAGTCTCCGACACACCCGAGTGATAAGCAAAGGTACCCAAGAAATCGCCCGAGAAACCGCCAAAATGATGGAAGCGTAGTGCATGCTTCAGACCGGCAAATTGGATAAGCGTCCCACTGACCCAACAAACCTACTCAGCCGGTCTGCCAAAGCCACGGCCATTTACGGGAAAATCTAAACCTGCTTATAGCCAATAGAATGACAATGGGAATCAAAAAAGGCACAGGAGCCGAAAGCCATGTCCAGGCCAGAAATGCATTCGGACGCAGCTTCTCTGCCAAACTGCGATTCAGCAAAACATCAACGATTTCTATGACCACAAAGGTCACCGCCAACCCACAGGTGGAGGACCTGTATGCCAGCGCCATGGGCCCTGGCATGGAAACCAAATGCACTTCCGTCCCCTCTCCGAAGCCTGACGGCCAGCAAGGTTGCGCACTTCAACCACCATGACTTCGTCTGCCATTCACATGGCAGTTGCTTCCTAAAGCTCCACGCGGCGTGTGTTACCCCAAAGCTGCTTCTGGCGAGGCAATCTTTGCTTGATGTGCTTTTCGCGGTAAGGCTGCCTGCCGGCTAGTGGTTTGCCGTTCAGCACCCGTCTGAGGTGTACAGTTGAACATTTGTCAAATTGAACACAGCCGCAAAATCGGTACTCGGCATATGCACTTGGAAGCTCTGGATGCTTGGAAGCATTTTCCTACCCTTGTTCAAAAAAGCTAGTCGGTGAGAGCAAGACAACATCATACCCAGCGGGTTTTGTCACTTATGCTGAAGAAGGTGGCCAGCCTCGGAAATGCACTGTCTGCACAAATAGCAGGTGCCGCGGCTGCTATTTGGCCTCTGAGCCAAAATTGCAGGGCGGCAATGCACCGCATCACTTGCAAACGCGGAGCTCTGAACGCGACATGCTGGAGAGCCTTGAAACCAGCTGAAGCAATTGGAGGACAGTATGGCTTCGGCAAATCGGTGGTTCACATGTAGAATTCGCGCTCCAAGACCCTGAAATGGGTCCAGTCGCGTAGCTCTGGCAAAGCCAAATAGGGTACAGGAATGCGTGTGGGGCAAGCGAGTCACTTGGCATCAAGTCACGCATGGCCCCCTCAAAATAGTGAAAGCAAGAAGTCAGGGATCCAAGAAGACTAACACTTTCTGTAGGTTGGCTTGCTGGTTTAACCCTCGCTCTTTTGAGCAACACTCTGTGCGCATTGGTAAATGAAAGTGGCAACCCAGGCATACACAAATTGAGCTGTTGCTGAACTCGTCGCCATCTGCAATCATGAACCTCCCGCCACTTGACAAACGCAACTCCGCCCACGCCTTCGTCCGCAGACCTAGGCATGGATGTCTAACCAGCCACGCTCGGGGAAGCAGTAAAATCATGAAACATGTTCCTGTATCAGCAGCCAGTATGTCAAGGACATCAGGACTTGCTGCCAATCGGAACCGCCTCCTAGCACTCCGACTACTGCAGACATAAAGGCGCTGTGTTTTTGTGGAAGCTCCGTTTCTGGCCCCAACCTTTCGGGTTTCCATGTTCGTGAATCTTGCTTGAGCATGGCCGCAAGTAGCCACAGTAAACTGAGGCTTCAGCTTTGAAGGCGCCTGGCAAAGACGCAAGGAGCATCGAGCAAAGGCACGGTTTCTTGCCGTTTGGGGTTGGACACTATTGGGCCCCTTGCGTTTATGCCATTCTGCAGGTAGAGTTTGGAAACTGCAAGCGGACTGAGTCGATTTTGGAATATGGGATATATCTCTCCATCATCCTTCGCTCGTCCCAGGAGGTCAGCGATGGGATAGGGGGGGGGAATTTTTCAGGGAGGCATTGGTCCGTCGCACCTCCAGCTCCGCATGGTTGTCCTCTCCAGAGTACATGCCTCAGCGCCAAAAGGGCCGACGATCATCCAGCTGAGGTCATGCGACCTGAATCGTCCAAGTCGTCCATCTTGTGCCGCTGTCAGAAAACTCCGCATTTGGTGACCCCGGGAATCACACTTCAGCGTTCCTGGACTCTGGACTCCTCAACCGCATTTCTGGCTCCTTACAATCAAGACAGGCATGCACACACCCACTCACATACATGTACATGGTACACACACATATCTATACGTATGTATATATGTATATATATATATATATATGCATATGTGTACATATGTATATAGCTATATGCAATACATATGGCCAATGGAAACAAGTACTCGGTCAAGAGTTCGAGGTTTCTATGCCTGGGGGCCAAGGGCCTGGCTGCTGTGCACGAGTTGAAGCAACTATCTGGTATGCTTTGCCTGTGCATTGAAACAGCTGTCACCTTCTTCTACTAAAATGGATTCAAAAGGCGTGTATAGACCTTGCTAAAATCCCACTTGGGCAGTACCCCCTCTAAGCAAATAACCTGGAACCCCAGAAACACAAAAATCACAAAATGTGAATGCCGCTTGAAGCCCCTCTGATTGGGGAAACGCAACCCCCCCGCCACAGAGTTGCTGAAGGATACGGGGGAAAAGTGATTGGAAGACATTGCAAGGATTTGCAAGGAATTGTCCCTCGAAACGGCCGAGGGCGAGTGACTGACGGGCGACGCGGCGCACGAGCGCAGAGCATGTTTTTGCTCACACGCGCTTGCTGCACAGTGGGCAGGTCCTGCTTTGCCTTACGTGCCCAGTGCAAAGGGGTGGAAATGATCACTCCCTGGCTTGATTGGCTGATTTCAGGAAAACCAAAAAACAAGTGAAACTAGTTCACTGGCTGACGTTAGCGACAAAAGCGTACCATCAGAAGCGACACACACACACATGTTTAACAACAAAAATCGGAAACCTGTTAAACAAATGCCTCAATTCAAACACAAGCAAGCAAGCAAACAAAACAAACCCAACTCAAACAAGCAAGTGCCATTTGGACGAGTTTGCTGTGTGAGCCATTGGTCCACGCAGTCGCAGTGGAAGCGATGCCCGCAGCGGAGGACCCGCAACTGCTCGCCTCAGCCCAGTGGCCATGGGATCGGGGCGCCCTCTTTATGTTGTTTATGGGGGTTCTTGTTTTTGAAGGAGACCCGCCCCCCCCCCCCCCCCCGGCCCCAGGCGAAGGGGCCCTAACCCCGCCGCGAAGTCAAGGTGGTTTCTGGTGCCCCTGAACTGGGCCATCCATTCGATGCGCACCGACCCGTTTCCCTAAATCGAGCATGTCTTTACATACGGCACCTCTCCTTTGTCGCGCGGTTACTGGGTTTCCTTTTGAAAGCTCCAAAAGGGAGTGTCCGTTTCCCGTCTTCAATACGGATCAAGTGAAGCTTGCCACCATTACTCACCACCCCTGAGCACGAACTTCTACAAACACTGCGGTTCGATTGTAAGCTACTCTATGCACCATGCTGGCAGGTGATTGGCAGCTGAGATCGGCTCCATCTGTGTAGTTGGCTAAGCATACCTGGGATCAAATCGGCGAACTCGGCTCCTGTCCTCAAGTTTTGGTGTCGCCTGCTTAGGGTGCAGCGAACTCAGCCAACAATGCACCGTCTACAATTCCAAAACCTCAACAAAAATCCACACAAGCTTCCCCAACGTCATCCTCAACCGAGGGACGAATGCCAATGCGTGAGTTAAATCGGCAGGGACTGCAGAAATGTTGACCCCAGCAGGTTACAGAAGGGGCGTCCAAAGGAGCGGCCGCTGCCTTGATTGATCTTCTTCGATTGTTCAAGGGCGTGGGTAAGCCCCAAACAAGCGCGCATTTATGGCAAGCTCACCTGGGGGTGAAACACGCTCACCATGATGAAGGGTCTTGTACTTGGCATACACCTGAGGTAAACTACAGGAGCCAAGCATGCGTCGAAGCAGCCAGCTAGCCAATGAGTCAATGAGCCAACACAAACCCGAGTTGTTCCTCTTGGTCCTCATCAAACCCCCAAAAACGGTCCCAACTCTCCCCACATCGAGCTCAAAGCCCCTGCCCCACTCGGCCGCAGTGCGGCGCAGCTGATGCCGGAGTCGCCTGGACCGGACGCTGGTGCCCGACGAGGTAAGGAGAGGGCGGGCCCATGCAAACAACCTCCCAGCCTCAACAGAACGGCACAAACCAAAACAAGCGTGTGTGTCTGTGTGTGTGTATTTTGTTTGGGGCTCGCAGCACATTTCTGTGGATTTTGCGGGTTGCACCCATATCAATCCGCCAGGCTTGGGGCTGAAGTTCTGAAAAAAGCTTCTGACCAAAGGGATCCTATCCCTCCTGTTTGGCAGCACATCAGGACTGAAACAACATGTTATCTTCAACAACGATGACAAACTCGTGAACATGGCAGACGCTGTTCTGCAAAGTGGCTGTGATAATTTGTTTAAATGCATTTGGCCTCTGTCTGGTCCAGCCATTGATGGGATGCTGTTCATTGGTTGCCACAACTTGTTCAGGGTGCGGCTATAATTCAGGGCTGAAATGGACTCCGTCAACTCGAGTCTTGTCTGCATCCTTTGTACGTGTCTGACAGCGCACGCATGGGCCATTCAGCAGCTCCGCGACTTTTCTTGTGACTTGGGTCTTTCATTGCTAGCACTTCGCTCGCTTCGCCTGTGGGCACCTTTCGGCTTTGGGTCATTGCCGGAAGCCAAGGCTACAGCGGCACTGAATACACGCCACTGGAAACATGCATCTCTTTCAATGCATGGCGCGCGTCAAGTTGCCTATGCCTACTTCGATGCATCTATTCCTTCAAGGCTCGGTGATCGCAAGGCAGCACTGCTTGCCAACAGCAATGTCTAGCACGCGCTGGTTGCCAAAGGTCTCCGGAGGCACGAGCGTGGGCCTTCGCACCTCTTCGTCGCCTATACCCGAGGCCAGGCAGCCAGTGGATCTCCGACCCCAGCTGTACAGCTCGCCATCCTGCGTCAGGGCAAAGGAACAGTTCTCACCAGCAGCGACCTTCCAAACCCCTTTAATCCCCTCTTGGTACCGGCTTGGCAGCGTGATTGCAGTGGGCTCGAAGTACTGGCGATTGCCCCACTCGTAAATGGCACCCGCAGTTGTGACCATCACCATGTGCGTCTCGCCGCAGGCAAAGTCGCGGATCACATGGCCCTCCATGGGCAAGGTTCTCATGAGGAATGGGTACTGCATGCAAAAGTTCCGATCTTTCATCACCTCGAAGCCCATGCCAAGCTGGCCGTAATCATTGCGACCCCACACCCAGAGCTCGCCATGCAATGACATGGCGGCGGAAAATTCCCGGCCCGCGTCTACCTTGACGATTGCGGGCTCTTCACCCGGATTCATGATTGAGTCTGTGGTCTTGCTGAAAAAGACAATTTCATGAAAATCGTACTCGTCCCCTCGGGAGGCCACACCACCGCGGCCAAGACGGCCAAACCCTCCTTGGCCCGTACTGTGCACTTTCCCATCCTGATCTAGAACCAAGGTGTGCAGGCCGCCACAAGCCACCTGCGCCACCTCAACCCCTTGGTTCACAAAGCTCATGACCATCTCCGGGCTGCTCACCTCTGACCTCTTTCCTAGACCCAGTCCCCCAGCGCCATACCAAAAGCTGCCGCCGTAGCCCCAGGTCCACAGGATGCCGCCCTCCGTGATGGCTGCGGAATGCCGCGCCCCCAGCGCCACCAGCTGCACCGGGGGTCTGTGCCCATCTGGGGCCACCAGCTCCACTGGGCCTGGCTGGGCGTCTTCCCCGCTGCGGCCGAGCTGGCCGCAGTTGTTGGCCCCGAAGCTCTGCAGCCGGCCCTGCGCCACAAAGGCCGAGTGCCCCCCGCCGCAGGCCACCGCGCTGGCCCCCGGCGCCGCCACGGCCGCCGGCGCCGACTCCCCGCCCCAGCGCCACACCTGGCGCGCGGAGGAGAAGCTGCGCCCGGGACATCGACAGCGCCACGCCGCGCGCAGCATGGCGAGAGGGCTGTGCTTGGACGTGACGAGCATATGCGATGCAAGCAGCCCAAAGAAACCTTCTGAGGGCTACGACATGTGGTCACCTGTTCGTGGGTGCGTCATGCTGAGTGCTTGAAATGCAGAGGTGTGCTTGCGCTTCCAGAATTAGCGCATGAACCATGATTCTTGAGTCAAGCCTGCGGGTGAGGGACCGGGGGGAAGTGGCGCAATACTGACAAATTGGCTCAATTCTAGGGTTATTCCCAGTGCCTCCTTGCCCACACCTGCCCGTTGTTTCCCGCCAATGCTAGACTTCTACACGTCATGAAGGTGGTCGTGGCATAGGCACGAGCTGAAGCAAACACCTGCAGCAAGCAGAGCTGCTTACATCATGAAAGGCACTCTGCAGCTTGTCGGAAAGATGTGCTGCCAAATACTGTTGTTGTTTGTGTTGCGGCTCCCACCCTATTTAGATCAACGCTTCTGACTAGCTGGCCTTATCCACCTCAGAAACGTGAAGTGGCAAGCCGGTGCCAACATGTTGAAATTACACAACACGTCAACTGGGGCCGGGCTTTCCTCTAAAGTGGGCTACAAGCGGAAAGGAAAAAACAAAAACAAAAAATGGCACTCCGCTCATAGCAGCAAATCTGCTCAACACATGGCTCGAAGAACATTTAACCTGGCCATGGCTGGCAAACATGAAACAAACAAAGTCGGACATCTGCTCTGCTCTCCAAGGAGGACTATAGTTGCCAGGTTGGAGATCCAAAGCATCCCGCGTTCCCGTCTGCAGCATGAATCCCGGCATCTGGCTCAACAAGAGATCACGATCGGAGGTTTGGATGATCGCTCCAGACTAATCACTGGTTAATCGCTGGTTTGGTGAAATCTTCAGCACACAGTACTTGAAAACAAACGATGGGAATGCACCCCCAACCTGCCAACCACTACTTCAGGGTGCCTTGAAAAGAAGACAGTGCTAAATTTGATTTGCGGCCATGACAAGATCAAACCATTCCCCACCACCACCGCGCTTCGTGGCAACCGATCCCACGCCTCCTCGGGCTTTCAGCACCGCATGGACAAGCTCGGACTTCTCCACGACGGCGCCGGATCTGATGAGGTGTTGCATCTCCTCTCGGCGGTCAAAAGTCAAAACTTCTACGCAACAACTGGGATTTGTGACCGCTCGTCCCCCGGCTTTGGGACATTGAGGGGAGGGATTGATTGAGTTAAAAGATGTAAACCGGGAGTTACAGCAACACTGTTTGGGTGATGCGCAAGCCCCACGTGCAGAGAAATTAACTCACGCGGTAGCCATTGAATCCGGTTTGATTCTCCTGGGGGGCCCGAGTGCCATGCAGGGGCGCACATGTTAGCAGCTGGCATACGCAGAAACGCCCGCACGCTTTCCAAGGCACAGAAAGCCAAACGCAGGGCCAGCAAGACCTCAAAGTCCACGAAGATTGGGGGGACTTTTGTGTGTCAAATGGAAGGCAGGTTCCAGCAGGAGTACAAGAGTTCCCAGGAGGCATGGGAAAAGGACCTCGACAGAGTAAGAGGCTGTGAGTACTCCCAACTTTCACAGCAGGAGCCCAAAGACAAGGAAGGAGAGAAGCTTCCCCACTTCAGGCTGCCCGACCCAGGAGCCAGCCAGTGAACAAGGGCGACTCCCTGATGGCTGTTAGGGCATTCAACGTACCAAAGATTCAAAGACTAGCCAGTGAAGGGTATTGGGATACGCAAAGATCCCCTCTTGACGGCTTTGGTGCTCCAAAAGAGCTAACATCATCTAACATCAACCAAACGTGGACCTGCCGCAAAACATGGCGAACGGAAAGGACTCCGTCAAAGCAACGCTGAAGACACACACGCACACTAGACAAGTAATCATAAGCTGCATGATCTACATAAAAAAACATGTGCAGTACCCCTGGTGTAAACAGCCATGAGCATGTGCAGCCATGGCTCCCTGGTTTCGCTGCCACCTGCAAAGCCCAAGCGCATCTCCTAAGTTGGAGCGCGAAATCAGTAAGCGCACAGAAAAAAATCAGGCGAGACTTGGGTGCCTTTTGTTTTGGAAAAACTATGTTGGCAACACGAGAAGAGCAACAAACAAAGCTTTTGGGCTTCTGCTCTTCAGTTTTTTGTTTTTTTTGGGGGGTGCGGCAGGCCAAACAGAAATCATAATGAAACCAATCCGTGTGATCTGTTTCAACGCGCCCGGCATGGCTTAGCCGAAAGCGCACCTTGCTGCGGAGTGGGGTGCTCGAGGGCTAAGCTCTGACAACGGTCCCGACTTCAGCGCGTTTCACCCAAAACCTGAAACTCTACAACCTGAAAACGCTAATCTGAAACTTAACCTAAACCTCAATAACCTCAACAATACTAAACCTAAACAAAAAAAATGAAGAAGTTGTGAAACCTAAAACCTAAAATATCGAACTTAACCCCCCGCCCCCCCCCCCAAAAAAACAAACAAACACTAAACGAACAAATCCTGAAACTAAACCCTAAATACCTTGATTTGAAGCCCTAGAACCCCTAAAAAGCTAAGCCAAACCTGGTCCCTAAAAAAACTAAACCTCGAACTTAACCCCCCTAAACCCTAAACGTAAACCCAAAACCCAAAACTTGAACGCTAAAAAACCCTGAACCCAAACCCTAAAACCTTGACTTTAAACCTTAAGCAGAACCAAAACAAGACCTCACTCAAAACCCTAGGAAAGCAGCCTCATTCTCCTAACCAGAAGGAATGGATTGGGGCTAGTTCTGGGACCGGCATTGTGCACAAACAATGCAACCTGAGTGGCGGGCAAGGCATTTTGTGTATTTCATACAGGGTCAGCTATGTGGACCCTCAGGCGCCTTTGCCTTGGCCGTCTGCGGAACACAGAAAGGAAGACTTTCCGATTATGTTTCATGTTTCGCGAAAAAAAGAAGACACGTGTCTTACAATTCCTTTTGGTTTCCCCGGAAAACCTGAGCGCTGCTCCTTTTCAGCCGAGGCGCCGCCTGGCGTTGGAGGAACTGGAGCTCCTGCTTCAGCCGGGAAGCGCTCCAGGTCCGCAGCCGTGGCTCACCCACCTCCCATCCCATTTGCTTTTTGGTGCCATAGGCTGGGAATGAGAAATGGAATGAACCTGGTGAGGCCCTTGGAGGAAACCGTAGGTCATGGTTTATAGGGGCCATTCTTTCTTTTTCGGGGAGTTGAGAGGAATGGGCTGGTGGGGTGGGTGGCTAATGGCTTATGAGCTGGTTGGCTGCTGGGTTTTGGAGGGGCTGATAGGTTTTGGTGGGTCGCTTGGCCGGCCGGGAGGTCACTGCTGCCTTCTTGTTGCTTTCACTTCGGACGGAGTTGACCACTTCAACATCAGGGAACTAAATTTGGGCCGCCCTGTCCCTGTATGCTCTGCATCGTTTTGAGGACACATCGCCAGCACTGGCCAGTACCAGAAACGCGCCAACGGAGGACTCATTTGTGTCAGTATTCAAATCATGGCTTGCGTAAAGAGCTTCCATGCCCTTTGGAGTTTGTGCGGAACGAACAATGATTCAACAGAATGAGACCATCAGCCCCTACCAGCACTGTAGAAGAAACATTGTCTGCCCCGACCACCGGCTTCGGGGTGGGGACATTGCAATAGCGCTGGTGGATAATTGCTGGGGTGGCGCATGCAAATACAGTACCTCAACTCAAAATCTGCCCATCAACGGGTTTGTTCTTGGCCAAACAGTCAATGAAGGCCGGCAAGTGGCCTTTATTTAAAATAAAAATAAAAAATGGCGGCTGACGCAAACCTCGTTGTTTGTAGAGATGTGGAGGGACGTGTGCGAAGCCTGGTCGCAGCGTATCCAGCTGTCCATCTGAGGAATTAGGCTTCTTGGCTGCCTCAATGCACTGCGAGATGCCTGTTATGTGGAATTGCTCAGCCTTTTCCCTTCCTAGCCGGGACGCCTGTTTTTCCAGCAGGTATAGCATCCTGGCGCCTGCCGCTTGCCTCCCATCTCTTGCCATGACACCCTGAATCTTGCACTAGCTTAAGGCGCCACGAACGCACAGACATCCACAACCCCCCACCATAAGAAGGAGAACCATGCCAGTAACAATGGCGAATGCCCCATCAAGAGAGACGCAATTGCCTTAAGCAAATTGTGGCAGCACATTTGAGCTCAACCCCAACAGCGCAGCCACGGCACGAAGGTCTCCTTCTGGATCTTCTGAACCTCGTCGCTGCTCACGCGCTCGCGTGTGCTGCGGCTACTGCCTCCATTCCTGAGAGAAGCAGCTTGGGTTTGTGCGATGCCTGGGCATAAAACTTCATTGGGATCCCAATTGGATTTCAGGGGTCAAGTTGGAGCGGCCATCCTGTAGCAGTAAACAGTGTAAATGGATTGGCAAGAGTGTCCACAATATGGCTGAGGCTAGCAATGTGTTGTAAAAAGGGCTCTCTCGGAATGAATGAACCTTTTGCAAACATCAGCAAATGGTCAGAACAAACGATGTGGCGTGAGGTTGGGAATTTGATGGATGCTCTTTCATGGACGTGACACATCATTGTCATTTTGTAGTAAATGTGTTGGCTATGGAGGGCAAAAATAGCTCTAGCCAAATGCACACTCAATACCATGCGTACAACATGTCATCGGCCCTCACTAAAAAAAAAGAGCAAAAACGGGTTCGGCCTAAGCTTCTGCCAAGCCTCTCAAAAGGTCCCAAAGCAAGCGATACACTGGATTCCTTACAACATGACGTTCCCAACGTAACCTTGGGATCTGGAGGTTCCGCTTCATGTTGAAGCCTGATTGATAATCTGTTAAACCCTCCAGTACTCAATCAGGGGGGCTCCTTATTTAGTGGTTGGATGCTTTCCCTCTGGGGGGATCCCAATGAGCAAGGGCGTGATGAACCAGGGGTCATCACGCAAAAAAGCCCTGGGAGTCAGTGACCTTGACATTGGGTCGAGGCCTTCCCCCTATTCATCAACCAAGGGTTTATCATGGGTTTTTATTTCTTGAAATTCTGGAGCCTTCTGGGCAGGTGCGAACAAGGAGCCAAGTGGCACCTAAGCGCAAGGTAACTAGAATGACCACCGAACCATTGAGATTCACAATGTCCATATTATCGATACGTGGCTCGGGTCAGCGGGAGCCAATAACTATACTCCTTCCATGGTATAGGCATAGGGGTTCTGCGCGCTTCGCAGGGTCATTCCACGCCCACTTGTTGCCGAGGTGCCAATTGAGGCCGAGCTGCCGGCCCAGCCACCGGACACAGGGTTCTAACAACGCCTGGGGGAAGGAAAGGGCCCATTTTGTTTCAGCCCAAAGGAGCAGCCATTCCATGAGTGTTGCCCCCGCTTTCGTGGCGCCAACATGTGAATATCAAATATCAAATCCGCCGACCCTCTGCCTCCCGTCCCAGCCTCCTGCAGGGGGACACGCCCGAAAGCACAAAAAATAAATTCCCAGGACCGGTCCCAGGACCGGAACTGGGACCAGGGACTAGTCCAGGGAGAGGCCTTGGCCTTGTTTCTAGGACCGCTCCCGGGCCAACTCGAAGTGACTTGGGCGCGAACCGGCCCAAGCGGTAATTAACGGACGAGCCGCCATCTTTCTGACTTTTCCGGTAATCCTTGTGGTCGTAGAGGATCTTATAAGTGGTCCCTGGGCTTGCGGACTGGCACCCGTTTTTCAGGACCGGTCCTTATAACTTTTCCCTTAATCGCCGAGGGTCGGCGGCAGCAGGCGGGAGCCTGGTTATCCGGCTACGCCTCCTGGGGTAGCATGTCGCCGCTAGGCAATATTAGCCTGCTAGCTTTAGCTATAGGGGCTGCACCCTGGTGCCGCCGACCCTCGCCGCTTGGTCGTGATGCGCTGCCTAAATCCGGCACCTCTGCATCACCAGCTCGGTTGTGCCTGGGTGATGCTTCAGCGGGGCTTGGTCTGCATCATCAAGACTTCCTTCCAAAAAGCCTCTCAACCCATGAAGCACTGTATTTTAGAAGGTATCGGAGGGATATAAGCGAGGCTCATTTTCGCGCATTTTGGCGCCAAGCGCTGCCGGCATGCCGGCGATGCTGGGCCCTCGCTCTACAAAACGCTGTAAATACTGTCAAAAAAACTGCTGTGCTGAGCGGTTTGTTGTTGTTCTGTCCGTTTTGCTGTTGCTGTGGCTGGCTCGCGTGCTGCGCGGTCCTTGCTTTTTGTTCCCGTTGGTTTTCGGGCCTTCCGTCGCGCGCGCTCGACCCCAGCCACAAAACGCTGCTATTTACGGTGTTTTGTTACATGTGCGTTTCCGGGCTGGCTTGCGGACTGCTCTTCTTGGGCTGCTTTTTCTGGGTCCTCTGGCGCGCGCGCGCGTGCGCGCGACCCCATGTCAGCCTTCTGGGTTGGGGCCCGGCTGGGGCCCAGAAAGCTGGCATCCCCTGCATCATCTGGGGTTGGGATGGGCAACATGCATAACCTAACCAACCATATCATAGCACAGAATATGTTTCTCATACAAAAAAATGACATGACATGGCATAACTTCAAAGAGGCGTAGCCGGCTAGAGGCCGCAGGCCCAGAAATACAAGCAACAACCAGGCACATGGTTTCAATCTGTGAGGCTTGTGATTATCCATGGACCCTCCTAGGACAAGATATGGGGAGACTGAGGCTCAGCCCATGTCGGCATCCCAAGCTTGCCACACAAATCCGGCTTCCGCGCCTCTATGCACGTGGCGACGCGGAAGCCGAAGGCTTCTACCTTGCGGACCCAGGAATGCCTCCGGAGCTCTGGCCTAGCAAGTCGCGGGATGCCGAGGAAAGTTCAAAGCCCCGAGCCTGGCTAAGGGTCGAAGCACAAATTGAAACCAAAACATGCTTGAACAAACTAGACACGGAAGAGCCTCAGCCAATTTTGTTTAGCTACCAGGCATGAGGCCGCTGTAAAGGGTTGAGAGCCTCCGCAGTGGTAGGCCAAGCTGCGCGGCATAAATGTTTGCGGTAGTGGCTAGCATGTACTCTTGTGCTACCTATGTGGCCTGCATTGACTCCACAGATTCCATTAAATCCACGCCGTGATGGATGTACGATGTTGCTTTCGACGTTGATCCGCAAACCTGTTTGACCCAAGCTTTCCACAATGCTCATGAACTCAACCCACATACATCAAGCTGTCCAAACCGGTTGCAACAAAAGGGGCGGCTTCAAACGGAACCCGTCAGTTGCTCGCCATGCGAAGCTCACATGCCCTTCTTGAGCCCTTCCGTGCCTCCAGGAGAAGAGGAGGGTCAGGCCACCCACGAGAAGCAGAAAAAGCACAGTGACGGCACCAAGGTAGAAGCACAGCTGACTCCTCAACGCGCAGGTGAAAACCGCAGGCGCAGAACTGTACTGCGTACTGCAAATGGTCGAAACTCAGAAAACTACAAGCGCATGTTCGTTTCACACGTGTCCTGGGATTGCCTTGACTTTGCAAGAATCGGTCTATGAACCCTGGACCTTTGCCATCAGGTTGTTCAAGGGGGGACCGTTTGTGATTAGGAACGGACAAGTCTTTGGCAAGAGGGGCGGGGGTGAGATTGTTTCGGGGCTGAAATGGAGCCTGTACGTATGGTTGTTCCAATTGGAAACCCTTGGGTGGGCATGATTTACATAGGGTTTAAAGTCCACCAAAACGGAATCCATTTTCGGCTTTTGGTTTCGGAATCTGCTCCGAATTGAACGTCGCATTCTTATCCATAGGCATATGGGCTCTCACAATAGGCAATTCGGTCCCCTAAACGACAACGCTCTTTCGATTTTCCTCCAAATGCCAACCAAAAGGGCTCCAAACCCCCAGCGCCGAGGTGTGGGGTGTTTGGGGCTTGAGCTGAAGGCGCCAGAAGCCGGACCGCGCCCGGGGCATGCGTTCCCGGCGCGCCGGTTCCTCAGCTTTTGTCGGCTTTATGGAAGAGCCATGGCCTTTCCTGAACGTTTAAGGGTCTAAGGTCAACTTTCAATGGCGGAGGGCTCTTCAGCACAGGACGACAGTCTTCCAAAACCTTTCTCCCGGTGGTTGGAAGGTAGCAAAAACAAGGGTGCAAATTGCGTTTGCCCCGACAAAAAGCTGAAGTGTAAAGATCCAACCAAAGAACCAACATGACTTGGTCAATGTTCGTGCGAGAATCCAGTCAGATCAGGGCCACCCCCACTGTTTGCTTGGAAACCGAACACGTTCTTTCTTCTTCCACATGGCACCACGAGGTGGATGGATTTGATACTCGCCATGGGGAATGAAAGGATGCCCCGCGGTTGTGATGCAGAGCTGCCACCTTGAAGTGAAAAATCATAGTCATTTGGGACGCCTTCCAGTTGCCACAACCCTTTCTGGCCAAGGTTGTGGCATCGACCACGCAAAGGTCCCTTTCTCAAGGCAACTCCGTAGCACTGCTAGTCTCTGTCTGTGTTTGTGCGCATGCGTGCGTGCGTGTCTCTGTGAGCGTCCGCGCGTGTCAGTGCGGGTAAGTGTGTGTGTGTGTGTTTCTTCTGTGTGGCTGTGTCTCTCCAGTGGCTGTTGCTTCATTGCATTTGAGCGCCCGAATGTGTATGTACCTGAGTTCTTCTGAATGAGTTGGCCGGTGAAGGTCCTTGGGAACATGCCAAGAAGGGCTCCAAAGGTCGGCCCATTAGCTCTTTTTTTCCCGAACGCTCAATGCATTGCACCTCCAAGTGTGCATTGTACACAGTGGGCAGGTGGCCCACTTGTTTGGTTTTTGACACAGCCCTTGCGGCTCACAATGCGGACTAGGATCATGTTCGCCGTTGGAGCTTGAGTTCTGCAGCAGGATGGACAGGAAGAAAACAGCTGCCTCGGCAATGCAGGAGGCTTCGACATCCGCCTGTTACGATTGCCACAGTTAATGTTCTGCCGTTTCCACCATGCTCCAAGCAAGGTTGCGTACTCGGGCTCAAATAACACTTGACTTCAAAATTAACTAATGCACAACTGTCCAGCAACTGCAGTTCGGGCATACTTGCTTGGTAAAGAGCCTTTTGGCATCTGCTTCCCAAGTGCCCAACTCACTGTCGCTGTAATTAGCAGCCCAGGCAACGAACAAATAAACCCACACTGCGATGCACAGCTCCCAGCATTCTTTGTTAAACAAAAAAACATAGGAAAGAACGAAGAAACAAACACGTGCGTACCCCCCCCCCCCCCCAAAAAAAAAAAAAAAAAACAGAAAAAAAAACAGAAGAAAAAAAAGTTAACCGGGGGAATATAAAACCAAGCCAAGTAAAGAATGTGGCGCTGGAAAATGTCTTCCTGTGGCATCACACAATTTGCAACTCCGCTTTCCACTGGGCGCCGCACGGACAGGGCCAGCGCCTTTGGGTCACCGCCGATGTACATGAAGAATACCATGAGGTCCAAGGGCCTTGGCTTTCAAATCGAGAGGCCATGAGGGATCCCCAACCAGCAAAACTATAACCCCGCAAAAGAACGCCAAGGGCCGAAAAGCCCGGTGCGGCTTCTTTCCCTGAACGCTACGTTTGGTAAAGCCGTTAGACAATTCGACATGCATCGGTAAGCTCCAAGAAGCGGGTCTGTACGGGCTAAATGTCCAAGGCCTCCTCCAATCCGCGAATTCAATTCCTTGGCAGGCATCACGATTTCAAAACGATTCTCGTTGCCCTTAACCCTTTACAACCACATGCGACGTTGTAGCAGGTGCGGAAACACGGCTCGTAAGAATTCAGGACAGGGCTGTGGCATGATGGTTCTTTGCAGACAGAAGCACGCATGAAATAACCCCAAAGCAAGGCACACACCCCGAAAAATCTTCAGTTCTCAACGAACAGAAATCCGCCCGGGTATCTTTCATCCGGGGGCGACATTAGGCAGCCTGGCTCAATGGGTGAGATTCTCAGGACCTAAGCGACGTCCAAGGAAACTGCAAGAGAGCCATCAGTAGGAGGGAGCAGGAAAAAAAAAAAACAAGCCCCTGTCCCATTCCCAAAGAGAAATGTCGGCCCTCCTGGAATTGCTCTCAACATCTCGTGCTGCTCCGAGGCGCTGCGGCGCTGCGGCTCGGCCGCTCTAAAAGCGCCACATCGAAGGGCTGGGAGCCCAAAGCGGCGAGGTGTCCAATGGATCCCTCAGACCCTTCGTGCCCTGTGTGTGCCCTTAGTGGTCTTCGGGGGGGCCAAGGAAAGGGGCCACAGCTCCATTTTGCCAGTCTTCCCCCACAGAGAACTCTGGCCGGGATGCCGCTGCCCTCCCCCAATTCCATCTTCAACTGGTGGGGGTTCAAATTGCTCCCTGCAGGCATCGATCCCTGAAACTTGGAAGGTAAGGAATTGGCTTCTCTCACCTAGTTCTTTCCCCAATCAATCTCTCAGGAAATACTTCGGATTGGGAAAAGGTGAGAGAAGAGAGAGATGGGCGCCTCGTCGAACACTAGGAATTACATAGGGACGAGGCATCTGATGGGTGGTGGAGGAACCCATGATCACCCATCCAGCCATCTAAGCCGTCCAAACAGGGTCTTCCAGCGGCTTCTTTAGGAATGTATTTGTATAGCCGCAGTCTATCTCTTCATCACCCATTACTTTCCTATGACTCGCCAACGGACGGGAAATGGCGAGGGAAAGTAAACGGGAAAGAGACATGAGAGACAAAGGGGATGATTCGCTATCCTCCGCCTTCATTTCTAGCTGTCAATGCGCGGAGGGAACCATCATCCTTCTTCATTCTTCATTTGTCTGAAAGTGTCAGGAGAAACCGAGGTTGCCTTCGGCCCCTTTCACAAAAGCTCAGAATTGGAGAAAGTCTCAAATTTAGGGACCACAAAACATGGTTGGCTTCCAATGAAAGCCAAAAGGCTCGCTCAAGCGGAGTGGTCAAACAACAGTCCCGCATTTCTGGGCCTAGAAATCATACGTCCCGGAACTCAGAGGCTATATTTCCACTTAAGTTGGCAGTTGCGGGTTTCCATTGAAAGGATCGCCACTTTTTGAGGTTCCATTGGGAAATGGAGCAAGCCCCAAGCCAGCAAGATGCTGGCTGGGGGCCCCGACTCGGCTCGGAGCAGGGCTCTGCGGAGGTGCCGGTGCCGGTCCTTGGCCAAATGGGAACCATGGGTGGCATGGGGAGCTGTAGGGAAACAAAGGCCAACGGGAAACGTACTGAAGCATGGAGGGTGGGGCGTGAAACCATAGGGGAGGTCACACTGGCCCACCTCTGTTTGGTGAACAAATTAGTGAAACACCCTGTAACCACAATTTGGGAGATCATACCCCCCTTGTAACCCCACCCCAAGCAGAGGTGGCCAAGTAGGACCTCGGATTCTTGAAGGGACCCATTGTGCCATGTTGATGTTGGCAGGGAGGGTGATTATCAAGATTCCATGCGGGAGGATACGCCAGGTCCAAGGGCATTCCAGTTGTCAGACCTACCCTCCCGTCCATAGGTGTCCTTTTTGGAAAATAGGTGGCCCTGGTAGATGATTGAACCACCAGGTAAACCAGGGCCAAACCAACCAAAAAGGATACCTATGCTCCCTTCCACTAACATTGCGTAAAACCCGCAAGGGGTAGCGTTTAGAGGAAAACTGTCGGGCCAACCCCGCAGACGATTCCCGCTGGGCTGCCCTGCGAGCTCTGCACCCCGAGGTCCGCAAAGGCCCAACTGCTCCAGGAAGGCCTTGCCGAGCGCTGCAAGCTCTTCCGCGCTCGATTTGGGGAACCAGCACGATTTCCCTTTTCATTTTTCCCTTTTCCTGGGGAACCAACCCGATTTGGGGTTGGTCTAAGGAGAAACCAAAGGAACGTATCTAGTCTTTTTAGGGGGGAAGGCCCTTAAATTAGCTTCGAGGCCCTTTGGTTTCTCATCTTTAAACCACGCACAAAGAACGAAGCTCAAAATGGCACGCCCACTGCACCACGCTTGGCGGACTAGCCACAGCGAACACTGCTATGTACGGGGAGGATGAGTGCTGTGTTCGCAGAATTGGTCTGGCATAAGTGGTGCAAAACTTGCGTCATTAATGTTACACCTCCTTTATTAATAGTCCCCTCTATTGTGGCGTTCTTTTTTCGCAGTTCAGGATCTTGTGACTGCTTTGGGGTCCTCAATTGCAGCTACAGTACTGTTTCCCCGGAAAATCCAAAACCTGTTTTTGTCGTTTACTCTCCTGATCTTGTCTGGGACTAAGCCTCCGAAGAAATACGGGACAAACAAACTTGGCAAGGAAATCGGGCAAAAAAAAGAGCTAACAAATCCGGGCAAACAGGATTCTTTGAAGTGGTCCCCAAACCATCAAATTTAAGATAGCTTCCTTACAAACAGTCACACAAAGGGGGTTGCCCACAAGGGGCTCTGAGCCTCTTTAGATGTGATTGTCTTGGGGTCCTCTTTAGTGTCCAACGGCTTTTTTGGGTTGCTGAAATTATTAATAGACGAATCCTTAGCCTTTTACTTTTCGGTTGGTGAACCTAACAAAGCTCTTCCCAGCTAAAAGGGTAAGGCAATAGATCTAGGAAGTTTGTTTGCTAGTGGCCCCGTCCTGCGCCTCTTTAAACGTGACTGTTTTGGGTTCCCCCTTTAGTGTCTAACCTGTTTGGGGGGTTGCTGAAAAACAAGGTCCTTGGCAATTGGCAATACTAAAGTAGAATTGGCAATACTAGAGTAAGTACTGTCCCTCCCAGACCCCCAGGATCTCGCTTAAAGAGGGTCCAGCTGATTGGTTCCACTCCTAAGGGGGGGGGTGGTCCAACATTACAGCAGAAATCAATTGTTCCCATAGACTTGTGTAGCTCCCCACTAGCAGCAGACTTGTAAAGGCAGTTGCCCCAATGAAGTAATTACGCAAAGTTGTGCAACGTTGCATGACACATGCAATGTCCAACGCCGTCGTGCATCCATATTATACCGTTCGGTCAAGGTATCCAGTGGATTTCATCGGTATTCGCTAGACTTGACAAGAAGAACAGGGTGACTTAGGAAATTGTCCGTGTCCATTTGCGGCAGCCGCATGCTCACGTCGGTAAATCCCGGCCCACACCCGTCCCAAAGCACGGGGCTCCGTGCGCCCGCGCCTGTCACGCACACTTGAGGATTCTTCTAAAGGACTGGATCGCAATTTCGGACCCCATGCCCTTTGTTTAACAACCCTTACCTGGCCACCAAGCCATGTGGCCCATCCTGCCCCAAATTTCGGGAACATGTCTGAGACCCACAGCGAGGCAGTTGACGTTCTGCGCCCGCATGCTCCAATCAATTGAACATCAGATCATGAGCCTCTGCAATCGCAAAGCCGAAGTCCCACAGTCAAATCGAAGCAGACACAATGTAGGAACACAAGCTTCTAACTTCCGCCAAGTGACAGCCACCATCCCCATATCCCGCCCCAATATGGAGGTGGCTTTCACGGAAAGGGACGTGGGTGGGGGTGGGTGTCCCCAGTTCGATGCATCTTTGCCAACCAAAAGGGGATTATTATAACGAATAGAAGCGCAGGGTCAAACCCCTCCCACTCACAAACGGGAGATGAACAAGAATGGTTGCTGGACGGGTTCTTTTTTTTTGACAAATTGGACCCCTCCAAATGACGGGTGTTCCCGTAGATTTCCTCAAGGATGGAAAAAAAGTTTTCCATCAGCACAGGCCGCCCACCTGTCAAAAGAAAAGAAGGACTGTGCCCTCTGCTGCGCTTCGCGCTTCTTGTTTTCCTGGTGGTCCGTCACAGCGCTAGCACGGCAGCGAGGAGTCCAACCCAGATCGATCCGTGCCAGGCAGAGCTCTTCAGCTGCATGGTCGACGTCACCAATGGGTCCTCAGCTGCTTGCCGTGCTACGCGCTCTGAAGCCACGTGCCTGCCCGTCGCATGTTGAGCAGGCCCCATTGAAGGCACACCCGGAATTGGAAGATAGCGTGGCACAGTGCAGGTTTCTATCCGACACACCGGTTCTTACTTTGTCACAGGTTCGCTGGAGTCGCAAACAACCTGATCTTGAAGTGGCCTACCCAAAATGCCTCTCAAGCATCCACCGGAGCGGACATCCGCACCTTTTTTATGGTTGGGGCTGTCACTTGCCAACCTTGCATTTACCCTCCAACGAATGTGGAAGTTGGAAGTGCAGAGGTCCCCTTAGGCTGACTTCCTTGTGGCAGCTTCTGCGCCACATACTTCCGTTTGGCTTGAACCGCGACCGAGGCACAGTGGGCTGCACCAAAGCCAGGCCGAAAGCGCCGTGCAGCTGAAGCACCTGCACGCATTGCTCAGTGGCTAGCCAGGTACTCCGATTCTGCACCACCGGGTGAGCGATAGCAAGTAACCCACCGAAAAATCAGGGAGCCCATAAAGGGGACCTGCCTCGCAGGTCTCAAGTGAGGTCACGAATCCCCTTGTCTGGGGCTGCTAGAAGATGTGCAGTTGCACGGGCTGATGGTGTTGGCTTGCTCCGTCTTGCGTCCTATCCTCAACCCAATGCCCCACATGGTCAGTACATCGTTGGCGCCCCCGAAATGTATGTATGTCACACAACTTGGCAAGGCCTGCCGAAGAGTGAAGCCTGCTGTTTGGACACACCCCAAGTTTGCGGAATTCCTGTGCAAAGTCGTGACACGACCGCATTACCTCCACTGGCACCACAGCATGTGAAACCCACTTGAGCCACGGACAACATATGCGGCCCCCGCAACAAGATTGGCTCTAGTCCTCCTGCTTTTTGTGGCTCTGAACCACGCCTCGCGTGCCCAGGACGAATCGCTTTGTTGAATCCCGACTCTGTGCGGACGTCAAGCTTGCCTGCTGAATTGGCTGGTTCTCCGCAAGGATGCTGCACGGCATCGCGTAAACCGCGCTGGCGCCCTGGAAAAGGTTGCCACAGACAACCAGGCTGGAACAAAGCCATGGTCAACATGGTGTCCTCAAACTTTGGTGAGTAACCCTCGTCTTGTTGCAATACAGCGAGCAAACACTTCTGGAGTCAACCTTTCGCAACGTAGCGCCGGCTTGTGAGAGAAAGAACAATTCAGAGAACCTGCAGATTCAACTGATCTTCCAACTCTGCCTGCCTCGTCGGCCACAAAGATGCTGCCAGAGCCGTCCCAAACCAACCCCCGGGAGATGATGAAGTTTCCGTTCAGCGGCGTGGCTGCACCGCCCCCGAACTTGGACACCCCATAGACCTGCGACGCGCACGTCGCGAACAGGTCTAACAAGTGAAAAGCCCCATGGTGGTCGCTGACGTGACCACCGATCTTGTGCAGCCAAGGCGCCGCTCCGCCATCGCTGAAGATCACAGCATTGCGAGTAACAGCCTTGGCATTGCATGTCCACATCTTCAAGAGGACTTCTTAAGGCCTTCAAGCAACATCTTAGCCATCTTAGCCGTCTGGTGGCCAAATAAAAGGTCGCCATTGGGCCATGCAGGTTTTCAACGCTGACAGGCCCACGTTGGTGATGCCCAAGCAAGAGGACAGATTCCTTCATGGGGCATGATGTTTGCGATAACCCAATGTTGGAAGCCCAAATGTTTTAATCCAGACACGGAGTTTGTAAATCATACATTTGCATACCTATGTCGATGTAGCAAGTACATCTCAAATCGAGGACCCCATTCTGGGGTGGTTTGAAAGCTGAATCAAAAATCACACCATGTGAGTCAATGTCTAAGTTGTTGTTGTTCTCGTTCAAAGCCCCGAACAGGGTAATTAGTATCGAAAAGACAACCGTTTGTGGGTATCACGCCATTTCTCCCCCCAGAATTCCCCAAGCCCCAAGCTACACAGCAGAACAGAAGTAAAGGCGGTGAAGTGTACGGCTTTGCTGCCAAGCAGCGAGGCCAAAGGAGTGCTCTGTCTGATTGGTCAGCTTGCCTGACCAGACCGCAATCAATTGGATGTAAAACAGTATTTAAAACCAGCACGGGTAATTAATTGTGTGTGCAATTGTAAGCAAAACATAAGCAGTCTAACGATACAATTTCAGCGACAAAAACATGATTCCGACATCTAACATCTAACATCATCGGGCATAGTGATATCAAAGAGCACCATCTGCGCTGCTTCTAGCTGAATCGCACATGCGGCTGCAACTCACAAGCGGGCTCGTCCCCACAAGACCCACTGATCTCCAAACTAGCGCCGCGGATCGCACACATGGGTATGAGCTTTAATTGGGGGACCTTTGAGGGGACTTGTGTTGACCAAACTGCTTTTTAGGGTGTTCCGAGGTTGCCCATTAAAATGTCATTGCCACATCATCGGCCTGATGCCCCCAAGGTGCCAAACACTGGCCTCCCTGCGACCAAATCCACGCCAGGCCGCCAGTCTTTGGGCCTTCCGCACTGAGGCTCGGAGCTGCGAAGCCCGTTCCAATGGAGCCCTTCTCAAAGCCATGGTCCTGGTTCGCCCAGTAGACCTGCCGAACCAACGTGCCCGAGCCAAAAGCAAACCAAAGCAACAAATCGGTGCAAAGCGTGTTGAGCAATGCCTGCGGTAGAAGTCCACAATCTGGATCCTACCCCTTATTGTCAACTGGCACACCCGTTTGCCTCAGAAACGCTCTCAAAATCATGAAGCCCAATCCCAATGCAAGCCTTACTTGCCATCTTGGACACCCTCAGAGCTCTTTCAGAGTCAGCGAAGGACAAGAGACCGCCCTAATCCGCCCTACGCAAGGGCAACGGAGGCCACCGGTCCAGCCAACTTGGTATTTGCACCCGCCAATTTGCACATGGGGATGTTAAAACTGGAGACACCTCCAAAATTGTTCCGCGGTCCTTTTAGTTCATGCCAGGTGGTCCGGCGGTCCCCACTTTGGACACCGTCATCATTTAGAAACTGGGTCATCATTTAGAAAGTTGGCTGGCTGGTTCTGGGAAACCTCCAAGTTCCTCCGTTGTTGGCTGGCCTGCGGTAAAATTGCCCTCCCCTTCCATGTGCTCCTCCCTGAAACTAAGCTCATGTGGCTGTGATATCATCTGCAGCCAGGCCTGCACAGTGTCAGATGCTATGCCGCCGGGCGTTGCCACATGAGGACTGTCCGCAGCCTGTGGCAGGGCTGTTTCAGTCGATTGAATACATTGGCAGGTCTTGAGGA
Organism: Effrenium voratum; assembly: GCA_963377175.1. Lineage (NCBI taxonomy): Eukaryota > Dinophyceae > Suessiales > Symbiodiniaceae > Effrenium > Effrenium voratum. Next base: position 423,299 of record CAUJNA010003521.1, on the reverse strand, counting down.
TGCCCTTCTTAGGGTTTCAAGGGTAGCCCAAAGGACACCAATTCAGAGACACTTTGTTTTTCTGTTGGGGGGGGTGGCCTCTATATTCAAAGGCAAAAGAAACCTAGCCTGCGATGAAACCCATCATGCACGACTTACACTCCGGCTTCAAAGTGGCAAACAAGACCTCTGGCCTGGACAGCAATAAACGACCCCACAACTCACATCATCCCTGGTGGCTTCCTTGAAAGGAAACCCAAAGCTATGTGGATGGTTTTCATCAATAGTCCCACATAGGTACAAGTATTTGTCCTGTGTCCAAATAGGGGGACACCCCAAAAATGTAAGTGTCCTGTTGGTTGCCCTTTAAACCAAGCTCAAAAACTTGCGGCTGAGGTGTTTTTTTTGTGTTTTTGGCATAGCCCTGGCATTAGCCTAACCCTGGCACAGCCTGGAGACACTAACGGACAAAGGTTTGGGGTAGGTTTAGAGTAGGCTTGGGGTAGTCCGTTCAAAGCTGGTTCAGGCCCGGCATCGTTTTGACATCCTCAGCATCGTTTTCAACATTCTCAGCATCACCAGGTTTTGATTTAGGCTTGGTTTTAGGGTGGGTTGGCTCAGAGTTGGCTCCGGGTGGGCTCCAAACCTATTGAGAACAAATTTGGGGGTGGCTGTGCTTGCGGCAGATTGTTCAGTGCTGGTTTATGGTGGGGCTTCTTGGGGCTGGTCTCGGGTGCGTTTAGGGCCGGTTTCGCGTGTGTTTAAAATTGGCTTCGGCCACGGTTGTGTTTTAACCCATCCCAAACCTTTGTCCCACCGAGCCGTCAACCAACCAACCAACCAACCAACCAACCAACCAACCAACCAACCAACCAACCAACAAACCAAACAACCAACCAGCCAGCCAGCCAGCCAGCCAACCCACCAACCAACCAACCAACCAACCAACCAACAACCTGCCACTAGCCCTGTGCCAGGGCTAGGCAAAAAAATACCCTTTCCAAAGGGTGCCCTCAAACAAAACAACCCACCACCAAAACACCAGTCACGCCTGGAACAGCTCTAAGATGGAGTCATCTGACACAGTCGGCAGCACTGCCGAAATGGCAGTTGCCTCAGCGCTCGGATGTTGAAAGAGGACAATGCTTAGGGGGTCCCACCATTTCCGGCACCCAAAAGCAAATTGCTTCGATAGCGGGAATGGTTTGCATGCCAAGGCAAACTTGTTGGAATGCGTGCTTGGCCACATGTATGCTTGCCTTCGCGCCTGTCAAAGAGAAAGAGCTGTCGGGCTACCAAACTCCCGGCAGCTCTTCTCAAGCTGCAGTTCCATGAGGAGCCTGGTGAACACCTAGAAACTGATTAGTAACTTAGTAGCCATCGGCGAAACGTCAATGTCAATCATGCAAAACAAGTCACCGGCCCGAAGTACGGTTCCTGCACTGTTTGTCTTTGGTAGCATGACTCCTGGCACCATCCCAGGATGCCCAGATCTGACCTTGGTCTTGTCATGTCGTTCTGCATTGCCCAACCCCGGGCTTCCACAAACAACATGCCCCGCTTGTCATCTAGCAAAACATCCGCACTCACTACTCTAATTCACCAACCTGAATGAAAGGGCGCCCCGAAGGACCCTCCTTGGTTAGGCTTTACCCCCAGCTTCCCTGTTCGCTGAGCGCGCGGCACTCGCGCTGCCCAACATCCCAGCGGCGCCCTTCACCGAGTCCTGAGTCGAAGGTTTGGACGGAGGCCGTTGACCGATGCTTTGCAAGAGGTGCTCGGATCCGCGTGTTTCAGCATGCGGGGAAGCCGCAACAAAGTGGAGACGCATCTGCCAGTAACGCGGGCCAACGCTGAACAAGAAATTCAATTCCAACAAATGCCTCCCGTGCAAAAAGCCCCCCCGAATTTCAAACTGCAATGTGGCCTGGCCCCAACATACCAGAGCCCGATGGTTAGAACCAAAAGTAAACAAGCACGTTGGCACGTTGGCTTGATCGGTATCAAATACTGCCTCCCGCGTTGCCGGCCACAGGTTTGGATACTTTACTTTTGAACAATCTCCCTGCCAGTTCCCGCAGCAACGTGGAAGGGAGGGTAAATCTTGAGACGTGCGGTCCTGAATTTGCACATGAGACAAGATGGTTACATCGTATCAAGTCCAGAAACGAGGCCACAGCAAAGCTCTCAGCTGTCGAGAGCAAGCTGCTCATGCTGCAAACCCCGTGGGGATTCCTGTGTTAGTCTTTGACCCCCTGCCGGGACGAAAACGCAGACGTATCATTACCCAACAAGCTTAAATGGCACATGGTACAAAGTAGACCAACCACGTAACCACAAATTCCAGTTTAGGGGCTTCCCTTGGGAACTGCGAATGGTGAGTTGCCGGGGTTGCCTTGGCTCCCTACTTCCACAGCTCAGCGAGGGTCTCAGGGATGGTCTCAGCCCCAAGGCACAGCCGAGCGACTGTGAGCGCCTCGCCCGCATCAGCAAGGCCCGCCTTAGCGACTCACAATGCTTTACGCTTGGCACGCCCCAGTTCAAGTATAGTTCCAACCTTGGCCCGAGCAAGCACCTGACTTTTGGTTCTACAACACCGAAAGTTGCCATGGTCCAAAGGCGCTTGACTTCAACTGCCCCCCCCCCTTTCCCCACCCGCGGGTGCCTTCACCTCCATCGCCTCCTTGCCCTCCTGAGCAAGAAAGGCCACAGCCGAGCTCGGCAGCCGTACGGGGTTGTGGTTTTGGGTGTGAATCTTTGGAGGGAACCCTTGGTTTGGTGGACATTATTTGGGTGGGGATTCATGCCCACCAACCACGTGAGATAGTGCCTCATCCAAATGCATAGCATATTTGTAGGGTCCCCCCTACTTTGACACATGTCCATGCCCTCCCTCTTGAGCCCCCTGTTAGGTGCCATGTGGCAAGAATGCTAAGCCCTCCCTGCTTCAGGCCAGTTGTATCGATTCAGAGCAGATATGGGTCATTAGTGGGCTCCTAAGCATCAAATGCACACTCCGAAAGATCAGTCCAAGGCAGGACCCTCAAACATGCATGCTCGCGATCCACAAAGAGGCGTGACGAACCAACTGCAACCTGTCCCAAGCCCAACGACTCGCTAAGCATGCCCGGCAAACACTCAACACTTGGTTCCTCTCAACGCCACCCAAAGCTGCAATGCACATGCATACCATACCACTGCAAAGCTTGCCTTGGGTTGATGTAATGCTTCCCCAATGCATTGTGAGCGGTGCACGGTGTCCCCCAAACACGTGAAGGGTCCCCTCTTACATGAGACTTCCCCCGTGATGATCAACCAGAATTGCATTGAACCCTGATGGGTTCTCACAAAATGTCTGCTCCCACAAAACTGGAAGCCACATATTGTAGTGATTTATGGGTTCCCAGGGTTCCCACTAAATTGGAGCTCCGCCTTCCCCTTGCTGCCTGGCGCAATGATTCCGCAAAGGCCCGGCCAGCGGGGCGGTGCTTCAGCTCAGCGGGCTGGATCTGCGGGCCGCATGGCAAGTAGAAGTAGGCCGCCCCCTTCTTCGAGAAATGATGGGCTATATAGAGCCTGCTGTTCTACCCAAGTTGCTTTTCCTTTGAACCCGCCACACTCACATGGGAAAGCAGTAGCCACTGCTAAAGGGCGCAAAGACAATGGGCACAAAGCATATACCAATGCTCAATACACGTAGGCAGGCCCTTAACTTCGGAAGTGCATGTAGGTATGGTGGGGGATGGGACAGGATGGAGTGGTATGAAAATGTATTGTATGTTGATGCAAAAGTAACAAAACTGTATGTAGGGTACATGGCCCAAAATCCAGCCCTATACAAGGCTTAAGCGGCGTATGTCCATTTGTGGTATGTCAGTTGGCTCTTACAGGTATGTAATGTAATGCACCGTAACGTAATATATGTAACGTAATGTATGCAACGCATGCGTTGTGTATGACATGTATGTCATGTGTGTGTGATGTGTAATTTGTAGTGTGTAATTGTGCAATATATACAATGTATGCAATGCAATGCAAACAATGCATGAAATGTAATGCGATGACAGCAGCGTGTAGTGTCATGTATGTATATACATGTATGTTGTGTATTCAAATGGTTTTGCGTGCATGTGTGCATGTGTGAATGCGTGCATGTGTGTGTGTGCATGTCCAATGTGTGCGTGTTGTGCGCTTGCGCGTGCGGTCGTGCGGTCGTGCGGTTGTCCGGTGATGCGGTTGTGCAGGTGTGTGGTCGTGCGTGCGTGCGTGCGGGCGGGCGGGGGCATGGCGCTTGGGCGTGCGGGCGTGGGGTGGGTGCGTGGGTGCGTGGGTGTGCGTGTGGGTGTGCGTGCGTGTGCGTGCGCGTGCGCGCGCGCGATGCGTCTGCGTGTGTGTGGTGTGTGTGTGTGTGTCTGTGTCTGTGTGTCTGTGTGTCTGTTTGTTTGTTTGTTTGTTTGTTTGTTTGTTTGTTTGTTTGTTTGTTTGTTTGTTTGTTTGTTTGTTTGTTTGTTTGTTTGTTTGTTTGTTGTGTTTGTTTGTTTGTTTGTTTGTTTTGTTTGTTTGTTTGTTTGTTTTGTTTGTTTGTTTGTTTGTTTGTTTGTTTGTTTGTTTGTTTGTTTGTTTGTTTGTTTGTTTTGTTTTGTTTGTTTGTTTGTTTGATTGTTTTTGTTTGGTTGTTTGTTTGTGTGTGTGTCTGTGTGTGTCTCTGCGTACGCATGCATGCGTGTATGAATGTAAGTATGCATGTATGTCATGTATGTATGAACAAATGCACGTACGTATGCATGTATGTAGGCATGCCATTTGTGTATACGCACCGAAGTCCTTCTACATATGATCTATCTGTGCGTCTGCTACTGGTGCACAGTTCTATCTGCAAACTTGTGGCGGTGCATTCAAGTGTTGTCTGCCAGCTTTGTCTCCTCCCCTATGCAAATGCTCACGCATTCACATATGAAAAGCGAGCGCGCGGGCTGGAAGCAATTGCCTTCTTAGGCTATCGTGTGTCCTTGCATGGGATGAGCTCCACTTCATCGAAAGTCGCAACGAGCTGTGTACACAAGTGAATGCACGCAGTTGCATTGCTCACCTTTCCTTCTTCCAGCGCAACCTTCACATTGCACACGCAAGAACGTCCGTGTTCATGCTGAGCTGAGCGATATGCAACGTGCACGTGTACACACGCACTTGAGCTCAAAAATGCACACATACACATAGGTGTCTGCGTCCATGTACCTATAAACCTAAAACAAAACCAGTTCAGACTTACTAAGGCATGCAAGCACATGTCCAGCCACATAACATGCACAGCCACCCTAAGCGATCACAAAAAGCTGAAGCACCTGCAGAATCCCGTCTGGGAACCCAAATCACCACACAGGCTGCAAGAAAGATAGCTGCATTGAAGATATGCATAGACCCCTTGCAGTGAGACCTGCTGGCACCCAACGCACAAATGTTGAAGCCCTACCTCACATGCAAATCATGGCGCAACGCACGCGCTTCGCTAGCCATTGCAGTGATTCCCGGCCCTGCGAATGGGGATTGCCTCGGCATGGGTGGAAGGTGACCTTCAAGACTTGAAATTCAGAAGGGGCCATGTCACTGTCCAAACAGATTGCCATCTGGAGAGAGAGTACCGCTTTAAGGTTGGCTTATGGAAAATTCAGGAATACCGCAATTTTGTGGGCCCCCAATTCCAGACACATAAGGGGAATCCCTGTGCATGGCCCCGAAACTGCAACCGATGGGTCCTTCCACAAAAGAGTCTAACCGCCCGGCGCTTCTTTGGGGTTGTTTCAAAGGAAAAGCAAAGGGACATTACACATCATTACACCTATTTTGGCCAACCAATTGAGTATTTAACAGGTCCAAACCCGCCCCGGTCAGAACTACTTGCCTCCCTAAGAGGAACTCGGAAAACGAGTGAGTCCCCCCATGTCCCTCCCAAATGAAGCCCCGCGCCTCGCCATGGATCAGGTTCAGCAGAAGTGTAGCCTGGCGAAACGCAGCTTCTAGACCTCTATTGCATACGTAAAAATAAGTTCTACTCAGATGTATGAACACATGTTCCTGAGAAAATGCAATAGTAATACAAACCAGAATGCTTGTGGAAAGAGTAAGTCTTGGAACTGCGAACATGTAGCTCTTAGGGCTCATCTGCTTTGACCTTTTGTAAGTGTATATGTATATATATATATGTGTATATATATGTCTGTTTGCGTATCTGTGTCGGATAGGCGTTGAAAATTCTGCTGCCTTCCGCCTAGTTGGCGCAATCCAACTAGATCATTCGTTCACTGAACCAGGCAGCAAAGGAAAGCCATTTGGGGCTGACCATTTTAAGTGGACAACTCACAAAAGAAAGCGGAACCGAGCGGTGCCAGTGAACATGCGCCCAAAAGGCCGTGACCGGACAAACTTTGGGAATGACCGCCCTAATGAAACCAGAACAACTGGCAAAGCCCCCTGGAGCTGAAGAGAAGCAGGCGGAAAGGAGGGCAATCCAACTCTAACCGCGCAAGAAGGATAAATGATAAGTTAGGTCTATTCAAATGCTTCAGCTTTGGGTTTTGGATTCCTGGAGGAAATGTTCACATCGGAAAATACCGTATTTTTGAAGCCGCATTTTTAGGATCCAGTACTACACAATTTAAACTCTGACGCGGGCCTCCAGGACCACCCCCAAACAAATGACGGCGCATTCGCCGAATTATATGACGCTTTATCTAATTTCCGGATGCACCCTCAATCCCACAGCGCGGCCACCTGCAACTACCTTCTCCCACAGACCACCTTTCCCCCAGAACCCCGTTTCGTCTGAGGTTTGACCTTTGGCCCCAACTTAATTGCGGCAAGGTGGCGTCAATTTTGTTCACCGACTTCTTGTTTTGGTCGGAGTAGTACAAGTTGCCGTCTTTGTCCACCGAAACCCATTCGCTGCTCACGTCCTCGCGAAAAAGGAGCAGTGGTCGAACTTGACGTCACAGCGGCGTGATTCTCGTTCCATGCCAATTGAGTAAAGGCGTATCCTCAAGGCACACTCACATTTTGCATTGGCATTGTTGAAACACGAGCTACCGCTCGCTCCAGGAAATGTATTTCTCACCCTGGCAGAACTAGCATTCTGCTTTGCTGCAGCTTTTCTTTCCCAAAAAATGCACTCCGTGTTGCCACAGAAGCAATGTTTGAGATCCATGCTGCCCTGGGCAGCGGCAAGTATGCCGTACACCGTATGTTCAATGATGCAGCATAGGGTCGTCCAATGATGCAATGCCCAGAGGCCTCCAACACTCCAACACCTGCGCATTCCATTCAAACAGAGTCTCACTGACCACTGTGACCTCATGGCCGGCGCGCAGAGTCCAAGGGAGGTCGCACCTCGCAGGGCACAGGCAGTTTGTGAATGTACGTTGTGGGCTGTCTTTGGCCATGGGTTGAGGAACGTGAAGTGGCCAGCAAGGAAGAAGAACAGCAAGTATTACTACTCCTGCTACTGCTACGACTATGCCTACCACCACTACAACTCCAACCTGATCTACGTCTGGCTCTACTTCTCCAACGTGGGGGAGTTGATGTGTAAATCAGCGTAAAGCAGCCCAAGCATTACGCAAGACTATGAGTGTCAAGCAGGCCGAAACAAGCTAAACACAGCTGCAGATTCGTATGCGTATGCTGGACATGCGCACCTGCATAAGCATACATTTTCAGGTTTACACATGCGTACACACTTGTTACGGCCAACTCTTTGGACCAAGGCAAATGTAGCAGTACCACTGCCGCACCTCACCTCAACGCCTGGGCCCCCGGACGCGGTAGGCCCCTCCGCCGCATCTGTGGTGAAAGGGTCGGTGACAGCGGCACCCAGCATGCCTGCCTGGGCTAAAACAGCGGTACCTTACATAGATACACGGGTTAGATCGATCAGATAGATGGATTATATATCAAAAACGTTGAATCGGTACGATGGATTATGCAATCTGCAGGTCGACCATCTTGGATAGACTAGACAGATTGGGTAGACTAGATAAGTTGAATAGACTACATAGATTGGGTAGTAAAAAAAGACAACCTAGATAGCAGAACCAGAATACTTAGACTATACCGAACAGATTGCATGGATAGAACTGATTCAACAAATAACACAAGTGCACATAATAAAAATGTAATAACTGTACTAGATAGAACACGTGGGACAAATGGAACACATAAAATAGATAGCATGGATGGAATATGTATACAAAACATAACGCAATAGAACAGAACAGAATGGAATCGAATGAAACACACAGTTAAATTGAAGAAACCTTATTAAACAAGCAACATGGATTCGACAAAGTGGAACAAAGCAGCAACGATTGGATGCATAAACTGGATCGGATTAGAATATATTACACGTTGCTGAATGGGCCCAATAAGTAGATTAGATCGATCAAATAGATAGGATAGATTAGGTTGGTTTACATTAGATCAGGTAGATTGGAAAGATTAGATGACTTAGATAGATTGGCTAGGGAAGGTAGGTTCTCTCTGCTGCAATGGGTGAAGTAGATTTTGTAGATAAGGTGGAGTAGATGAATAAGATAGATCAAACAGACTAGAGCGATTGGATAAATTGGATGCATGGATGGGTGGGTGGGTGGGTGGATGGATGGATGCCTGGATGCCTGGACGGATGATTCATGAGGACAGCTGGACGAATAGATGAGATACTCATAGCGGCATAAAGCAAACAAGAGGTACGCAATAACATTGTCCTGGTGGTTTCACAGGGTGACGAGGGAAACTTGCTGTGAACATCAAAGTCAAATTAGCTTCCGAGTTCTGAGACATCTTGCCTAAAGCCGTGTCAAGGTTTCAACCGACGATTCTGGCCCGAGCAAGAACCCAAGCCTAAGCAGCCGGTTGAAAGACATGCTGTGATACGCAACCTGCTTTCATAAGATTCTTCTGCCTTCTCCTCTGGGGTGAGGCAGCGCTCCAGGAAAAGCTTCCAGGCGCGAATCCTGACGCATACTCTGGCAGTCGACTAACTCAAGTCTCAGCCACATCAGCTCAAAAAAAAGATACAAGGACTGCCAGAATTGAACGAACCCCAGCCGACTGCACGAAACAAAGGCACCTACGAGCCCCCGGATCTGCTACGAAGAGGCGGCTGTGCTGCGCGTCCTGGGCTAAAGGCTCCGTTCAGAAAACGGGCCCCGGGCAGTGCACTCGCCCTTCCAAGGGCTAAGGGGTTGGCCATTTTCCTTACCAGGAAGGGACACGGGAAGATTGAAGAAATGAAACTCCAGGGGACACCCCATTACCCAAATCATTTTTAAGCAGGTGGGATGGCGAATTCACCGCCCGTTTGATTTTGATTTATGTGACGGTCATCGTTCCTCACTCCCTTTCTCAAGCTGGATTCATTTCTGGGCCCCCCTCCGTGTTTTGCAAAAGGCTGCAATCAAAGTTACAACCGCTGTGGTGCATCCAAAATAGGAGCCACAGATCACTCGGGAGGCCTTTGCGCCTTCCAAGTATGGGACCTATAGATTCAAGGGTTACCGGTTTGGGGCCCAAAAGGAAACAACAAACCGTCCAAGTGCGCTGCTCGCACATTTTCACGCTTGAACAGCCACACTGCGGATGCAACGGATGTAAAACCCCAAACTGACCGATCAAATTCTTCACCCCCCTCTGCGTGTTAAAGGGGCCTTTCACAAAGCAGCCAAACAGAAACACAACAGAGGGAGAAGGTCATGGGGAACCGTTGTATACATGCAAACCATGACAGTTGCGCTTTTAGCGCCACTGCCAAGTAGATTGGTAACCGCTGCTGTCATTCCATCCTCCCCAACCGGACCAGTTCTGCCAGCTGCCTTGGCTCCAATGCTCACCCTCGCGGGCGGCGGGAGCACTTTGATCGGCATAGCGAGCGGCATTGCGAGCGAGGTGCTTGGTGCTCTCGTTCTTTGAAAACTCAACTGAGTTTCGGGCATATCGCTCATTCTGGCTGAAAACCCAGTCCATCTCGTGGCGGAGGTCCTCCAACGTGTTGCTTCGAACATGGATGATGCCATTCCAACAACCAATGCTGCGAGGCTTGTCTTGCTCGAAGACCACGTTGATAAAAGCCCTTGGGCTGTAAGGCATCCCTTGGAACATAATGATCCAGCGAGAGGAAAGCGCATCTTGAAGTTCGCTGGGCAGGAACTCCAACTCCGTCTTGACATACGCGAGCCTTGCGATTCGCGACTCCGAAGTTGATCCGAGGCCAACTCCCAGAGTGCGCTGGGCTTGCGACTGCTTCGGAGCTGCTAAGACGAGATTTGCGCACAACTCCATGCGGAGCATGTCCGCCTCCCGACGGCCCACCTCAAGCATACGAACCCTGTATTGGAGGTCGAGTTCATAGCGATCAAGCAGAGAGTGGTAGCCGTTCTTCAGAGCGGACTTGTGCTTCTTCCGGGCTTCCTGAATAACAGCACTGTCCGGGGAGTTCAAACCACGAATGATGCTGCTACGATCCTCCTCGCGGAGGTCAAAAGTTCCCACGGATGCCAAAACCTGGGCTGTGACATGGGTGCTGAGGCCCATCTTCTTCAGCAAGTTGGAGCGCTGCACAATGTAATTCCTCTGCTGTTCTTTCAGCAGGCGAGGATTGAGGGGTGACAACTGCCCACATGATGTGCAGTGGACCTGCCCCTCGAACACACTGTTGTTGCAAACCGGGCACGTGGCGACATTCAGCTCAACGTTCTCCATTGGATTGAAAGTCTTCTGTCTCTTCGCTTCCCCTTGCGGGGCGCGAGGAGACGCCACATTGGTGCGGGTTGTAGCAATGCGCTCCAGTGCTGTGGACCGATCATCAACCACGGCTTGGTCGCGCTTCATCCCCTGGAGTTCATCCTCAGTCGCCTCAGCTGGTGCACCTGCATCCGATTGCTCGGAGCGAGTGTACCATACATCGCCATTTGTAGCGTCCAATACAGAAATAATCGTGTAGTTGGGCACCTTGTCGCGCGTGAGGACGCCATCGCTCTCTGTCTTGAAAAAGCAAAGCCCTGCGCGAATGGCCATCCTGAGGTCGATCTGTATTTCCAAGGGCTTGTTAGCGCGTACACCTGAGATGTAATTTTCGTTCGTGCTCGGAATGTCAGCGAAGAAAACGTGAGGTCTGCCTGTCTCGTGCTGGTCACCTCCTCCTGGAAGCAGTCCGTTTCGCATAATGTTGGCGAAGTTCCGCTTATCGGTGCGATGATAGAGCACCGTAGGAGGGTTGCTGCAGACGTTCCAGCCAGACCAGCGCCCGAGGTCCGTCCCCGGGTTCACGTACCACTCCTTCGCGATGCCGGAGTCGTCAATTTGGAGCCAGTCCTCATGGCCTTGGGAGGCCTTGATCTTGAAAATCCAATGAGAACAGGGGACGTCTCCGCACCGGCTTGCGTCCGGGCAACCAAGCGCAATGAACCTCTGCTTTTTGTCGAGCTTGAAGATGTCCATGATGCTTTGAATATTCCATGGAATGGGATGTCGCAGCTCCTTGCGAAGCGCGAGTCCCAAATCTTCAAGGTCCATGTAGCCGTCCTCATCCATCACGTACCCACATCCTTCTGTCCCTCGACCACGGAGGATCTTCGAGATGCACGTCAGGGAGCTGTGGTACTCATTGCTGATTCTCCTGACGGAAGGGTCGTAATCAAAAGAAGGCTGCTTGATGATCTCAAGTCGCTTGGGGCCCTCACCATAGTCAACATACTTCACGCCGTCATGGATGCTATAAACCCAGCAATCGTAGTGGCCCCCAGTCACGTTCCTCCCGTAGGAGTCGAGTGGTACCGGCCTGCTCGTCGCCTCGTCCCTCTGTGCCACCGCAGCCGCCTTTGCACCGGCTTGCGCCGGGCGAACACTTTCGGAAACATCAGCACCGGAAGGCTCACCTGAAGTTGCAAATTCGGCTGGATCGACAGGGGCGAAATCGAGGGGCTGCCGGAACTCCACTTCTTCACGGGTGAAAGGGAGCCCGATCATCTCTGACAATGAAACGCCGCACTTCGTTAGCGTTTCCTTGCAGTACGCGAGAACCTCAACGTTGACTGTGCAATCCTCTTGGTGGCGCACCTCGAGCACATCGATCGGACGCATTGTGCAATCATGCGAACGTGTCAGCTCGGCTACGCTGCCCATTGCGGGGCGCAAGATGGAAAGCATGTACAACATATGATGGGTTCCGCGCATAAACTGGACGGTCTTCGTGATATTGTCGTCGCTGAAGCACATATGATACCTGTCCAGCAAATCGATGGTCTCGACGAAGGGTGTAGCATCAACGTATACAAACATATTGTTGGGGTCGCCGATGATGTAATCCCGGACTTCCGTCATGAAACGGTCCCAAATCATAGAGAAGCCGTAGAGGTAGCTCTTCGCGCCGGTCATGACTCCAAGGCATGCGCAGCCCTTGCGGGCCGCGAAATCCCTGGTCCAAGCCAGGTGCCGCCTGGTGTCAGCGAGAAGTTGCTCGGCGTCTCCGATGGGGGTGTCGTAAGGATATGTACCAGTGGGCTCGAGGCCGTCCTTCCCAACGAGCTCGTTGCCATTCCAGTAAATCATCGGAATGATGGTGGCCGCTGGGTAGTCGGTACGCACCTCGTCGATGAGGGCGGCCAACCGCTTGCACAGCTGTTGTAAGCCCTTGCCCCAAAGCATTTCAGACCTCCATGCACCGACACGCGCCGGGCGAGAGGCATCCAAACGCTCCGCAAAGTCGTACTTGCGAAGCTTGCGCTTCTTGCCCGAAACCATGGACAGTCCTGAATCAGCGACAGTCACATAGATAAGGAGGTCGCGGTCTGGTACACGTGGGGCCTGCAAAACTTTCAAGTACGGTTCGCTTATGGTTAACAGGGGTGTAAGCAATTGCAGGTAGTGCGGTTGGTCCTGCACCCATGTATGAATAAGCGACTGTGCAGAGGTCGTCTCGAGGAGGCCCTTGACCGTGGCGGCGAGGTTAGCGTCGTATTTGCCGTTCGTGCATACCGAAGTGGTAGCGACATTCTCCATCCATCTCCTCCATGCCGGATCGCAATCCCTCGCGGGATGCGCCATAGCCGTCGCGCTGCTCATTGCGAAGAAGATGCAGCACAATCACTCGAAAGCAACGGCTGCATGGTGGCATGTTCAGAAAATGCATTGTGAACGGCATCGGTGTAAACATACGTGTATCCCTCGGCTTCCTTCAAATGCGTACCACGGCTTTCATCATGCTCGTGAGAACCATCACACTTGAAGTACTCAACCACGGAAATAGTGGGCATATTACTGGCAACGACCCACTGCTTTTTCATAGGTTTTCCATTTCTCCCTTTAATGCCGATTTTGCAACCATGGAATTCGTACTTGTTCATCTTGTACTTAGTCAAGAAACTCCATAGTTCGGGCCATTTCCAATAACGACACGCCTTGGGAAGTTCGAAGGCAACTCTAACGTCATCAGAATAGACATCGTTGAGAATGCGTTTGAACCCTCTCAGCAGTGATCGGAATTGCTTGATGTGACCCTCAATCTTGGCAGCACCTTTGGGAGTTTGCTGGTTGACATAACCCCACGGGCATCCTCCAGTGCAAGGCAATGAAACGTAGAACATTATTGCACCCTTAGGATTCTTGCTCCTAAATTCGGCAATTTCATGGACTAACCACTGCCTGCATGTATCAGAGCACCCGTCTTCGGTTTCAGTTACCCGAATGACACGACATCCCTTTGAAGAGTCTCTTGATTCGCCCAACCGTGAGGTCGTCGAACAACAGAACTCAATAAGGAGGCGCTTGGGCTGAGCGTTGCATAGCGCGGCGATCTGCCCCCCCTGATCACTAACTTCTCCGGCCTTGGCGCACGGGGAGAGCAGCAAACTGGTGGCACAGGCTCGCGCCTGGCGATTGGGGGAGATACCGATCAGCTCAAGTGCATGGTGCCACACTGGGGTGCTGTCAAACGCCTTGGTCAAGATGTCTGCAGCTTGGAGGGTAGTGTCAACATTGATTAACTCGAACTGCCTATTCACGAATTGCTCCTGGAGCCATCTGAAGCTAATGCGTTGGGTCCTATCCGTGTGCCTTAGCTTCTGTGAGTGTCCCTGCTGCAGGATAGTGATCGTGGCCTGATTGTCTTCCATCAGCTTAACTTTCCACTTATCACTGAGATGCACAGTTAGGGCATTGATATTCGCTACACTTGTGCCCGCATCAACATTTCCGTACCGAATTTCATCCAACTCGGGGTCGATGCGAGCAACAATGCCATCGGGCACATCAAGGGAGGCCTTTCCTGCCTTTTGAGCATACCCATGTGCTTCTTTCCCAAACAGGCTGAGCTGGCAGAAAAGCGACAGCGTCGGCAATCCCTCTGCTCTGAGCGCCTGATTCGCAGCGATGACCTCGGCTTCAGTCGAGCTTGTTGCGGTCGCTGTCTGCTTCCTACTGAAGGCATTCAGTGGGTAGTACGTGTTTGGCCCTACCAGGATCATGGTGCAACCAGTTGTACTATGCGAGTCGTATTCGCCTGCCCAATCCGCGTCAGCGAACAACCACAGCCTACAATCAGAGAACTTATCCCCGATAAAACCTCGCATCTTTAGATCCTTCGAACAGTGTATATAAGACACAAGCCGATGTAGAGCGCTGTCGCACTCAGTGGACCATTTACTCACGCGCGAGGCAAGGCTTTGCGTGGCTCTTAGCAGGTCATACCTAGCCATGCGGGCTGCGAATAGAATCTTCATTAGTACTTTTGCAGCGATCGTTTGAAGCCTGCCCTTTGGCTCCTCTTCATTTACGACAGGTCTCGCGACCTTCGAACCAATGAATGGAGTGCTAACCTTACTCAGCGAAGAAACGTTCACCTTGGCAAGTTCGCAATATGCGTCAACGCATGACTTGAGGAAATCAGACATGTCGTACTCAACAATGTTGACTTCTTTAGTCATACAACCAACAGGTTTATCGCATATCGTTTCGGGTCCTTTGAACTTCGAAACCTTGACTTCTTTCTTTGCCGCGGTTTTGTCTCTCATTGATCCAGGCTTAGAGGGCAATGCACATTGCAGAGCTGCTTCCTGATTCTCACCGTAGGAAAACACAGTACGTCCGGTCCACCACGCGGTGTCCGCAGAAATGCGATCACTTGCATGACGCGACCACTCATCGCAAATTGGACTTGATTTGGATTGATCTTTGATTGTCACACGCTGGGGGTCGAGGCTGCAAGCGAATGCACTCATTTGCTCCTTAGGACGGAAAAGGCACTTTCTGGGCTGCAAGTGATAGCGTGTCCACGTTTTCGTGTTCTCATCATGCTCCCAGTAGTCCTCAGTCCTTCTTTGAGAGCAAACACCCGCGTGTTGCGCAGAACCCTCAAATACGTGATTGAAAGGGTGTTCCTCTTTAGACAATCTGACATTGTTCTTTTCGATGTGATGACACCCAAAGTATCTACCGAATGGCTCGGGCGCGTCGATCTCGACAACCTTCCCGATCAGTTCCCATCCCTTATCAAGGCTACCGGCGGGTCCTGCAAGCTTGAAGTCATCAACGTATACGACGAGCAGCAGGTCGAGTTCCGGATGATGGAAAATGGATGTCCATATTTCGGGCAACACTCTTACAAAGCCTTGCTTGCTTAGGGCATCTTCGAGGTGCTTTTCCCAAAGCCCCCCTGAATCGGGATGTCCGTACAAGGCTAGCACAAGTGGAACAATGGGGTCAATGTATTGTTTGCTCCAATGGCTGGGCCATCTGTTCTTGGGCAATCTAAGCCATGTAGGAACGCCTTTGAACAGGGCTTGAATGTAGGCTTGCTTCGCATCGGCTTGCGCCTTGCGGTAGCCGGGCTGCGACCCGAAAGCGTCGAGGATTTTGGCTGCCTCCATTGACGCTGGGCTGGACCCTAGCTCCGCAAATAATGCTGCAACAGAGTTTTCATCGTAAACATTGTTCCCTTGGAAAACGGTCCTTCCTTTGAATTTCTTGTTGGGATCATCATCAGGAAGCTCGCTACCCTTCTCGTAACAAGCCTCGAAAATCCTTCCAATGTGGACCTTTTCCCCTTTGTTCTGGGCTTCTCTGATGACGCGCCTACACTCGTTTACTCTGAACTCGTCCCAAGTGCCTTTCTTTCGAAGGTTTTCCCATTCCTTGTCAAGAGCAGCTTGGGCCTTTGGCGTATTGGCTACTTCGGCTTTTGGCACAAGCCTTGCAACGACTGCACTGAACAGTTCAAGAGCAACATCAAATTCAACCTTCTTGATTCGCTCTTTGACCAACTCACGCAATTGCGGGCGATGCGGCTCCTTCGATGACTTGTCACGTTCCGGAAGAACGGACATCGCAGGCGCGTGCCGGATCACAGGCAATGTCGGCTCGCCCTCGCGGGCGGCGCTGGTCGGCTTTGCACTCGATGCGGCTTCGGGGTGCTCGGATCTGGCCTCCGAAGAGACTGCTGTCTCAAGCACTGCCTTCTTGGCATCTGCACGGAGCTGATCTTCATACTGCTGGGTTAGGGCCTTTCGGTCCTGGCTGCCGAGCAATGTCAGACGGGATATCGGGAGGCCTTTTGGATCCGGCCTTCCTACGGACGAGCCGAACCCCATCCCACACATAGCCATCAGGTACTGGTGACCCATCAGGCATTATGCTCGGGTCGAATGCACCGCCTTTGTCGGGCACGACAGGCTTGGTCTTCGCTTCGGATTTCTCCGATGCGGCGGGTTCCTCGATGTGGGCTTGCCCACGTTCCAACGGCACCGGATCATCTCGTATCCTAGCACTGGCAACAGGTGGATGAGATGCAGGGTCTTTCAACAACCTCATCGGGAAGATGAACTCATCAGTCGGAAGCTCAATGCGCTTTGTTCGCTGTACCGTGAGGGACGCATGTTCGATATGGTAATCGAGCCCTTCTAGTTTTGCAACGAGGAACTCACCCTTCCATGCGAACCCGGGCTGAATGTGGTACCCGAGAAACACGCCTTCATTCGATGTTGGCGAAGTCTTGCCTGCCTGATTGTCAGCTCGTGCAGGGTTGTTCCAGAACAGTATCTTTGCTCCGAAAGGTATCTCAGCTTCATCAAAGGTCTTGTTAAACCTGAGGTACCATGGCGAATCGTTTCCATTCAACTGTGGCAGGATGTTGGTCGCAACTGCATTGTGCTGGATGGCAAATGGCCACATCGACAGTGGGAACCCTGACTGGACAAGGTTCGCACGTGCTCCCTCCAACAGATGTCTGATTTCCCTTTCCACGAAAGATTTGGAAGAATCAACATATTCAATGGAGGTCTGATGACGGTACCCCAACTGCTCTATTGCGGCTTTCAATTCCCGGGAGTTATCAGTGTAGAGAACCTCAACCTCATCCCTACCGGAAATGAAATGCTGGATCCCTGCAACGGATTGCTCCGTGCTTTTGCTGGTCGACGGGTAAACGTACCTGAACTGCGTATGCACGTCCTTGATCACAAGAGCACACCATTCACCTTTTATGCCTTGCTCGATGTTGGCCTTGAGAATCACATGATCAGCAATGATGTGATCTCCAAACGCTTTCGTCTCGAGCCTTCCCTGCCCGCCTTTCGATCTTGCATATGGGGCAAGCATCTTGGCACGTTGGCAAGTGCGGCAAAAGGGATTCTTCGGATAGTGTGCAAACAAGTGCTCTTTGGTACCTGCTTCGGCAACCAGATCTTGCTCTTTGCGGGATCTCACAAACCGCTCAACTTCGTCGTCGGGATCATCACCTTCGTCGATGCCTTCGTCATGAACTGGCGCAGGCGCTGGCTTTGATGCTGCTACTGCACTCAACGATGGCTCAGCTTCACAACTAGAGTCCATGTATGGCACATGACCGTCAACCTTGAGCTGGATCAGAGCACCGTCAGGGCGAACCATGGTTGGTGCCTTCCCGGATTCCCAATGAAAGGAATATCCTTGATCCAGACACTTCACACCCAGCGACAGCACTGCGGGAGAACTCTCGAGGATGTAAGGCTGAGCAGGCTCGCACAATGCATCGACATTGATGTCGGCGATCTCGGAAGCAGTGATGTTTCCGTTTGCAGTCACAAGGCGAATAGGCTGCGGGGCCTGTTTTCGGATTGCCTTGGACGCATTCCTCAGTGCAGCCTTGCTGATGAGGTCCTGCTCACTACCGGAATCAATGAGCCACACATCCTTTCCCTTTGGGGCAGGGGTGGCTGCCCTTGGCGCTTCGACATCCTTGCGAACATCGTGAGGCGGCATGGCAACTCTCAGGCACTCGTCACACGATAGGCTTGAGATGGAATCAGATTCCACATCGCACATGAAACCGCAAGCGGGCTGGGCTCCATTCTCCATGGCTTTGACTACGGCATTCAACTGATTCGCGGCCTTGCGCGCTGCCTTGTTAGTCCCTTTGGTCGGCCTGGGGCAGTCCTTGGCACTTGGAAACATCCTATTGTACTGACGTTCCTCATACTCAAGCTTGAAACCATCGCCTTCGGCGGGGATTTCATGAACATGAGCATTGGTGTCGAATGACACTCCAATTGGGTTGATCGGCTTTGCGAACATGGCGTACCTGGTGCAGACTGCAGCGGCTTTGGCCTTGGGCTTAGGCTTAGGTGAATTTGCACGCTTCTTAGCCGCAGGATTTGCATTGGCCTCGCTGCTCGATGCCGCGGCGGCAGATTTGCCGCCCGTGGAGGCATGGCTAAACTTGCATTTGTCACCTCTCGTGCACTTCCCTTGGGCAAAGAAAGAACACGGTGCTTTCTCTCCTTTACCGCCTTTGGGGGAACTTGGCCTGCCGCGGGTCGCGGAGCGTCCTCGCGGCTCCTTGCGGTGCGCGTAAGGGCAGTTTGCCCCCCTCGTGCACGAGCCCTTCTGGAAGTCAAAACAGTACTTCTCCTCGGCGTCCTTCGGCTTAGGTGCGCTCTTTTTCTTGGGGTCCCTCTTTTCAGGGGCGGCAGCACCAGCCTTGGGCGTCGGGGCTTTACTGGCATTGACCTTGGACACGCGCTCTCGGTTCTCGCGGAGCCTATCCCTCTCGATTAGATCCCTCATGCAACGCATTAGGAAATCGTACGATTTATTGGGATCATCATCACGGCAACGATCATATGTGTCGATGTCGTACCGCAACAGATGGCAGCTTCTCACTTGGCGAAGCAAGATGTCTTTCAACACCTTTTCTTCCGGCGGCTTTTTCATGCCGGCGATCACGGAATCCCAAGCATTCAGGAAACGCTTGAGATCGATGATTCCTTCGCCGTGTCGCGAGACACGCAACAGGTCCTCCAAGGAGTAGAGGTTTCCGGCTTCTTCACTGGTCTTGAAATATTGGTCAAACATAAACAAGACCTGCCTTCCTCTCATGGCCTTTCCCTCCTTGGCACATTCTTCCTTTGCTGTTAGGATTCGCTGAGCCAGATCGCCTTTCGCTGAACGCGTGAGCGCTGCGAGAATCTTCGTGTCTAGGGTCACGAATTTTCCCGGTTCGCCGAGCTCCTCCAACAGCTTCTTCTTGTCCTCGCGATCAGACCAGACTTCCATGATCCAAGGCCAAGCCTCGTCTGGACGGTCAGATGCAGCGCGGACATCCTCACGAACCGATGTTTTCCATTCACGGTACGTTTCAGGAGTTGGCATCTCCTTGAATCGCAACGTCTCGCTTTCGCGGGTTCTGGGCTTTTCATCGTTCGTTTGGCCTTTTACTAACTTCATCAACATCTTGGCGAATGCTTCATTGCCGAGGTTGGGCCCGAGGCCGTCACCATCGTCTTCGTCACCATCGCCGTCGCCATCATCATCAGGTGGCGGACCGCCAGGAGGCTTGCCACCCTGCTTGCGGTCAGTTGACATTGGCCCCTGAGAGAATTGCAGGGGTGGAACCGGTGCACTTGTTTTCACCGGGGATCGGCTGCTACCTGATGGCTTTTCAGCTAGTCCTTGCGGATCGCGAGCATCTGCGGGCAGTGCTTCGCATTCGGCAGTTGGAATCACGCTAGGGGTATATTCATCCCCGTAACCGTCATAGGTAACAAGCGACCTCAACTTTTCCTTTGCATATTGAAACGGATGGGTCAACGGGTCCAACATTGACCTTTGGGACCGAGCTGACTTCATGTCGTCGGTCATCAACTCTGGTGAATCCTCTCGGGTATCACCTACCCCTTTGGGCTTCGATCCATCCTCGCGGAGGTCGTGTTGCTTCTGATACTTCTTCAGCTCATCAAGCTCGTCCTGCAGAAGCCCGTTTTGGTGTGCCATCATGTCAACCGTTCTGGCGTGTTTAGCCTCGACACGGGCTGTGTCATCGGCATGCTTTGCAGCTTGCTCATGGAGGAGCTGCTGGGCTTCAGCCAGGGTGGATTCGATGGCTTGCCTAAACTCAGTTGTTTTGCGTCCCATTTCCGCTTCATGCAATGCTTGGGCATTTTCCTCACACACTTGGCTTATCCTAGCTTCAGCGAAGTTCACTTCTTGCATGAACTCATCGCTCACTCGCTGTTCGTATTCACGAATCCTATGCGACTGGGCTTGCACACATTCAGCGTAGTGTGCATGCAGCTGATTCTGTGCGGCACGGAGCTCCTCACGGTTTTCCGCTTGCAAATGCGTTACAGCTGCTTGATGCAGGGCTTCGGCTTCAGACCTAATGGCTGCATCATTCCCAAAAGCAAAGATTGCGGTATTGTACAGTTGAAGGGAATTCATCAGGGTGCGGTTGTATTGCGCATTAGCGCTTGATGCGAACATTCGCACACCGCCGCCGGTGGCGTTGCCGGAGCTAGCTCCGGCAGCATCCACAGGCATGCTGGATCCATCAACTGGCACAAGGGAACCGTCCATTGCTTAGAGCTAGGGGCCTACGGCTGATAACCTATAGATTCAAGGGTTACCGGTTTGGGGCCCAAAAGGAAACAACAAACCGTCCAAGTGCGCTGCTCGCACATTTTCACGCTTGAACAGCCACACTGCGGATGCAACGGATGTAAAACCCCAAACTGACCGATCAAATTCTTCAGGACCTTTATTCTGAGGGGGAAGAGGTTCACTAATTGGCTGGAGCACTTGGAAGTCGGTAAATGCTCCTTGATAAAGGTTCCCCTGATGAAGTAAGATATGTTTCCAAAACCCCGGGGGGGGGGGTCAATGCCAACTTGGAATGGCACATTTTGAAACCAAGACTAGCGATTTCTCCTACCCACCTCCTGTCTTCCCAGCATGCTGGAACTGGGGGCGTTTTCCTGGGGAGTTGTTTTTTTTTTTTTTTGGGGGGGGTTATTAGGGTGCGATGTAAGCCAACTTTGAATCAACCAATGTGTCGTTGGTGCGCGGGAAAGATTGCCTGCCTGCTCATTTCATCCTGTTCGCCCAGCCTGTCAGCTTGCCCTCTGCCAAGGATCGTAGGCGAGGCCCTTAGGGATGCTAACATCCTGCAGAAGGGGCTTGACAAGGCCCTTGACCGCCGTGTAGTCATCGGAGACCTAATCACGGGCAAAAGACCCGTTCGAGGAAAGGCGCCTCTTCAAAAGATACACTGCTTTAGGCCTCTGCCCTTTCTGCACGGAGTGCTCACTTGTAGCAAGCAACCACCACTGAACAATCGTTTCCGCAGCAGGGATGCTTGGTGGTTCGACTCACACACTGTGGCAAGCCCCTGAGCAAAACAAATGCGGAAGCCGACCTGGGACTAACTGACTTGCGGCAGGAACTGTGCAAATACGGGGAGGCAGGTAGGCAGGCAGGCGGGCAGGCGGGCAGGCTGGCAGAAAGGCAGAAAGGCTGGCAAAACAGCCAGCCAGCCCACCATCGCAAACAGCATCCCCACCTGAGCATAGCTGACGATCCGCTCCTGCGCAAGACATGAACCCTCACAGCTTCCCTCACCCTAAGCATTGTGGGAGAACACAAAAAAGACTGCATTTTAAAGCAGGAGCACCAAAAAGCCGCATCTGCATCCCCAAACCCAAAACTGGCTGTAGTTTTGGCTGATACCTCGTTCAACGGCATCCCTTGTATAAACGATTGGCCTGTGAGCTTCGGCCAGAAAGCCGTGGGCTCAGGCAATCTCAGGCTGGGTTTCGGCATACCAGCGAATGGCCTCCCCCCAACTCCTCCGGACTAGAAATGATGAGGAAGCGCGGCGGCAGAGGTGCTGGTGCATAAATGGACCATGACGATGGCTTCAGCAAGGAGGCCTGCAGACAATTCATAGAATCACCAAACTTCAAGCGAGACCAGCTGCGTGTCTCCGTGTGTGGGGAATGTGGGAATGCATTTTTCCATCATGGCCTGACCGCATACCACGCTCGGGTTGCAAAAAACACAGTTCCGTACACTTCCCGCTTGAACACTGCAACTGAAGCAAGCCTAGAAAAATGTGCGAAGAGTAAGCTAAAATCACCAAACACAAGTGAGATATTGGCCCCATCCCCACGCCTTCATAGGGAAGCTGTGGGGGTCCCAACTCGATGTTTCTTGTCTTCTCCACAAAGCAGAAAATGTCCGGGAAAGGAATGGGCCCCGACAAATAGCGGCGCATTCATGGGCCTATTCTGAAGTGTGGATGATGTCGTCTGGGCACATTGCCAGTAAAATGCTACAAACCCCCACAAGCTGACTGGCGAACGTTGGTGAAAAGAAAGACCCAGCTTAATTCGCCGCTGGAAATGACATATCGTTTCCCTTCGACTCACACCCGCAGCCCGGCTTTCACACGCATGACCCAACTTCAACAGCACTAAGAGGGCGTGGTTGGGCGATTTGGTCAGAGGAGAGGACCGCCCAACTTCCACGGCTCGGCCAATTCGAGGGGATTTCAGCGTCTTTCGAGGTGGAAAGAGGTAGCGAGGCTCTTGTTTGGCCCTGCATAGTTTTGGTTCCCCTGCTTCGCGGCCCTGAAGGGTACTCGCGCTCGGCTGGGGAACTCCCGGGTACCTGCAAATTCTGACCATAATTATCCACCTTCCATCCATCCCCCAAATGACTCTTGGAGACAAACAGGATCCTGTTTTTGGCTGCTTGCTAAGAAAGAAAGGTTCGCGGATTGATCATTTCCAGTTCGCACCAGTTGGGATGGATGAAACCCTGCGGGTAGTTGATAAATTGCAAAAATCCCAATTGGCTGAGACTGGTCTTGGTTGGTTCTAGGCTGTACTTTGCTTGAAAAGAAAACAAGTTGTTTGGCTGGCTGACTCCTTCAACCCATCCGCCTCCTCCGAGCCCTGCCTCCGCCTCGTAGAGCCGGGGGGCCTCGCCGGCCCGCAGCGAGGTTGAGGCAGCACCTGCAGGAGGACTGACAAACCCAAGGGGCAACAAAGTACTTATAGTTTTTAGTATACTCCTATCATGACTATGCAGCGACCCCCCGCAGACTGCGCATGTCACGCGGGCCTTGCAGTAAGGAGATGGCAAGCCAGGCGTATGCCATCCTCGGCTCAACATCCACCAGAGTTGGTCTCTCCAAATCGGGAACTCACGAAATCTGTAGAGACTGGCACGCAGCCTGCGAAGGCTACATTGGACGCGTGTGCCTTGCGACAGCTCGCTGCCACCAAGACGCTCCTTCACTTCACTTCAAAGCGGAGAAAGATGGCTGCAGAGTGACACCTCACAACCATCTGAGCCAAACAGCATGCCGGATTTGGTAGTGGGCCGTGTCTGTCTCCAGCGGTCAAAAATCAACTTGAGAAGTCGGAACAGGGGGCGTGCCGCTAAACTGGTTGATTGGAGGAGCATGGCAGCATGGTGGTGTTGTAGTCAGCAACAACCCCGCAAGCAGCGCAGTTGTGCTGACATCCCGCCGGAGGTTGGTGCTTCCGTCGCATGCAAAGCCCCTCTGCAACCTTCATCCAGAAATCCCACTCCCTCAAGTAGCTCTCCAAGTTTCGGAGTTGAGCCTGGTGCAAACGTGAAGCATTGATCAACGCTGGTCCCAACGTTCAACGGTGCCAATGGTACAGTCGCGGTCCCGGTTCCTTTGTTTCAGCGCCCTTCTGAGTTGAACTACCAGTCTATCAGTCGCAAACTTTCAACAGGGTGAAACTTTGTGATTACCCCGATGTAGACTTATTAAACTAAGGTTGATTTCGATCGGAACGTAATACTGGGTTAAAGCCTACCCCTGGCATTGCAACATGAAACCCAGTGCAGCAACTCAAGGCCGCTCCTCAACAACGTTGTGGGAATGGCCACTTGAAGGCCTTCGCAATTGGCCATACTTCACTCAAAAGGGAAGCCACCCCCCATCACAGAAGAGGCCAGCCAACTCCTCCGACCATCTCCCCCCAATGTGGGGAAGAAACGCGCCTCTGCGGAGCTACCACCTGGGAAGTGTTGGGGCCTTTCCCCACCAACTCAGTCACCCCTGCCACCCAAGGCAACCACCGGCTTGAGCCAATGACAGGGTTGTCATCCGAATCTCTGACGGACAACGCTTTCTGTGAGGTTCATGCTGCAGGGCTTTCTTGTGCGCTTGTGTGGGCAAGTCTGGACGTGTATGTGTGAAACTGGGCCGCCAGTAACCATCCTGACGGTTTTGGACAAATTATCGGAGGCAACAGGCTATGTTGCAGCAGGCAGGCTGAGCTGACTGGCACTCACACCAAAACGGAAAAGGGTTTGTCTCAACACTGCTATTTCCAGCAAATATGGTCGATTTCCTGTTGGCCTCTCTTTGTAAACCAGCCAAAACGGGGGTTCCCCTCAAAAGAAAGACACCCCAAATTGCTGCGTTTGAAGCCGAGGCGTGACATCTCCCACTGAGTGCTAGGCCGTTCTCCTGAACGAGGCAAGGGGTCCCCGAAATTGTGGTGTGTTTCCCCCTGCAAAAGCCGATTTAGATTTTCAAGGCACTTGCACGTCCACTTCACATGTCACGCCAGAGGGATTTTTTCCCTCAGAAGCCACTGCGTCGCTGAGTGAAATTCTTGCATGAGAAGGAATTGAGGAGCGTGTTGGAATCAGCTCAAGGCAGCACAAAGTAAAACCACGGGGAAAGGGCGCTCTAAAAGCTTGATGGCTTGAATGTCCAGTTCATTCCCAAAACCCGCGAAATTCCCACAGAACCCCCCCCCCCGCCCCGCCCAAATGCTTTTGAGAAAAATGCGCTGTCTCGCTCCTTGCTTTCAAGGGAATGACGAGTGCCATCCTTGTCGAGCACCGGCGTGGATGGACGCAGCTTCATGGCCTGTCAGCCGGAAACTATAGACGGCCCACCATCCTCCCTTTTTCTGTTTGTTGGCTTCCTTCTGTTGTTGTCTTGTTCCTTTATGTTTGTTTCTGCCTTCGTTTATGTGCTTTTTTACCCGTTTATTTTTTTTCAAGCAGGTGATTCATCCGAAATTGCGCTGCGAATCAGGATGTGGGGGCCGCCGGATCAGAACATGCGCCGTGTCCTGTGGTTTTCTCGTGCCGCTGGCCCCGTTCTCAAACATGCAAAATAAGGGGGTGGCATAAGGCACGGGGCCTCTGCGCTGATTTCTTAGACCCCCAAAATCCAAGCATCTCACCAAGCGCCTCATGCAAGGTCTTCAGCTGCTTCTTGTAGGCTTGGTGCACCGATTGCCTCACAGGAAACTTGAGCTTCTGGGATCGATCGCTCAAATCAAAAGGAAGAGTCAGAAAAGCCCAATGCCACGTGCGTCGCCAAATCCAAACCTGAATTCTGAATGCAGTTGCGAGCTTTCATTCTGAACTGCTGTCTGCCTCCATTGTCCACTTTCATGGCCTTGACTTGGTCTGTGTCGGCTGGGTGCAGTTGTGATGAGAGCTGCCAAGAAAGTGGTCGCTCCCAAGCCCAACTGACTTTCTCATTCAACTGAAGGATGCAGAGGTGATTGGTCCTGAATGCTGGGCAATACCGTGGCCACATTTGCAGACCGAGCCTTTGTTCATTCTTAACTTGACAGCGATTGAGTTCATTGCTAAACACCTTGCCGACACCAGGGATGGAAACAGCTGCCCCCCACAAGGTCTGGAGCATACAGTACTAAGAAAAACAAACAACACCCAATTCACGGGTAGAAGTATGGGAGTTGAAGGCGAGCCCCAAGGGGAGGATGTTGCAAATGGCCACCGCATTCGTCCCAGGCACAGTTCGTGATGATAGGCACGTTGTAGCTCCTGGCAATGGTCCTGGCCGGAGGCCGGTCGAAGAATGGTAGGAGGGAATAAAAATTGTAAATCTTAAGATAAATACGGGCTCCCGTCTAGCAGGCGAGCACAAAAGACTTGATGGATCAGCAACACGCTTCTCGGACCAAGTATCTCAACGTGATGGAACCGCTGGATATATACTGTTGCTTGCGAGTCGAATGAATACTGTCATTGCTAGAGAAGCCTGGACGGAAAAATGCAAACCGCCTATATTGTTGCAGCCACTTCCCGTGGACAGGAACCCTGGTCGTGTTACCGCGTTTTAGTCTTTTGGGGCCACCGTTTGTTTTTCTGACTCAATCAGTGCCGGGCCCCAAAACACTGTACACGAAAACAGGGGAGCACGTGGTGGCAGCAAGTTGTTGGCATCTATGGACATTGAGAGGAAGCGAGAGAAAGCGAGGAAAGGCCCAAGTCTTTCAGCAGCCGTTTGCCTCTCTACTTGCTATTGATTCTGTTCTCTTCGGGAACCCCTCCGTGTCCGCTTTGGAAAAACGCACAATCCCCTCCTTTGTAGGGGGTGTTCTTACTTGTAGGAAAGCCACCGCAGACTCAAGTAGCCAGCCACGCCTCAAAGCTTTCAGAGGCGCCCTGTGATGCCAACACCTAGGTCCAAACTCAGTCCGCGACGACTGAATGGCTCCTCCCTCCAAAATGCGGTACCCCAAAAATTAAAAAGAGTACGTAATAGCAATCGGGAAATTGGATGTGGTTGGCCCACTTGCAAAGCCATGATTTGCTGGTCGAGAGTGACATGCGCCTGCAAGATTCGACCAGGTCCAATGCCCCCTTGTGTGTTCCTGCGCAAACTTCAGGTCACACACACACACATGGTATGCCAGAATACGGATGGAGTCCCTATCCAGCTTGCCTTTCTCCTCCATTAAAAAAAACTATAAAAAAAACTCACAGGTTGTTTTAACATCAACTCGCCCACCGCTTACAAGGGTTCCAACCAAAGACTCTTGGAATCTTTGGGGGCTGATGCCCAATCTCTCCCATATTACGCGCATGCTAGGCTGCCCTAGGCAAGGAAATATCTGCACATCTGACACATGAGTATGCATTATAATCGGGTACCTTTTGGAAATTATCTGGACACGTGTGCTTGAACCAAGCTAAGCCATTAAGGGTGTTCCCAGAATTCAGATTCACCGCCATATCTGGAGGCGCGAACTTTGAGGATTAGACCGTCATGGGCAGCTCGTCGCCCTGGCGCGCTACCATGCGCTGCAGCTCCTCCACCTGAGCTCCGAACTTGACGCCCTGGCTGCATGGGCATGATTAAGCCTTGCTTTTTCCCTTGGGTTTCGTGTATCTCTCATTCGGCATTAAACATCACCTGTTCAGTGCGACGCTTTGGTGACATTGGCAAAGACATTAGGCACGAACAAGCTGAGGGCATCTGAGGTCGAAGGCACCCTTGACGATGAACCCCGGAACTTTTCACGGAATTTAGTACTTCGCCCCTTTCAATCTGCAAAGGCTGCTTTATCATATTGGACGTGCAAACGTCAGAAAGGTTCACATGGCGCTTGGATGCCTTGAAGATCAAAGAGTAACTTCCATCCGTGAAAAGCCGGGACATGATGCATCTACTTATGTTTGCACGCGTGACTTTGGCCCTTCATAGATATCCGCCCTGTGCGCCGTGTGCTCATGCAGTAAGGCAGTTCACGTTTTGTCTTTCCTCTTTCCTCCGAGCGTGCAAGCGCATGGAACCAGACCTGCATCTGACACCTTGCAAACCTCCAGCAGCTTGCTTCGCACCTTTGCTTTTAAACCAAAGGCTAGAAAGCGCGATGCAGGAGGGCGCCCTCTCCGCGCCCTCCCGCAATAAGACACAGGCCGCCGTCCAAGCGACGGAAGCTGCGCTCGCCCCCTTTCGGGGGCTGGCGGGTCCGTTTGCAAGGCCCCGACCCTGAGTTGCACAAGAGCCAAACAGTCTGCGCATTGGACCGCTCAAACCTGATTCCAAACCAAAACACACTCTTGAAAAAGACATGGGCTTGCTCGGAATAGGGGGGCCCCCGAGATGGTCCGTTTCCTTTTCGTGACGTTTGCAACCACCTCCGAAAAGGGTGCCCTCACATGCAAGGAGACGGCTGCACATTGCTGCTCTGGCGGCTTCGGGCAATCAGGCCGGGTTCGCTCCCTCCAGATCAACTCAAAAGTAGTTGGCAGGCCATTCGCGAGCCGTGTCCCAGGAGAACAGCGTCTTCTGATGGCAGACGTACCTTGGGGAGGAAGCAATCACCCAAAAGGGTCGAGCCTTCACAAAACATGTCCTGCTCTTTCCACCTGGCGGTGCTTTGGAAAATGTGCAGTGAGTCGCAGGTCACGTTGTCACACCGAGCATCGAATGACATGAGAAACATTAAAACCATGATGTTACCTAGCAAGCTGTGTGCACCAAACAGGGGCGGCACAATGAGCAAAGCACACGCAATGGCCTTCATGCGTTCAGGTGCATAAAAGGGACTGCATGGGACTGCATGCATGTATGTACGCATGCAAGCATCTATGTGTGCATGCATGTATGTATGCATGTATGTATCTACATATGTATCAATGTATCTACGCGTACGTACAAATGTGCGTGTGCATGTCTAGGCATGTAGGCATGTAGGCATGTAAGGTATGATCACGCGTACAGTGTGTGACACATGCCCAGGCCAAGACGCGTGTAGTGTCTGCCCTCGCAGACTGACTGGGCGATCCTCACGGAGAGGCTGCCTCAAGCGGTGAGCAGGCCAAACCCCATAGTCTGACCCAGTGAGACAAATCCACGCGATGCGCTGTTCCTGCTTGATACTTAAGGCAGGACTTGACCTTGCTGCCGAGACTCTCTGCCCTGCATAACCACCAACGTCGCCTGTGAAGCACCACCTTGGCAGCTGCGGCAGGGTTCCTCACAGGGCCCCTCAAACACCTGACTTGGCATCCAACTTACCAAGGCCAGCTTGAGCTAATCGAAGAACATGGCTTTGGGGCAGAAGCATCAGAGGCATGTTGTTGTACCAGGATTTCCGACTTGAGCCGCCATGCTATGTCCGCAGCAAACAACACACAGCACTGGTTGATGTAGAACTGCAACATGGGTTGGCTGCGCCGCGGCCACTCGGAGGATCCTCCAACTGCGTCCGGCCCAGGCCAACTGTGAATGTGCAAGCCCCTTCTTGGGGTGACACTTTGTCCATGCCCGGCAAACAGCTATTGATGTTAGAAAACGCTGCAGACCCAACTACACAGGTTGGGGCCCTGAGAAAACAAAAGCATGTCACCACACACACACACCAAACAGACGCTGCAGTGCGCATAGTGCAACTCTACACATGTCTCAATCACTGTGCAAAATGGATTGTCAAGCCACAAGTTATACGCGGCGTAGCGGTGCTCCAACGGGATCTGCGAGTCGATGAACTTTGCAGACAGGCCATAGATCAGGCCTCGGCAGCCATCTCGCTGCTTCTTGAATCTTCTTGCTGTGTCTCACGCGTCCAAAGGGCCTGAAAGTGACAGCTCAAACCTTTGGGCACTGAAATGGCACCAACACGCGTGGAAACGGAAAGGTCACAAGGCCCACTGGCGGCAAACAAGCCTGTCAGCCGGACTCCCAGCCAGGGGCTGCAAGCCTGCGAAGCCCGGGAAAGCCCATGGTCCCATGCTGAAAAAAGCCGGCAAGCCGCCGTTCCCGAAATATGCCACGAAGGCTGCGATGCCAGTTGCAATGGAGAAGAGGAGAAAGTTCAGCGCTTCACCTCGCTGGCAAGCCCATTTGCGAAAACCAGATGAGCCACATGCCCTCCATGGCAACGCTTTCATGTTCCCTGTTCGACACATCCGTGGAAGGGCGTATACTTCTGACACATTCGCTTTGGCTTGCACGGGGTTTATCTTTCGCCACTTCGTGGGAAATAAAGGAATGAAGGGGCCAGTGCACAGAGCTACAGTGAGCCCCTCAATTTGGCCAGAGCAAAGGACAAAGCCCGAACTTGCCCACAAATCCCAACCCCAAGTGCAATTACCCATTCAACATCCCTCCCTTTCGTCTCCAGCTCCTGCCGGCTCCTGCCTTTCTGCCTCCCTGACTCGCTGGACAAGGAAAAGAGCATGCGCACGACCAAGATATTGTCCCCACGTTCCCTTGGCACATACATACGTGTATAAAATACATGTATATGATACACGTGAGTGTAAGCCAACCGGGCATTCTGTAGTGCCCTCTGCCTCCCCAAAGCAGACGCCCCGGCCGGCCGCGCCAACACCGCCCGCCCGCCTCCAATGCAAAAGACGATCGAGGCGGCGATCCAAAATCCCCAGGCGTTCCAGCCTCAGAAAATGTGCGACGGAAGTAGAACCCCAGGAGTCGCTCTTTTTCTTATCAGAATCAGATGCATTGACAGTGGTGTTGTCGTGTTGCCCAAAACCATCAGGCTCTCTTTGAGAGAGGAAAGCTGCCGCTTTTTCGGGGACTCCTATTTTCGGACATGAGTCCAAAATAACATATAGTCAGCCTAGGGGATTCTTGCTCAAAAACAGAGAAGCCACGGTCAGCCCAGATCCTGCACCGAGGCATGCAACCCGACTGGGTGACTGGAACTAAACTGAACTCAGCGTTATTTGATGATAACCAAACGGACTTCAAAGGCCATGCTTGCAACACACCGAGGGCTTCAGAACAACCATCAAACTGGAAAATATCGAATGGAAATAAAGTTTGCAGGATGCCCCCATGCCCTCAAGGACAATTGCCAAGCAGCTCTTAAGAGCCAGAAATTGCGGAACGCGACGGCTGATGGTGTCCCCTGCAGCAACCATTACGAACCAATACCAGGCAGTGTAGTACCTCGGATGCACCAAATGAAAATGTAACAAGCCATGTTGGCTAAAGAAACCCCATGTCGGACCTTTTTCAAAGGCACCGCGAAATGACAGAGGTCAAACAATCTGTTATGTGTTTTGCATTTTTGCACACCCGTAGCCATAGCTTCGCTTGTTGTTGCAGCTGGACCCTTGCACGGCAGCTTGCTGATTGGTCTTTGGCAGTGGTCTGACCTGCTAATTTACAATGCTGAGGCAGCTCGGGATCTGGGATCCGCGTGCCTGTTTGCGCCAACTGAGTTTTGTCGTCGCAAGGGCGCGGCGGGGAAAAGCAGATTCGAAGGCCTGGAAGACACAATCCGATCTGGAAGTTCCTGCACCAACTGTGGCCCCCCAGCCAGCATGACACTTACCGTGGGCATGGTGTCCCATTTAGGGGCTTGAAGGATAGAACCTTTGCCGGTGGCAAAACCTTGTATCATCCTGACATTCCAAATTCAGTGAGCCAAGGCACTGAAAAGGGATGGTTGGACTGGTGCTGGCCGGACCGAAGATGGGAACCCGACTGGTGTTGAAGGTGTTGAACAAGAGAGGGAAGGCATCCTGGGCGCAAGCCGCTGAGCGCAAATCCGAGAACACTCCAACCTTTAATACGCTGAAACCCTATTGAAGGAATCCTTACGGGTGGGTGGGGTATGTTGGAGGCCTCTTGGAAAGCCCGCAAAGAACAGAATCCGAATTAGTTTGCTGCGATGCGAAGGCAACATATGCGGCAGCAGGCGAACCATCGAATATGAAGGAAAGCGGCAGATTGGGGCTGCACAAGCTTGCCCAATGAACCCGACATCAGTCGGGCATTGCAGGAAATACACTTTGGCACGCCTTGCCAATCTCCTGCCCGGCGCGAGGTTCAATTCTTTACACCCTCCCAAAAATGTCCCCAAAGGACCGACCTGTGCACAGAGTTCCGCCCAAGACGGCATTGCACCTTCAAAACTCCACAGCACTGGCCTACCATGCCACCCAAGTGGTCTGGGGCCAAAAAACCTCAAGTGCGGCCACAAAGGAAACCGCTAGCAGCTAACCCATTTAGCCACGGCTCTCCTTGGCGTGCTTACCATGCCAAAAGGGAGAAAGGGATTGGGGGTGCCCCCATAATCGATCTTCTACTGGGTGGCCTGGCGGGGGGATACACAATTCTGTCCTACCCACATGGGGCCACCCCCATGACTACTTTATGACCACTTCAAGGGCATCACAGATCATAGACACAAAGCTCCTTTCCGACAGGTTTAAGCCTACCCCGGGGCGGCCTCAATACATGTTTTTTTTTACAGGCGCCATGAAAATTGCAGCTGAGGAGCCTCCATAACGAAGTTCCCCAAAAACTTGGCCAAGAACCAGGGCAGCATGGATGGCAGCCACTGGCCCGGCTTCTTCAATGATTCAGCGAAGACCTGACAACCTGCCAGCAACTATCCCCCCTTGACCTCAGGGCGGGCGGCCTCCACCAGTTCCATTGTTCAGTCTTCCCCACAATGAGATTAACCTACCCCCCCCCCCCCGAAAGAAAAAGGGGACTATGGGAGTGCGGTGTTTGCCTGTCTTCGTGCATAATCCTATTTATTGTCTACACAGGCCGTGTCTATGCAGCATTTTGAAGAGCAGCAACCCCCAACAGCTCCAGTGTCCTGGTCTGGACAGACGTATCAAGTGAGAGAGCCAACTTGCAGTTGTGCAGTCTTGGCATGTGTGGTTGTTGAATGTAGATGCATGCCACGAACCAATGTGTAACCTAATTTCAGGCAAACACATAGTCAAACTCACCGTAAATACAATTGAAGGTGCAGATCCTGGAAGGTACTAGCTTTGATACCATTGCTCATGATGAAACAGCTATGCGCTAGTTTTAGCCGAGATGTGTATGTGGGTACGTGTATGCTGTGACTTGTATAAGCACGAATCCCTGTTCGACTGCGTTTTGACGAATATGTTGGCACGCCAAATACATATTTTAAAATACGTAAATATCATGTTGGCTCATTATTACATTTCCATAGGAAGTTCAGAAGAAACTGCTGTGGTACTGGAACTAATTGAGCTGCTTCCGCTAAAGTCGTTAGCCGTGTCGCGCAGCAAAATAAAGGAGAGGACAGGCAGAGCCAGACTCCACGAGAGCACCTGCGCAGCAAGACGCACTGGAGTACAAGCACGGCAGGGTGCAACAGAGATCATGCATAGCAAGGGGCACAAGAGCGAGCGTCGAGCGCACATGCAGCGCAAGATGCACGAGAGCCCGCGCACAGCAAGAGACACGAGAGAACATGCCGAGCGTACATGCAAAGCAAGATCCACTAGAGCCAATGCATAACCTCGGTTGTTTTGTGCTCCCCTGCTAAAAGATCTAAAAGTTTAACTTTTAGTGGTTTAGTGGAAAACCCATTAGTTGGCAAAAAGTTGAAGTCCTAACAGCCAAGCAAAATGCACCAAAGTAACAAGAGACACGAGAGCTCATTTCGAGCGCACATGCAGCGCAAGATGCGCGAGAGCCCATGGAATGGAGAGCAAGAGTCACCAGAGCGCGTGCAGAGCAAGAAGCGCGAGAGCCGCGCAAAACAAGTTGCACGAGAGAACAAGCAGAGCAGATTGCAGCCGTCGTGGTCGAGACTTTTTGAAGCACGCGCTTGCGTGGATCGGTGAAAACCCCGACCCTCTGCGTGGATGGGCGTGGTCGAGGTTCAAACACTCGAGGATTCTGCTACTTTGCGCGGTTCGGACGGGGCAGTCTGCGTGGATTGGTGTGGCCGAGGCTCAAGGCACACGAGGAGACATGCAAAGGGAGATGCACGAGAGAACCAAGATGCATCTCAGTACGTGCGCATCAGGATGCACAAGAGCCGATGTAGAGCAAAAGGCAGGAGAACACACGCCAAGCTCACGTGCACAGCAAGATGCACGAGAGGCATGTGTCGAGCGTACACGCAGGGCAAGATGCACGAGAGCCCAGTGCATAGCAAGAGACACGAGAGCGCACGTCGAGCACCTCGCAACATGTAGACACAGAAATGCTTGAAGTCCATGCTCGCTCTATGTGCGTTCGGGCCACCCGCTGTAGTCTTTTTCGTTCTACATGTTGGCCGTGCAAGCCTCGCGGACCTTCGGGGGGTCAACCTTCAAGAGCTCGTGTTTGGTTTTCGCTTTTTCACCTTCATAGGCTGGGACTTTCTGGGCAGTCCGTTCTATTCCAGCCACTGCACGCGTTGCATGTTACGGAAGCCTTACCCCCGCGGACGCCCAGTGTCTCCAATTGCTTTAGTCAGCCTTCCAGCTCCCCACCATCGGCCCTGAACCCCAGACTCAGTCAGCCTTTGCCCTGAGAGTTGGCTTCCGCTAGCGGTGCGTAGTAATAGAAAATGACCACCGCAAAGGGGATGCACGCCGCTGAGTAGAGGTAGTAGACCACCGGTGACCTCGTGCAAAGGCTGCCATTACTGGAGCTCTATGCTCTCCATACAAAAAATGTCCAGCCTTCATCCCAGCTTTGCACAAGCACTATTGATTGAGTAAATGGCCCCAATGCCCATTCAACAAATCACCAACCCACACGCAAAATGCATTACCAAACATGGGCCCGCTGCCAAGGCCGGGCCGTGCATCATGCAAACCTGCACAACTTGTGGAATCGTCAAACTGTGCACTGCTGGTGCCCAGAGACCAATCGGGTTTGGCTGAGCGGCATCCCCCACTGCTGAAAGGTGCCCAGAAGAATGTTGTGCACGGCGAAGCCCAGAGGGGCGCCCATGATGACATAGGTCTTTGTGTTCTTGCCTGACATGATTCGCACGCAAAGGAGAGACCCCTTGCAAGCCACACATTACGGTCAAAATAAATAAGTCTTTCTTGCTGAACGTCTGCGCTCGCCTTCGAATTGGTCCATGGGAATGCTTACCCGCGACAGACAGTCCCCCCTTCCAATGCATGACAACAATGGCCATGACTTTGGACGGCATGCTGCTACGAGTGCAAAAGCGCATGCATGCTGTCACAGCAAGGGAACCTGCTATCCACCTGATATGCATCGCCTAATGTTCACACAGGAGATGCCCTGCGCAACAACAATTCATTATTCCTGCAGGGTGCAACGGGGTCTGCGCAGCGCGTTTTTGACTGGCTCCCTGCCTAAGACGCTGATGATGCTCAGGAAGGTGCCCTCGAAAAGGCCCAAGGCAATGCCTCAGGACCCGCACCCTCCCACCTTCGTCTTGAACAAGCGTACCACAAAGGCCCAAAGGCCCAAAGAAAGGTCTCTCTTACCATACTATCCGAGTCTCTCCGAGTGCCCTTTTTGTGTTGCCGCGGGGTTGGCTAGCGACTGCCGCCAGGCAGCCTCCTAGCGTGTACTGCAGGTAGACCACGGACAGATTGTCCATGTCAAGTGCCCAGACAAAAATCACGGGGATCAGCACAGCGACGAACATAAACGCCTCAAATACACCATCATGAGCTATACTAATGTACTAATGGTTACTAATGATTCGTATTGCACCTTGATCGGCCTTGGTTTGCCAGCCTGTTGCAACACGGCGTTGCTCATCAATCCAAGTGTCGTAAGCCAAGTAGACTATGCCATTGGGCTGCAAGAAGACCAGCAGCGCAATCTGAAGGATTCCTGGGGAGAGGTGCCAAAAGTTCTGCGTCCATGGAATGGGAAGGCGCGTGCCTTCTTGGAACAGCCTCGCATGCCAAAGTGCGCCAACCCTCAGCTGAAGGGTTGGCGCAGTATCAGCTGCCGTCTGTGCACGGGGTGCAAGGATTACCGCGAGAGCTTCGGGAACACCGACCCAGGGGTGCTTGTGCATACCCCTTTGCATGCGGTCAATGATCGCAAAAGGGTTTGCTGTCATGCACGGCCGTCTGCCCAAAAGGGGTTGATAACACTGTACCCAGCAAAGTGGGTTGGCAACCAGGAAGCCAAGGAGTGTGAACAAGGATTGGTCTTTGACCCACTGCAAATACGTAATTTCCTTGCTGTGGTGGATGAGTCATTTTCCAAAAGGAGCCCACAATTCAGACACCAAAAGCGACCAAGGTGTGGGACCAAGCCAAAAATGCAGTATCTATGCAACGCGACTCTCGGATGAACGAACCCGTCCTAAAAAAGGGGAGCTATCCTTCATCCCCAAAACCAAATGGATGCTTCAACATTGGTTCCGCTACACTTGTCAGTTGGCGTTGTTGGCACAAGGATGCGGCAAGCGAGTCGCTTACTTTACTGGAATCCAGTCGTCTATCTAACTGGCGGTGGGCAAACCAACAGTTTACGCAATCGTATGTCAATGACCTTTGCCAGCCAGACTCAAGTCCCACCTTGAGTCATAACACCGACACCCCGAGGGAAAATGCACAAGCACGATTCTATCCGAACAAGGACGCTTCCTATGGGTGATCTCATGCAAGACTTCCAGTCGAGCTTGCCTTGAAGAAAACCCCGGCTTTTCGATCCAAACGAGGAAGACTGCTTGGAAGAAGCCGCACGCCCAACGAGTGCGCCCAGATTCGCATGAGCAGCTTGGAGAGCTGAAAGGAGGCGCAGGCATCCTGAAAGGCGGCGGCTTGGTCCGGATGCAGATCCAGCTTCATCTTCAATGCCTGAGGCGGAAGTCATGGACTCCTAGGGGGTCCCCTCAGCCCCCAGTTCCATGCACCCATTCCCAAAGGAATGTCCGGCCAATGGCAGTGTCAGGTGCCCTGGCTAAGGTTCACCGGTTCATAGCAGGGCTCGCCGCAAATTGATGCGAACTGTGGGGATGTGACACCTTCCCACATTGCTCGAGAATCGGCCTGGCTGGGGAACGAAAGCCAAGGGAATAATTAAATCAGGAAAGGCCCGGCGTTATCAACCAATGTGTGCTGCAAAGGAACGCCTCAGTCTCGCCTTTGGACCCCTGTGAGGCTAAAAGAACACCAACCACAGGAGGAAACTGACCAATTGTTGTCCTGCACTTCAGCGGGGCTGTGTGGCATTGAGTGCCATTGCGGGCAAGGATTGGCCATCTCCCACTGCCCAGGTGCATGTTGGGGATTGCCGTTCATCACGCCATATCCTGGTGGCGTGTTGGATCTGACATGCCACCTGCTCTTGCAAGTCCGATCAAAGTTGTTCTGCGACAGCCACATGCCATGAGCGGCCCCAAAGCAGCTTTCTGCACAACAGCGCTTTGGAGTTGAGCTCTCAAGCCGTTAGCCAATTGGCCATGAAGATTCTGAAACTGAGCCTGTGCAAGCATTGCCGTCCACAGTATAGCTCGTTCGACCCCACACCCGGACCTTGAAACATGATCATGAAGGCCAACAGCAAGATCCGCACCGGCGGCTGCTCTTCTTGTACATGCTCCTGTTCCAGTAGCACTCCTTAGTCAGGTGCCACGGTGCCCCTTGGCATTGCCTCAAGTCCAGTCTCACACGTCGCCAAGAACTCCTCGAGAATCCCAGCTCAATGGCTTAGACCGTGTCAACAAGCCAAGGTTGCAGTCAGCATCGTTTTACCACCGGCTTTTTGCTAGCCCCTCAGCACAGGGCGGGCCCTCATCTACTTCTAAACATTGGCTG
Organism: Effrenium voratum; assembly: GCA_963377175.1. Classification (NCBI taxonomy): domain Eukaryota; class Dinophyceae; order Suessiales; family Symbiodiniaceae; genus Effrenium; species Effrenium voratum. Next base: position 385,706 of record CAUJNA010003521.1, on the reverse strand, counting down.
GGAACCCTTCCTTCACTCTTAGGTTGGGGGGGATGCGGCCAACCAGCACCGACCAACAAACCAACCAACACGAAATCATAGCCATTGGGCGTCACGTAACCGGGGATGCGGAGGATGCGCCCGCCCAACCAACCGACCGACCGACCGACCGACCGACCGACCGACCGACCAGCCACCTGACCGGGGTTAAGCCCCACCCGGGGCCAGAAAAAAACACGACTCCGTGGCATCATACAGCAACAAAAACATATGTGGCTTGGAAACTTCGGCCAGCTGCAAAGGGAAAGCAGGAAAGCCAACATCGTGCAGACCAGCCGAGGCAACCCTGAACGCCTGACGGCTTCTAAACTGGCAGCCAGGATGCGGTCATCCGATCTAGTAGGGGCCGATCCTAGCTCATAGGAGTTCGTGTCCTGCCAAACATGCCGCTCCCCATACGTTTTGTCACCAAGCAGTCATGCATCTGAGGTCTGCGGTTGGGCAATAGCAGGTGGCGCAATTGCTCAATTTTGGCTTAGTCATCTTTCATCCCTTCCCCCGATTAATTAAAAAGTGCACATACATTTCAAAAGCCAGACCCACAGTTTCCCAATACCAACTTGGCAGTAGGCAATACTACACCAATTCTAAGCTCCCAAATTTCCCGCCGACCCCAATTTCAGCCATACGGCTCATTCATGTTTATTTGTCGTGCCTTTTCGAATTGAGCAGAAGGAGGCACAAAAGGTAAAACAGCAACTTGCGAACTCATAACTCGAATAGACATGGTTTTAGCTAATCATGGGCAGTTTTGAGTGTAAAGCAAGCTGCACAAGGGAGCCAACAGAGTCAAATGCGGCAAGCTCTTTTTTTTCCGCTGCACGTTTGGCACATATGAAAGTTTCAAATGGAATTGAAGCAGGGTGGGTTGGGGAGGAAAGAGTTTCAAAGTCAATAAATTTAGAGGCTCTACCCCTGTCGATGATTTGGATTCAGTGAAAACACAACAACTTACGAGGCACAAAACTGAAACGTGGTGAAAGCCCAAAGTAAAACACTTGCAGGACCCTAATTGTCTTGACCTTAAAAAAATTAAGATGTCCATTGGTTGCAGTCTTGTGGTTGAACGCTCCTTAGCATTTCCAAGTTTAATCCCCCAGCTGCGCTTTTATGCCTCAATTCCGTTTGCACTTTGATGATTCCTACGAAAATTTCGCGTGAATGAAGCCGAAACTCGCGACTTGTTTGTGGGTTTCGCACAACACTTGAGATTTAGGGTCTCCCAAGTGATTTGTGGGGGATTCCAGAAATCGAGCTAGTAGATCTTACCTCTACATTTCATAGCTTTCACACATCCAAAATTTGCACTCCTTGCCGTGTTGTCGTTGGATGAACCTCAACATGTTCAGGCTTCATCAGCCTCAACCACTTTGCTCCATTGCATGCGCCAGTTCCATTTTGTGCCCGTCCCCAAATAATTGTTTACGAGACCCTGAAGCTTAAACTTAGTCCCGTTTCCCACAAAGAACAACTTTCCGCAATGCTCCCCTTTGTATTGAACCAAAATTCCGAAAGCTAGAATTGGAGTTGAAGCACACAAGGAATGGAGTGAGGCGGTTGGGTTTGGGGCCGAAGCTTGAACATGTCAAGGGGCATGCAACAACGCGGCAAAAAAATACACATTTGCATTTTTTGAAGGTCAATAAATTTGGAGGAAACATGCGGAAACCAACAATTTGCTTGGCGACGTGGCGCGAAACCTGAACAAACATCGCGAGAGTTCTCGGGATTCCCCCTTGCATTGAGCGAAAATGCCGGTAGGAAGTATGAAAGGTACAAATGGAACAGAAGCTTGGGAGCGTCCAACGACAACATCAAAACATGCAAATTTCCAAATTGAGAAAGCCAATAGATTTAAAGGGAAGCTGTAGCACTTTGAGAATTCGGAGACGACAACAAATCGCTCACGCTACCCTGAAACTCAAATGTGACGCGAAACCTTAAAACAAATCGCGAGGATCTCCCTTGTTTCGCGCCAAAATGTTGACGGGAAGTATGAAAGGTCAGACATCAACTTAAGGCACACAAGAAAGCAAAGCGGTTGGGGTTGGAGATGATGCTTGAAAATGGAAGGATTTACCCAACGACAACGGAGTACAAAATGCATATTTCCAAATTGTGAAAATCAATAATTTTACAGGACGCTGTAGCATCTCGAGGCTTTGGAACCACCCAACAAATTGCGTATGAGAGCTCAAGACTGAAATGTGGTGCGAAGCCCACACACAAAAATGGAAATACGAAGGTTTCCCATTGCATTGGGCCAAAACATGGTACTCGTATAGGAAGTATGAAGCTTACAAGCGGAGTTGAAACATATACCCTTCCTCCAACTAATTAACATGGCAGCCGGGGGGAGGTACCTGGAAGATTCATTTCCTTTTGAAGGGAGCCCCTGTCAGTTGCCATGTTAGTTGGAGGGAGGGTAATAAGGGGGCAAAACGATTGGGATTGAGGCTGAAGCTTGAACATGTCACGGGGAATCCAAGGAAAATGGAACGTCCCGAGGTCGCAAAGAGTGGGCGTCGCTGCTATATATAATTAAGCATCGCCGACTATGAAGCGTACCTGCACCGATTCCACAACCACTTCGGAACAAGGCAGACCATCTCTTGATTGGATTGAACAACCTTCAAACGCAAAAGCAAACCGTAATTGAGCCGTGTCTGGGACATGGACCGTACCGGAAAGCCCCCTGACACTCCCCATATTTTTGGCAATAGTTAGTTTAAAAACAAGTAGGGGGAAGGGATTGCCCACCAGGCACACCCAACCAGCAAAAGGCACCACAGCACTCCTGCGGCATGGTCGCTCGGTGACCGGGCGGAGATGCGGCCCTTCACATCTGAAAAGTGGCCACGGGGTACAGCGCGACGCAACAGGCGGGTTCCCTCTCTCAGACCTCGGGGCATTTCTTGCAAAATTGGGGCAAACTGTTTCTCTTCAAAACCAAGCCGCCTAAGCAAGAACACATAAATAGAACCAACCATATCAAGGCTGCCTTCATGAAACACCCATCGGCCCATGGAAAATCCAACGAATGAAGTGACCCGAACATACTTGGAACGCGCAAGCTGCCCCTTCCCAATCATGAACTATGCTGGGAACTACAAATACTGTAGCTGAGAGCTGGAGGAAACAGTTGTGCATAATCGTGCATCGCTGATAATTTGCAAGCTAAGGGTTCCACAAATCTCACCCAGAGCATCTGCTGGCTACACCCTCGAGCGCTGCGCTAGCAGAGCTGGCGCGAGCCCAGCTGGCCTCTCTTTTCCTATGCCTCCAAAGGCCCATCCGGCAACTCAGGTGACTTCTCTTCAGCACCTAAGGGTTGCAAGCGGTGCGTCTCGAGGCGGCTGCGCCCCACATCTGCAACCTCTGACATTTCCCCGTCACCCCCAACTCAAAGCGCCTCTTTATTTCGCGGGAGGGTTCTGAGAAAAGGCCCTTCAAAAGGGATCTGAACACCTTTCGCGGGAGTAAGAGGGGGGTCCTATTGCCGTGTTTTACGCATGAGCTGAACTCTGTGGGCCCGACAAACTTGAACCCCCTATCAACTCCTAGGAATGCTTCGCATCCGGTTTCTTCAGCCCCCCGAAACAAGAAAACACGCATCAGCTGGCTGGCTTCGAAGAGACGCCGTCCAGCGGTAGAAAGGCTCAAGCGCTTCCTTTCAAGAGAGGCCCAGTGATGCCCAGTGCTCAGAACGCTCACGAAGCTGGAGCCCCTTCCCAACCGAGGGACCCAAGGGACCCGCAGTCTGGCCCTCGCTGGCCGTGTCTGGCTTCGAGCCCTCCTTTGCCCGCGTCAGCGCCCCAAGCTGCTGCCTGGGCAATGTGTACCCCCAGGTGAGACGTGGAAGAAACCCACCCCAAATGGAAACCAGAGGAATCAAACCCGATCTTGAGGTGGCCTGTAAAGAAGGTAAGAATTGAACCACCCACAAAGGGAACCCAGTCATTGCCCAGAAAGTTGCGGCATGTGCATTCGAACAGCTGACTGACTAGCATGTTGCTCAAGTCTTCGTCCCCGAAATGAGATCGCAAGCACTATGCAAATATGCCCCCTTTCAACATGACTTCAAAGGGAGCCTCGATCACCACTGGCCTTTCACGTTTGAACTACCCAAAACGAAAAGCATCAGTCCAGTTGGCTCCCTGCTAAAAACACTTGGATATATTCATAACGGGGAAGCCCTCCAAAATCGGTTGTTTCCCTTGGCTTCCCACTGAAACAAACCCGAAAACCTACTCCCACGCCGAGGTTTCCAGCAACAACCTGCAGCCCCAACGCACCGATGCAAAGGGGGATGCAAAAGGAGATTCCCGTGACAACAGGAGTTGTTTGTCATCAGTCATCTAAAGTCGACTTCAGGAAGTCTGTTTTGCAGACTGTGTGCCATGCAAACAGCCTTGCACCACAAAACATCCAGCACACCCGGTCAACAATCCTACACTCTGAATCCTGAAGCCAAGGTTCCAACGACATACCCTTGAGGCGTCCCCTCAAAATACCAAATACATGAGGGGGACATGGCAACCCTACTTGCCACCACCGGGGATACCTTCCAACCCGTGTACCCCAGCTCCGTCCCGAAAAAGCCCGGGTACCGCAAAGACTGCACATCCGTCTTCAATGCCTCGAAGGCCTGGCTCAAGTCAGGGGCTTCACACTGCGAAAGCCTTCGTCTTCTCCAACGGGGGGAGGGGGGGGGTCAGAGGCGCTCACACATGAGCATCGAGAATGTTTCAGGCCAACAGCTCCCTATGGCTGAGCACCAAAAGACAAATCAAGACTGTTGGTAGCTGCGATTGGCTTTATCGTTGCGCATCCCGAATCTGGCAACCCGTGTTGGGCGCCCTTGAAAAGGAAACGATGCAAAACACAATCCCTGCTTAGCGCACACTTGAATCAGAAGCTTTCAGGCGAAGCTCGAGCAAAAAAACGGTAATCAGATACTGTAAACACCTATTTTAAACTAAATTTATACGTAACATATAACACACATATATATATATATATATGACATATATACACATATAAGGATAGCATGCACATCGTGTTTTGGGTTGGGAAAGGAAATTGACAATGCCTGCTTCAGGTCGGGGAGGTCGATGCTGCCGGGCGCAGCCTGCCATGACCAGCGCCGCTTGCTGAAGGGGACGGGCCGTCTATCTGCATCCCATGGTCAAAGCTCCCGTTGTGGGTCACGGCCATGGCTCCCCTAATGAAATAGAAACCAATTAGTGGGGAGGGTGAGGGTGCAGCGGCGGCCAAAACCAACCAACATCACCGAACACTATGGCCGAAGCACGTTGGTCTTTCTGGCTAGCCAAGCCGTAACAAACCCACCCAAAGCGTTGGGGAGACTGAAAATGCAGCCTGCCACAACCCAACTTGCGCCGGCTGGGCCAGAGGCCGTGACGCGGGAAACGGGGCTGGGGCCCGAAGTGGAGACGTTGCGACTGCTCGGATGCCATGAGTGACCTGATGGCGAGCAAAAGCTTTGCGCATTTGGCGCTGACACAGTTTTGCGTCAGCCGAGCACCTTCAGTGTCACCAAGCCACCATTGGCTGCAAAGCCGGTGCTGGGTAGGCGCCCCTTGCCTTGAGTGCCGCACAACGGCATGAAAAACAGCTGTGTGCCATAACCATCCGTCTGCGCCCGTGGCACCAATTGCTGGGCTGCTACGTGTCCCTCCCCCGCCAAATGCAAAAAGAAATCCCCAGCGGCCGGAACGGGCGATCTTGTACGCGGAGCAGTGCCAATAATCAGCGCCGGCGGCGGCCTAGCCAACGACGAAGGAAGGCTTGTGCTTGGTTGTGAAGGGAACTCCTCCATTGTTTGAATACTCCAGGCCTAAACCCAAGGGTTACCCTGTTGCAGCAAGATTCAACCACTGGATTGGTTGCGAATGGGAAGCCAACAGCAAACCACCCAATTTGGGGTTGAGACAAACCCACTTGAGCATCCATCCATACGCTTGCTCAAAGGAGCCCGACCTTGCGCCTGCACGCTGAAGCACGGGCGTGGGGCCTGGGGGATGCAAGCGGCTGTGCTTCCCAGAACGTTTTAAGGCACATACGCAAGCCGAAGACTTTAACATAAGGGGCCAAATAATTACAACCAAGGCGTTCTTATGATCGTGAGGCATTTTGGCATAGTCTAGTCCCACAACCACTTATTCAGGCCGTTGTGCCCAAAAGCCCCCTCTTGCACGCGAGCGGCTTTGCACCCGGGAACGGGAGAGGGGAGAAGGCGACCTGGAGAGCTGATCTTTGGCATGCATCCTCAGCAGAAGAAAAACACACATGCTTCTCATGACTGTCTGAAGCTCCAGGCCGCTCCCAAAGCGCTCAATTACACATGGCCAACCGTCGACTGTGGTCTCAGGAGCTTGAACATTAGAGGGAGCATCTGGATGGTTGCGATCAGCATGCACGTGCACGCATGCAAGGAGCCACCGGTTTTCGCTTGTTGTCCCCAAACGATAGAAATCCAAAGCATTTGCAAACCCTAATTCAACTCATACGTTCCGGTCTACTGCATGAGCTAAGGATTTGGCCACAACCGGCATTCCATGACGGTGACCACCGAGCACAACTGCCACGCACAGTCACCGCCCACTGGACAAAAACGCGCGGCTTGCTTGGGTGGTCTTAAGAGGTGATTGAACCTATCCGCCACATCCGTTAAGGGAATCTATTGGTTTCTCCAAATTGGGAGGGCCGAAAAGGAGTCCAACTCACAAAGTTTGGAACTTGCAGCCCTTGACATATGGACCGAAATGGAGCAGCCAAAGGTTTGCTTGCCTCGATAAGTCAGAATATGGAAACCTCGGTGGAGTTGAGAAACATCTGCACATTTTGCCACACTTGCGAATCCTGAAATAGGGAATCCCCAACTCAACAGAATTCATCTCGGAATCCTGACATGTCGGGAAATCCTTCCAAGTTCCGCCGAATCGCCTTGTGTCCTGTTTGGGGCAATTACCCCCAGTTCTGGAGGTTGAGTATGCTGAATGCGACCGGCACCGGAGCCCGACAAAAAAACGCAACCCGTCCCGCGACCCGAAACAAAAAAGACGCACCGCCCTCCGCTCCGAGTGGCTCCCTGGCCGTAGCCTCCATAACCGCTAGGCGCATGGCGTCGGTGCGGGTGCTCGGGTACAGCTCCTCAAAGGAGACCCGCCGCGCCTTGACTGGGAGCCGTGGAAAAAGCTCGAGTCTGGGTGAAAAAGTGAAAAGGGATCTGGACTTCTTCTGTCCTGTTTGCCTTTCCTTGGAGGGGCTCAACTCCAAATCACCAATCCAAAACACCAAACAAGTCCAGTTGAGGGCTGCCTCAGGGTCTGAGTAAAGGAAACACCACCCACCCAAATGGGAGTATCTCGTTGGTTTGATTGAACATTTTCAGGATTCTGTGGATTTGCAACCTAGGGTGTAGAGGCCAGAGCCGTGCTTGCCGGCGAGAGTCCAATTGAAAACGACCGTCAACGCGACGGGGGAAGCCTTCATGCAGAATAGGAAGCCGCGTCTATGTGCCAGCGTCAAACTTTGCAGGTAGTGTTCAGGACCTGGGAAATGAATGTCTGGTTTGTGTAAACAAAATGCCCCCTCATGTCTCTGCAACAATTCAGATCGTCCAGGGCAGTTCTTAACTTGCTTGTGACTTGCAGTGGAAGTTGCATTTTACACAATCCTGTTCTACAATTGGAACTAAATTACGTTCGCTTACACAGTCTATTAATGCTTAAATCGATGTCAGGGGGTCAACCTGGGTCACAAGCTATAGTATCAAAAAGTTCAAAGGGCATCCAACTTGTCTCATGCGTTCCAAAACTCACCTGTATGGACTGGGATGGACACGGCCCGGCCATGAAGACCTGAAATCGTTTGAGGTGAAGGCCCGCCAGTGCAGCTTAAGTCCTCCCGGTGTGAAAACGAGGCCGCAGGAAAGCCGTCCCCCCAATGTGGTTGCCCGTGGGTCTTTCAGGCTGGCAGGTTGGATTGGCTTGAAGCAAACATGAGGAAGGTGTCGCCGCATCCTAGGTCACCTGCAAGCCAATGCCCCAAATGCCACGCAAATGTCTCGCTATTTGGCCAATGCTCAGCACCAACAAGCAGCAATCTTAGAATGGGCCTGTAGTCCCCAAATCCAATGCTACAACGCGAAATGACTCGTGACGATTTCGGAATAAAAACCAGACCTGTCGGAGGTGCCTCACTTACCTGCTCATGCTAAAGGCATATGCCACCACACAACACACGTTGAAGAATTGCAGGATCCTGGATCAAGCAGGCAAGCTACGCTTCCTTCTCCCAAAGCCTGCCTGGGGCAATGCGTGCAGCGCAGACTGCACCATTGGAGGTGTCGTCCAGGCTTCGTTCTGGCTGGATCCATTGATGTAGTCACTCCTGAACCCACGGAAGGCTATCCCTATAGACAAACGCCCTCTTCAATGTGAACGCAGGCGTTTTTTCAGCCAAGTGCAAGTACGTACACATCATAACTGCTGGCTACAGCTAACATTCCAAGGTAGCTACTTTTCTACACATCCAAGCAGAGGAAGTCCGAATTCGGGGCGATTACATTTCGCACCCAATCATGGCCCCAGTTGGGGGAGAAATACGTTGAAATGGCCATGAAACTGCAATGGCTAATCTTTCCCTGTTGTGATTGCCAATGAGGACCCCTGTTTGCCTGCTTGACAGCAAGCGAAAGGCGTGTTTTTGCTCGGCCGAGCTTCAACGGCTGTCTCAAGGGCCCATCCACCACCAAGGGCTCGAAAGCGGAACTCTGCAACCTTGGGTCGCTTGACACAAGCTCAAGCGTCAAACCGGTCAAGCTTAATTGCGTTCCTCCCAGAGGAACATACTACTGGGTGCTTGGTCCTTTGGTGAGGAAGTAACTGATGTCGGAGATCAATCGGATTAGTGGGCTCCTCCAAATTGTTCCAAAGTTGGCGTCAAGCAAGCAATGACTAGTAATGACCAAGTCTGTTTCTGACAAACACGATGTTCGTTTTACAGCAGGGAAATCAAACATCCGATCTGGTACCTTTTGATTTGACCCCATTGAAATGCTTCCACGCGCCATGCTGCCAGCTGTCAAGATTCCCAACGGTACCTTTCAGGAATGGACGGCTTCCCTGTAGCACATCACCCGAAAAGAAAGCTCACCCTTGTTGGAAACCAAGCAGGGCTCGCACGACCCCACCATGCCAAACTCTTGCCTCCCCAAACGCCATCCCAATAAGCGGAAAAGCCGCCCATCAATGCCAACCAGGATGTTTGAACTGGTTGGCAGGAGAAAATGTGGGGGCAACGCACTGCACCAAGTGACCTTGAAACCCATCGTTTGAGGGGACATGTAGGGAAGCCCGCTGGAATGGTTGAATGACAAATTGTATATTGGCTGGCATAAATCCCAGCGTCGGAAGAATGCCCCTTTCTATCTCTCTCTCCCTCTCTCGTTTGTTCTCTCTCTCTCTCTCTTTCTCTCTCTCCCCCTCCCTCCGTTCGTGCGGGCTGCTGAATTACTCGTCCGTGAAGTTCGTAGAGCCCCACCCCACGCTTCACCATGCGCAGGCCTCAGCTGCTTCATGGCCGCTCTTTGCAGAACTTGACGGAGAAGAATCCTAGCGAGGCCTGGCGTTCAGCTCTTCCCAATACTGCATGAGGCAAAAACAACTCCACACAACAAAACGCATTCTCTCACACGCCATGCCGATTTAACCTGCAGCCACGCGGACTCGCGCCCAATACTCAGCTTAGGCGGGATGTTGCCACTAGCAGGTTGCAAGCAGCTAGCTGGCAAGTAAACAGGTCATTGCGCCAGATAGGGGAAATCGAAACGCTGGTTTGAATCCCCAAAATGTATGGCTTCGCACTGGTTTCACTTCGAAATATTCCAAGAGTAAGATAAAAATGAGCCATCCAAAAAGCACCCCGCACTGCCGCTGTTTCCCCTCTACCCAAAAAGGGGAAGGACCTTCCATACATCACTCGTTTTGAAGCCCCACCAAGTCGGTGCGCGGTCATTGTTCGGTCCCGGCGGCCCGGCCGCTGCAGCTGGAACCGCCGTACTGCCGCGTCCAGCCGCGCCTCCTCCGATCCGCGCTGCATCGCGCCCGACCGCTGTGCGGCCGTGGAGCAAGGGGCGTGGGGCGAGGGGCGTGGGGCAAGGCTCGGTTTAGACTTGCTCAGGCTGGACCTGTTGCGGACAAAAATCTGTAGCGCCGCTGCTTCTGATGGGTGCCGAAGCAGAGTCAGACTGGATGCCCTGTGCTGCTTTCAAGCAATGACTGGCATGCTTCCGCCCTGCAAGGTTCATCGCTTTTCTGCTTGGCTGCAGGAACTTTCGCGGTTCCTCCATGTGCTGGCTCAGTTCCTCCATGTTTGCTGGCATGCTTGGACCGGAAGCATTGCGAAGGCATCAAGTCAACCCGCGACGTGCATTTTCCGCATGTGAGAGCCAGAAGCTAAGTTTGACCCGTGAGCAATCCCAAGGGCCTAAGTCCCTCCGTGCGTGAGTCATAGGGCCTCTCTTGACCTTGCTCGACAGGATATTCCTTAAGCCAGGCAGCCGCAAAAAAGCAATGAAGTAAAACAATGGGGGGGTTCCCAAACAAGGCTGAACAGGCCATGGCATGCCCAACAGCCGGGAGCCAAGCTGTGAAGATCCTGACTCCTTGGACGCCCTGTTCGGGAAAGGGACCCTACGAAGCAGAGCAACGAAAAGCCCTGCAAAGACGGAACCCTGGGCAAACATGGCAAAGAGGGAACAGCTACCTCCAAGCAAATCATCATTGACTCAAGCAGGCCTTTCACTCGCAAGAAGTGGAAGGGCAATTTTCACCAGGTCAAACAGGGGCTCAAGGAAAACAAACTGAAAATCACCAATTCTTTGGGGTCCCTTGAAATTTTGGGAGGGCCCATGACTATTTCGAGCCCATCCCTTCGCGACCAACGGCCGCCCGGCATCCTGGGCCCAAGGCCCGCTTGACAAGCTCCTCGTTGCGGTGCCTCGGTGTTCGCCGCCAGAGGCTCCGTTTCAAGGAGGAGAGTGAGCCCTGAATAGCGCGCTGACCCCAAAAAAGCCTCCAAACGAAAGGGACCTTCACATCGAGGATATCTGTAAGGCTTCATTCTGGTGTTTGAACCGCACCTGCGGCCACCTGCAGCCTGAGTCCCTTCCAGTGTGCATCCCAGTGGCTTCAGCTCAGCTTTTTCTCTGCCTGCCAGCGCACTGGACTGGGCACAGCTTGACGATCAGCTGCCCCGAAGCTATTGGAATGCGGGGTTGGCTGCCTATGAAATGCACTTTCATTGCCGACTTGGAGGATGTTACTTCCGGAAAACAACTCTATCAAGTTTCAGTGTTTGCTTGCTTTCTGCAAGCCCCTTCTTCAGTACAGTACCCTTGCCCTACGCAAAGTCCAACTGAGCCGAAAAATGCAAACATTGGTTGCGTGCGCGGTACGCAAAGTTGCTTTTTGGCAGCTGCAGCTCAAACAATCAGCCACGCGAAGTAAATAGTTGTTGGTGGCTCAACCGCAACTTGCCGGTAGACAGCGCAGGTGTGGTATGCGAAGGGCGCATTGGCAGCTCCCGCCAGAAAAACAAAACAATCCGTCGCACTTGTGGGCAAAATACACGTTGGCAGCTTGAAAACCAATATCACAATCCCAAATGATTCACACACACCAAAACTCCAGGGGCATAGGGCAGACTTCTGGTGGCTTCAAACAAGGTCGTTTCAACGTCAGAGTGTGGGCAAACTGTGTAAGCTGTAAGCAGCCCAGTGACTCTCCGATGATTCTTCCACAAATTTCCTCTAGCCAAGCCCCGCGTCCTACTCATTCAACCAAAATATGTCTACTGTCCAATTCCCATTCCAAGCAAACTCCATTTTCTCCAACTCCAGACTGGCTCAATGAAGCCCCAATGAAAGCTCAATGTGCCCCTCAACTGCAAGTCACAATTCATTCCAATGAATTTCAAACGAACTCAAACAACATTCCAGTTTTGACGCACGTCGTGTCAAAACAATGTTGAGCAGATGGAACCACAGTTTGAACTGGCTTCATTCAACTAGCATCGGTTTGACATCCAACAAATGAAGCTAAAAAAAAATGGGATTGCATTAAACTGTCGCTTGATCACCAACCACTCAACCAAAGCAAGAGAGCTCAGTTGTGACCGCTCGGATCGGTCCAGTAAACTATATAGACCCGATCCTCCAGCCGCCACCCGCCACCCGCCCGCCTTCCAGCGAAACTCTCTGAAATTCTGCCTCCAAGTTTTTCTTCAACGCCTTCCGGGCACCGGCTCAGATCCATTGCACCAGGGTCTGAGCCAACTCTGAATCCAGCCCCCGGTGAGCGAAATTGCGAACTCGACGCTCAGAAAGCTGGCGGCACGCCCAGTTGCGTAAAAGTGTGCACTGGTTTCTTCAAATGCTGGTTGAGATGGTTGGTGTGCGTGCGCCTCATGTGGCAAAACGCACAAAATCCAACTTGCCTCGTAGTCTCGGGACTTCTCATCGTAGCGCATCTTCAAGCTCCGAAGCACTTCCTTGGAGAACATAGCGCGGCCCAATCCGGCCTACAGGTACGTGTTACAACACGTGATGCAGTTGAACTGTTTCTTTTTTTGATAAACAAGTGTTTCGCGCACTGCAGGGCCCCCTCTCTACAAGCACCCCTCACGCGCCGGCCATCCACTTTTCCTCGCTGCGAGCAACAGAGCGCCGCAGCATACCTGGCGCAGCAAAGAGCATCCTGTATCCCCTGAGGAGGAAGCTCGTCGAAACTCCCGGACAGGGGACGGCGGCCACAGGATCAAACATCGTCAAACTTGCTTTCCTCTTGACATCCAGTCGGGCCCCCTGAGGGTTGCAAAACCCTGCGGCAATGCGACGAGACGCGACCTCCGGCCTCACTGCCCTTCGCGCTCGATGCCTCCGACCCAAAGCTGCGCCGGGTGTATCATGCGATGCGTCAAAACGAGAGGCTTCCCTGTGCTGAAGATGCGTAAAACAACTGAAAAATGCACCAGTCGAGGCCATCCCCTCTTGGAGCCAGAATCACCTACCAGCTACATGGTGACTAGTAGTGGGCATCCAAATCGAACCCTAGGGCCTCTGGCCCGAGCCAAGTGTAGTGTGGACGCTTGGGACAACTTACGAAGCCCTTCTGAAGGGCGCCCAAACACATGGCCCACTGAAACTGGGCCCAACTTCCCAGCTATGCTGTTCTTCCATTGCTTGCCGCATTTGCCACTGCCCTTGTGTTGAAGGTGGGAATGCATCAAGATGTTGGACTCTTTTAGCAAGTGCTATTCCCCGGTCTGCGAAACAACCTCTCCAGATTGCTTGACCCATTCACCTTTGTATCCAGCAACTGTCCTGGCTGAAGTGCTGGCGGCGACCATCTAATCTTAAAAGTTCAAGAGTTTGCACTTGGAGGCAAGCGCAAGCACCGCAAACCGCTTTCGATCAAAAATAAATAACGTTGTCATGGCCGACGCGTTGCATACCCACACGTCTGTCTCAGCCCACGGTCCTTCTGCCAAGAGGCCCGTGTTCAGCTGTTTCCGTGAATGTCCCTCCCTTATGCGGTGGGGTTTTGAGCGGGAACGATTCTTGGAGCAACGCCCATGCAATTTCAAGCCACAGCCAGCACCAAACCCGCTCCGTTGCCTGCGTTGCCCGATAGCGCTGCAGCCACGGCGTAGGCCCAAAGACCAGCAGAGGCAGACAGCGTCTCCTGCTCAGCTCATCAAGCGATGTCGACGTTCTGACGGGGGTGTTAATGTCATGCTTCCAAACCCTGGTGAGGAAGTCAATTTGTGAATCACATGTTTGTCTCAAACACCTGAAGCTTACCCTGGGCTGATGTCCAAGGTGCTGCAAACACGTTGAAACTGAGAATACCTATGCCGCCTATGCCTCAAGTATATAAATCCTTCGGATCCTATCAGAGAAGCCCGCGTCATACTGCCCTGTTTCAATCCCGTCCGCATCCGACAGCCTTCCAACTTTGGAGATGGAGGCCCCAGCCGTTGAATGTATCCAACCAAGGGAAATGGCCCATAGGAAGCTTCACGGGTCCAATGAACCTCCGGGGCCTCGTGGGGATCACGCCGCTCCCTTCCCAGAGTGCTCTAAAATGGTTGGCCGTGTGAGTGTGCCTTAAGCTCGTTTGGGCTTCGCTGTAGAACAGCCCTCAGGCTGCAAAGCGGGGCCCGCCAAGTCGCCAAGCCTCGCACTCTCTTTTTTAAGGGTACTCTCGTTCGTCTTTTAGTTTGGGGAGAGCTTTTCCGTCGCTTTCAGGTTGTTTCCGTCGTGCGCCTGGTTGAAGCGTCGCATGGCCCGAGCCACCTGCGCCCAATCGGACTTCAAGAGCTGCAAAAGCTCCGCCACACTGCCGAAGCCTCGCTGAGGAGAATTCTCTGATAAGAACCGGGTGCTTCGCAAAAGCGACCGCTTCCTCCACAAGGTCGGTTTGTTTTGGGCTTCCTCCCAACAAGGGGACCCAAATAGGGCCGCACGCGCAACCACGGGCAAACTGGTTTTGTTGCCTGGGCTTGAATCATGATTTCCTCTCGTTTCCCACCACACTGTAAGATAATACGGCTACTGGAAGCACTGGATGCATCATAATCTATGTGGAGCCGACCAGGCCAGAATCCCATCATAGCGTCTCATGTTAACTCGGCAGGTACACCCTCAGGCCGCTGCAGGAGAGCCGAACTCGCATACCCCCTTAAAACACACCCCAAAAGGGTATGCTCAAACAAAGAACCGCAGCCTTTGTTGAATTGATGGGCCCGAAATGGGTTGAACATCCTGCAGCCCACTCCCACAGAGGGACAGCCTAAAAGTGTAGGAGTGTAGGAACTCTTTTTGGGGGAATCCCCTTTGCTTTCCGACAACGGCAGTTTTTGGGGGGTGGGACAAAGCATTTGACCATCTGCCCCAAGGAATAATGTTGATTTCGAACTGTATCAGCTTTGATGTTTCTTGCTTCTGGTGAACTCGGACACTGGAACCATAATTTATACGGCTGTTTGGTGTCATGTTTGAAGAGGGACCATGAGGAATGCTACCGGTGCCAAGATGGAAGCAGCGCAGCCTTTGCGAACCTTGTAACTCCCTCTATGCCCCTCCCCTTTCCCTGATCCCAATTGATTGGCTGGCACAAGCATGTAGGCTTCAATTGCTACTGCGCTCCGCAGCGATTTCAACACCAAAATGTGCGCGTGAGCATGAACAATCATAACAATGACAGGTCCTGTTTTTCTGGGGGGCTTCAAAGAGTTGAGGTTGACTGAATACTGCGCCGTGAGCTGCAAACGTGGCCGGGATGAGCACCGACTGCGTGGCGAGGAACGCAAGATGTGCGGGAACTGGGCGAAGTCAGTGCCTCAGCCGAGCCAGGTGCAAGGGAACCGAAGAGATCCATCAACTTCAACCCAGAAAGTCGCCCCAATGTTGGGGTTTCTTATTTGCACGTGGTTCGGGTAGTTCAAGTTTGGTCCAACTATTCTGGGGACAGCCACACACGAAGCAAAGGAGGCTTGCAAGGCTCGACAACTGCGACAACTGCTTATTTTTGTCAAAAACGGGCACGCATTCAACAATGTTTGAGCTGCCTTTCGTTCACGCAATTCAACCCGTTTCAAGGAACCGGGTATTTTGACACCAGCCTGCAAAGCTCGGCCTGCCAATTCAGACAGGCGGCGCAAGCTCCATGCCGCAGAGGCCTCAAGGGCAAGCATCTGGGTATTTGAAGGATACATTTGGCCATAGTGAAACCAGAAAGCCGGCTTTGTCAGCACCAGGTGATCCTGAGGTGTACCCTGTACGAATCCACAGCTCTTTGGGGTCCTTCCAGTCCTTGCAGTCTGTCAAAAGTTGGCCCACATGGACTGTGGAAGAAAGCCTCCAACAGCTTGACCAACAGTGATGTTCGAGCCCACCCCAGGAAATATGCAGGGGACTCCTCAAACCAAATGGTTTCCCTTTGCTTCCTCTTAACTTAAGCTCAAAAAGGAGGATGCCTCAAAATTTTGGTGGAGGGTACCTCCAAGAGTTAGACAGGCCGCGTGAAACCATTTGGCCGTGTCCATGGGCGGCACAAAGGGCGGCAGCCCCACCCCAACGCCAGGGAAGAGCTGGCCACCTCACCGCGGGGCTTCGGTGAGGAAGTCTGGCAAGGAACAAAATGTTAACCTGCAAATCATGGTGTAATTTCTGCTACCTGATGGCGGCAAACCTGGAAACTGTGGTGTTCAACACTTGAATGATGGGGGTTGCTGGCTGAAACCCACGCCCCAAAGGGTAATGCTGCGAATCGAAGGCCAGTAACCACAAGGCGGCGTTCACCTTTTTCTTGTCGTGACTCCTTGGGTCTACTAACATGGTCGCAATGGGTTTTGTACTGGCCTCATTAAACTCTCGGTTGAAACCAGCTGCTCAAATTGCCCAGGTTTGGGCGCTCATGTGACTTGAATGCCCAGGGCCGGGGCTTTGGTTCCGCACGTAGTGGTACTCCGCGCCGCTGTGGAGCCCGCGGAAGACGAAGAAGGGCAACAGCTTCAGGTTGGGCATCAGCAACGGCATGCCTAAAACAAGAGGCATCAGTCCAGCCAACCCCAGCCCGGCACTAAGTACTGGCATTCGACGCCGTGCTACCTCCCTGGCCCACATCTTCACGAGCGCGAAAGGAACAAACTCCCTCCATCCGAGGTGCACATGGAATACAACTCATAGAATATGGCCAGGGCCACGTCGTATGGGTACATCCTGAGATGCATTCTGCAGGGCGGCAAGACACGTAGAGTTGCAGGGGGAGTTGGCCGGTAAAAGCGAGCTTGCTGATGCAAGGTTGCTGAGAGGCTTGGCTCAGCACTGTCTCCATTTCAAACA
Organism: Effrenium voratum; assembly: GCA_963377175.1. Lineage (NCBI taxonomy): Eukaryota > Dinophyceae > Suessiales > Symbiodiniaceae > Effrenium > Effrenium voratum. Next base: position 368,731 of record CAUJNA010003521.1, on the reverse strand, counting down.
TTTCAAAAACAAGACACGCCGCCTACGACCCGTGATTGCCAAAGCCAGACCCAACCTCAACCCCAGCCCCGAAGTCATTGTTTTCCGGTTGCAGTCCACCACCCCCCAAAGTTGACCCTCCCCACCTCCCTCAACAAAGCCGCAGGTGCTTCTTGTTGGCAATATGTCCCTATCCTTTACGTTCATTGTCTTGCTAGTCAGTTCGTAGGGGAGGGTCACCATCCAAAACGTGAAGAGGGCTTCAAAGGTCACACCAAATGGCAACCAAAATGGGGTCAAGACTATTCAAGCTACCCGACCCTGACGGCAAACGCTGCCCAGGTGCACAGTGGCTTTGAAGGAAACTAGCACCTGGCCCAGAATGGCAAAGGCCCGGTAGAAAGACATGAGGAATCCTATCTACCTTTCCACCGGTCTTGTGTTGAAGCCTTGGGAGCAACTTGTTCCTTTAGCACACGCCACAAGTACAGAATCTGAGTGCCTGGCCTGCCCATTCACCATCGTTGCCGAATGCAACGCTGCTGTAAGACAACCAAATCACCGACCCTCCAGGAAGCGCATGTCTGCACCAACTGCTGTGCGCACGCGCTGGTGCAGTTCATGCTAGTCTTTCCTATCATCCCCAAAGTCACTCGCATGATTGCTCAGAAATGTTCCCAGCATCACTTTGAAAGGTGCAACTGCAGTTGCTTGAAACTGGATTGTTCAAACTTCGAGATACCCAGCACCAGTCATGTGGCCAGCCCAAACGTGGCACCATTGCCTCGTAGGGGGCGCCTCCCAGCTCGTCCAGGCCTTTGAACCTGGGCCAAGCCACAAACAAACAGAACAGAAGTCCAATAGACGAGTAAGGAAAAAAAACGGCAGAGCACAAGCAAGAAAGTAAGCACACAAGCAAGACACGTCCAAGCCAGGAGAAGCTTCAAACGTAAGTTAAGTATGCCCACCGTCCTTTTCTCACTGCATACTAATGTGAAGCATCTGTCTCCACAGTCTCAGGAGGTCACAACTGCTTTGTGGAGCTCGGGGCCTGCCCCTGGAATAGGCCTTTGGCCCTTCCCAACCCACCCTGCCAAGAGCGAAAAGATGCATGTTCTTGTTGCATGCCTGAGCTTTGCAAGGCAGAGTGAAACGCGGGCCATAAATGGAGCGAAACATGCGCAGCAAGTCAGTAGGCTCCTAGAGCCATGGCGCACTGATCCGCAGCTGCCCTTACGGATTCATGCGGATCGCTCCTCAGCATCTCCACTTCCATGAGGAACTCTTTGCCTCATCACTTCCAGCAAAGGGAAAAGAGCGTGCTAAGAAGTCCCCCTCACGACAAACAACCCAAAGGACTGACAGACTAACAGCTCAGGATCTGCAACAACTAGCGGCCAACATGTTTGTTGGCTTTACTCCTGTGACTCATTGCGGCTGCCCTTTCACGCCTGCAACCAGTGCAAGCAGCATTATTCTGCCGAATTGTTCATGTTGTCTCTGAAGACAACTAGACTGAGAGTCCCGAATGAACGTGCAAGCCAATTTGAGTAACACCATGCCGTCAACTGTAAAACCTCAAGAAAACCTGGGCACCGCCTGCTGAAATTTAAAGATTGTTTCCAGGAATCAGGAAATGGAGGAAACAAAAAGTGCAGGGTCCGGTGCTAAGGCTATGCTGACAACACACACCAAATTGTGTTCAATTCCTCCGCCTACCATTGCGAGCGAAACGTATGCACGTGTTTTTTTGTTGCTTGGGTGGAACGACGCACAACCACCGTGGTGAGAATCCACATGGCCCGCCATTCAGCTGAAGTTGCCATCCTCCCCGAAGGCCGCGAAAGCCTTGAGCGCAGCTTCTCGGACGCAAGGCTCCTCCGCCTGATCGGACCCCCTCAAACATGACACTTGCAGCCAACACCAAGCTGGCCGGGAAAAAAACGGCCAACATGCTTTGGGGGCCGAAAGGCCCCCAAATTTGAGGGAGTGGGTGCGGACGCGGTGCCACAGCTAACTCCGTGAAAGTGGGTTGCCTTTTGGCGCCCCGCATCTAGGATACACACCTCACAAAGTGACAAGCTAGAAATAGAAACCTGAACTGCCTGGCCCCAGGCAAAGGACTCGCAAGCGAACAAATGGCTTGGCCTGCTCTTTCAAAAATCCGGCATGCCAACCGCCAGGATAATTAAGCAGGGGCCGTCAGTGGACACTGCATAAAAGAACAGCCGATTTGCTAAGATTGGGCAAGCCTGCAGACATGGTTGCCACTTCAAAGCTTAGGCACGACTGGCGCAGGAACGCAAAGGCGATCTACCTGTGGGAACACCGATGTCTTTCCATCTGTCTGACAACAACCCAAACTACCATGTCCTGAACGCAGTCCAGATTTGGATACCCCCAAATGGTTCCCTTACTTGGGTGTTTCTCAAAAACCACCGATGCTTGAACCACCCACACAGGATTCCATGGGTTTCTCTCCTCCCAAGCCGCCTCGCCTGGAAGCAGCCCGCCACCTCCGGGGCAAAGCCCGAGGCCTCCATGGCGCCCAGCGTTTTCAGGGCGCTGCACCTGCCGTCGGTCCAAAACGCCCCAAGCTCCGTCGGGGAAGCAGCGGAAAAACCGAAAGGGAGTTGTGGCGAAAAACATGTCGATCACTGCAGCTGAAGGTCAAAGATAAATGTAAGATGGGACCAACCGCTGGAGGCTGGGGGCCTTTTTGGATTTGCCGGTTGCTTCGGGAGGGTTTAAAGGCAGAAGGGCGGGGAGGGGGAGGGGAAGGCGGATTTTGCCAGGGGTTGGAAGGGGGGAGGACGGCTTGGGCATTGACCGGGCATTGACCGGGCATTGACGGTTGCAGAGCGGCGGCCTTGTGGCTCTTTCTTGGCAAAAAGGTTGCGTCATGCAGCCCGGCCCGTGCCCACATTTCTTTCAGTGAACTTGGGGCATGTTGGAGTATGTTGGAGTTACACCGCGATGTAGCACTCGAGCGAGCACATCATTGTCTCTGCCTTGTTGAGGGTTCTCCTTTTACATTTTTTTCATGGAGGCGATAGGCGATAGGGGTTCACCATTTGCAGACCCACCCACTTCGTGGAGGTTCAGCAAAACGCCAGATGTTGCGAGCCTCACCAGGCTGTGCATCGCCGCCCTCGGCTGGTTGCCAGGTTCAAGCTGCCTCTGGGCTGTTTTAAATGGAACGTTGGCTAATTTGATTTTTCCGCAGTCCCGACAGGGAAATGACTGCAAATGGCAAACCCTTAACCCAGGATTGCCTGCAGACAGGCAAAATACAGTAGCCGCCGAGTCACTAGCACCGCAAACGATGCAAAACTGACATGCCGAAGCACTTGGCGGCTACTTGCACCAAAGTACATGGAGGGCAAAGTCAACCATGCCGAGAACATGTGTTCACTTTCTGATCTTTGGGAACTCATCTCAAATCTCTACATACACATAAGTATTCTAATCTCGTGCCCCTGACTCGGTGCCCTGTTCTATCCCCTGGTAAATATGCTGAACTACTCCGTTCTATATTTGGGACCTCTGTGATACAGCTGGGCCCTTCCCAAAGCAAGCCCATGAACCTTGCAATTTTGAAGAGGAACGGCCAACAAAGCATAAACAGGGTCAACAAGTCGAGTAGGTCAACAAGTCGAAGCCCTCCGCAGAACTTGCCCAACAACTCTCGGCAAGAATCACACCTCACTGGTCTGCAAAACCGGGCATCACAGTGCGGCCGCGCCCTGTCCCCTACCAACCTTCCGCTACCCACATTACCCGAGATACCCAAGTTTGATCTTGGCTCACATGAATGAGCCGCTGCGCGGCCATCGGCTTCACTTCTCAATGCCAGGTTGCTGCGTGTCAGGGGCTGCCAAACGGCACACGGCGCAGGCGTAAGCATGACCTGAGACGGAAATCCGCCGAAAACAGGTCAGCCTGCACCGCAAGCATGAAAAGAGCTCCCCCCATTGCAAAAAACCGCCTGACAGAGATGATCATCTTGCAACTGCCTCACCCAGCCAATGCTGCGAACCCCTCCAAATGCCCCGGAAACATGTCTTGTCGTGGCCTGCATCCATCTGCCTGACGCAACCAACATACTATCTAGGAACAGTAACAGGGGCCCAGAAAATTCATCCATCCCCTGTTTTTACTTCACAATTCGCAATGGTGATGGCTAGACAAAATTATTTCTATGTTGGCCAGTGCTTCCTGCCCAGCCACTCTCCTGACCACACTGGCCTAGGGCTTCCAGAGCTGCTGCTTGCACTGCAGGCACCTCTGCGAGTTCCGTTCCACTCAGCTTTAATTACACCAGGGTGAGCCACCCAAAAAGGTTCACGGGCAGGGGAAATTCACCAATGGAAGAGGAAAAGTTGACGCATGATCTAGGTTCTTGCCCCCTACTTCTTAAGTCGCCGCTCCTTTTGGGGCATCCCCTTTTCGGATTCCAGCTCAATTGACACCCACCAAGCAAGTGCCAAAAGCAAGGATGCCAACTTGCCTTCGAGCCATCGTGGTACAAACTTGCCAGTTGAAAGATCATGCGTCCAACCGTGCAACCCTCCACAGGGACCGCTCCCCGGCTGACAAAGCCGCAAAGCTGAAATCTGTTGCTTGCCAGTGGGCTGAGTCGTCAAGCAGCACGGCCAAGGTGTCTACATATAGCGCCGCATCCTGTCCAGGGCAGTCATGAGCCACCCGCAATGGAATGAGCATGGGACATTTAGACTTCCGTCCCCCTTATTTCTGCAGAAAGTCGTGGGTCCCAAATTGATCATAGGCTGCTGGCTCTTGTAACCGAACCTCACAGGGAACTTGACAAACAACCGCTTGACGAGGACTTGGGCCATCCCCAGACTGGGCACTTTCCAAGCACTGCCTAGAAGAAACTGCTTCCTTGAGCCCATGCTTGTTAAAAGCCATTCTAGCGGCCCTGGACACTCGACTGGGCACATGTCGGCATCATTGCTTGCCTGGCCGCAAACCGTCATAGCGCGCACCCAGCTTTTTGTTCGCAGATCTCGAATCGCAAAAGGCTTAAGCTACTCCCTGGCATGCGATACTCATGAAGGGCAGCATGCTTACGGCTACCCCTAATAATAGCTTCGGTTTTGACCTCGTGGTCTCTGCGTTTGGAGCCACAGGCAAACCCTATGTTCGGCAAAGGTCTAGCATGGCATGCGATTGAACAGGCCTGAACAACTTGGAAAAGGGCATTTTAATTTCCCAATGCTCAAATCAACCGTGCTTGCGAACATCCAGCCATGTGCTATTGGCGTCGCGCGCGCGTGTTCTTTGCGGAGCCGGTGAAATCTACGATTGCAGCATGCCAGTCGCCAGCAAACAGGCCATGCGGGCCCAGTTTTAGCATGGCCCACCCCCGCAACAGCATGCAACTGCCCGCGCAAACGGGGATGAACATGACATGTGCTACCCGAAACAAACATGGTAACACTTTCGAATCACGGCGGAGGGGTTGGGCCCACTCACTTTGGAAAATAATGTCTGGGAATACATAAAGTCGACACGCCGGTGACAAAACAACACGCCGCTGCCAGTACGAAGGCTGCGTTTGGGTGAAGTCGGCCGCCCACTGGCATGGTCAGAGACGCCTTGGGCCATCAGGTTGGAACATGCCACAAGCCAATGGCCCGCATCGAGCGACGCTTGCCTCCTGGGTGCAACTAAACCATGGGGAGACAGAACTGGGGACACTCACCTTTGCAGTTGAACAGCCCGTGTGGCGACGGAGTGGCAGATCTACCCCAATTTCGACAACTCTCACCAGCATGAACGAAAGGATCCCCTAGAAAGTCACTGTCATCATGAGCGAGCTCGTGTCAAGCCCAGGTGAGCGTGCCCAAATTCGCGCAGAGATGAACCTGTCTTGCCAAGCTGCTGAGAACACGCCTTGGAACACTGGCGGTAT
>CAUJNA010003521.1:320314-357814 GCA_963377175.1 Effrenium voratum | reverse complement strand
ATACATACATACATACATACGAGAGAGGGAGATTGGGGAGAGAGAGGCTTGGGGGGATGGGGGGGATGGGGAGCAGACGGAGGGAGAAAGGACGACAGAACACACAAGGGAGACAAGGGAGAGAGGACGAAGGAGAAAAGGGAGAGGACAATGTCGGCGGACTGAGCCGGAGGCTCTAAAGTAAAAGGGAACTAGCGGCAAACGTGACGTGGAGACCATCAGTTCCAAGTTCCTGCGACTCCCGATGAAGGAAAACCAACCCTCCGTTCCACTTGTAAGACCAAAGGCTGCAAGAGTCTTGATGGAAACGAGCATGACCAAGCCCGTCTCGAGTCATTTTTAGCACCGCCTAGCCACTGCTGCGAACCTTTGACCGGCTCAAGCTACACTCACAAAGCAAACGAAAGCAAAGGGTGCGGATGGTGCGGACTTCCGCCCTCTTCCCGCCTTGCAGTAAAGGAAAACGATGGCATTGACTCCAGCACCGATCCCCGTGCACACAAAGCCAATAGGAAGAAAGCACCGCATTGCCTTGTGCGAGCAAACCTTGGTGATCCCCATCCTTAGCATCGGCGCTCCAACTAGTGGCCAGAGTTTGTCTGCAAGGGTTGGCCTTTGGCCCCCCTGCAAAAGCTTAGGTTTTGCTAGGGCGAGCCTGGCACGTGCACTAAGAAGCATGTCTTCAGGCAACCTTGGGCACGTTGTATAACACACGCAACTGCGAGTATGTGGAAATGCATGTGCACTTTTCAGGCAGGCAAGGCGCACAGTGGCAATCAAGCACTGCAATCCTCACAGTGCAACTGAATGTGTGCCCGAACAAACAACCAAACAAACCGAACAAACTAGCAAACAACTACTAACATGCCAAAAAGCTAACAATCAACGCAAAGCAAGGCAGGGCAAAGCAAAGGCAGAGCAAAGCAAGGCAAGGTATGGCCAAAAAAAAAAAAAAACGCAAACAAAGAAGGACGCAGCACCATGTTCCCAAGCAAAAGTCTCCCGGTGAGCTCGCCATTAAATCGGCCCTTGCCAAGCAGCCATCGCCGCAGGAAGGCCTGGCGACCCTCCAGCAGCAGTGAAGCCCTGCGCCAAGTGAAGTTACTCGCACGTGGGTCAATCCCATAAACATCCAGAGCATGCACCATCGTTCAACCCTTGGCTAAAGACAAGCTAACTGTCAATACATGAAGCTTGCATCCGCCTGCCCGAAACCTGGGCTGGGACCAAGATGCATTGGTTATAACCATCCCTTTATTCCCCTGCCCACCGGGCACCTGTTGGCCTCCGGCCGCTTCGACTCCGGAACAAAGCCTCGGCACGGCGTTAACCATTGCGACGGCTCGGCCGGGCGCTTCTGAGAAGCCGGAATGAGTTGATGTGCAGAAGCATTCCCTCAGTTTGAGAACCAGGCACCTGCAAGCACAGTTGAAGCCCTACACATTGTAGGAAAGGCACAAGGAGCAGCATAGCTTGCCATGCTTGCAGCACATTTGTGCCCTGACCTGACTGTGCGGGGAAGCATGCCCCCTCTTCGCACCCGAAAATGAACATGTATAGCGAATGGCTCTATATTGGAGGCGCGGCCCGCTTCCATGCATTCCTTAAGGCTCCGCTCAGGCGACTTGCAGCCGAGCAGCAAATGACAGTGAGGAGTGCGGCAAGGCGGAACAGCGCTAGCACTACAACCTCATCAGAGCTGGCGCAATACTGACTAAGTTCCACAGTATTGCACCGCCACCCTTTTAGAACAAGGAAGCCTTGTGCGGATTGACTTCTTCTCATCCCCATCCTCGTCCTCGAAGGGTTATTTGATGCACAGGTCATTTCACATCCTGAAAAGGAGCTTGTTAGTGAAGAACCCTAGTGTGGTTCTGATGACGCTCTGCATAGGCAGAGATAGGAACTTCCTTGCCTGCCGGCGATGACTCCGTCAAAAGGAGGCAAGCAAAAGAGGATAAGAAGGAAGATGAATGGGTGACCATAATGATCGCAAAATCAACATGATCAAGAAAAATGGAACGATAAGAACGGCACTGTGAGTGGCGCTCAGGATAACGAGGACGACAACAACCTCGATGAGGATTAGGACACTGAGGATAAGGATGAGGACGATAAAGATACGGGCGACGAGGATAAGGATGATTCTGGATGTGGTGATGATGGTTGTGGTGGTGGCGGCGTTGGTGCTATGGCGGTGGTGTTGATGCCGAAGATGATGGCTATGGTCACGATGGGGACCAGGATGCCCCAGCGATGGCGATGCGCAAGCAAGACATGCAGAAAAGCCTGTGCTTGGGTGGGCCTTTGACTTATCAGCTAGAGATCCAACAAACTGAGGTACAGTAGCAAGCTCCGTTCGTCTCAAGGTCCGGCCAGGCTGCCGCCGACTTGCCATGGATCAGCTGCGTGCTGAGCGGAACCACAATGCCTGGGCAAATCATCTTGAAGCCGTCGCGGCTCTACGACACTCACAATCTAAATGTGAGGGCTGCATTGCAAAAGAAGATCTATGGTGGGAAACATGATACGTGTTATATATATATATATGTATATATATATATATGCATATATACAAGTAAGGTCCGGCAGAGCCGGGGGGCGGAAGTTTCAAAGCAGTGAACAACTATAGTTTGGAGAACTGTCCTTGGCCCCTTGCTTCTCTCTCTCTCTCTCTCTTTTTCTCTCTTTCTCTCTTTCTCTCTTTCTATCTTTCCCTTTCTCTTTCTGTTTCTCTGTCTCTTTCTCTCTCTTTCTATCTATCTCTCTAGCTATCTCTATATCTGTTTATTGATCTATCTATCTACCCATCTTTCTCTGCACTTAAAAGTTGCGATGTTCAATCCCCGAAAGTTAACTTCGCGTACTACTTTCGTACTTAAAAGTTGCGATTTTCGAGCCCCAGCTGCGAAACTGGACTTCACGTACTACTTTCGTAGTTAAAAGTTGCGATTTTCGAGCCCCAGCTACGAAAGTGGACTTCGCGTACTACTTTCGTACTAAAAAGTCGCGATTTTCGAGCCCCAGCTGCGAAAGTGGTTTCGTACTTAAAAGTTGCGATTTTCAAGCCCCAGCTGCGAAAGTTGACTTCGCGTACTACTTTCGTACTTAAAAGTTGCGATTTTCAAGCCCCGGCTGCGAAAGTGGACTTTGCGCACTACTTTCGTACTTAAAAGTTGCGATTTTCAAGCCCCGGCTGCGAAAGTGGACTTTGCGCACTACTTTCGTACTTAAAAGTTGCGATTTTCAAGCCCCAGCTGCGAAATTGACTTCGCGTACTACTTTCGTACTTAAAAGTTGCGATTTATCTATAGATCTACCTATCTATCTACCTCTCTATCTCCTATCTATCTATCTACCTCTCTATTTATTTATCTTTCTATCTCTTTATTTATCTAGCTAGTTATTTGTCTATCTATCTACAAATCTATCTATCTCTGTCTATCTCTGTTTCTCTATCTCTTTCTATCTATTTCTCTAGCTATCTCTATATCTGTTTATTGATCTATCTATCTACCCATCTTTCTCTGCACTTAAAAGTTGCGATGTTCAATCCCCGAAAGTTGACTTCGCGTACTACTTTCGTACTTAAAAGTTGCGATTTTCGAGCCCCAGCTGCGAAACTGGACTACACGTACTACTTTCGTAGTTAAAAGTTGCGATTTTCGAGCCCCAGCTACGAAAGTGGACTTCGCGTACTACTTTCGTACTAAAAAGTCGCGATTTTCGAGCCCCAGCTGCGAAAGTGGACTTTGCGTACTACTTTCGTACTTAAAAGTTGCGATTTTCAAGCCCCGGCTGCGAAAGTGGATTTTGCGCACTACTTTCGTACTTAAAAGTTGCGATTTTCAAGCCCCAGCTGCGAAAGTTGACTTCGCGTACTACTTTCGTACTTAAAAGTTGCGATTTTCGAGCCCCGGCTGCGAAAGTTGACCTTGCAAAAATGCTGCGCCTGCCACCAAATCTGTGCTTGACCTTGCGAAAGTGCTGCGCCTGCCACAAAATCTGTACTTGACCTTGCGAAAGTGCTGCGCGTGCCACGAATTTTGCACTTGACCTTGCGAAAGTGCTGCACCTGCCACAAATTCTTTACTTGACCTTGCGAAAGTGATGCGCCTGCCACGAATTTTGTACTTGACCTTGCGAAAGTGCTGCGCCTGCCACGAAATCTATACTTGACCTTGCGAAAGTGCTGCGCCTGTCACGAAATCTACACTTGACCTTGCGAAAGTGCTGCGCCTGCCACGCAATTCAAACCTTGCGAAACCTTCGCGCGGCCGGGCCAATGGTCCCGTCTCCGAGACCGTTCCGCACCCGTTCCGAACCCGTTCCGAGACCGCCGCCGTACAGGCGTCGCAGCCGAGGTGGTTTGCGCACAGTCCGGAAGCCCAATTCACGCACAGCGCCAACGTTTTCTGCATCTTGCCATCCCCCAGCTCGCAGAGAGTGGACGCAGCACCTTGCGAAAGTGCTGCGCCAGCCACGAAATCGATACTTGACCTTGCGAAAGTGCTGCGCCTGCCACGAAATCTATACTTGACCTTGCGAAAGTGCTGCGCCTGCCACGAAATCTATACTTGACCTTGCGAAAGTGCTGCCCTGCCACGCAATTCAAACCTTAGCGAAACCTTCGCGCGGCCGTGCCAATGGGCCCGTCTCCGAGACCGTTCCGAACCCGTTCCGAACCCGTTCCGAGACCGTTCCGAGACCGCCCTCCGTACAGGCGTCGCAGCCGAGGTGGTTTGCGCACAGTCCGGAAGCCCAATTCACGCACAGCGCCAACGTTTTCTGCATCTTGCCATCCCCCAGCTCGCAGAGAGTGGACGCAGCACCTTGCGAAAGTGCTGCGCCTGCCACGAAATCGATACTTGACCTTGCGAAAGTGCTGCGCCTGCCACGAAATCTATACTTGACCTTGCGAAAGTGCTGCGCCTGCCACGAAATCTATACTTAACCTTGCGAAAGTGCTGCGCCTGCCACGCAATTCAAACCTTGCGAAACCTTCGCGCGGCCGTGCCAATGGGCCCGTCTCCGAGACCGTTCCGACCGTTCCGAACCCGTTCCGAGACCGTTCCGAGACCGCCTCCGTACAGGCGTCGCAGCCGAGGTGGTTTGCGCACAGTCCGGAAGCCCAATTCACGCACAGCGCCAACGTTTTCTGCATCTTGCCATCCCCCAGCTCGCAGAGAGTGGACGCAGCACCTTGCGAAAGTGCTGCGCCTGCCACGAAATCGATACTTGACCTTGCGAAAGTGCTGCGCCTGCCACGAAATCTATACTTGACCTTGCGAAAGTGCTGCGCCTGCCACGCAATTCAAACCTTGCGAAACCTTCGCGCGGCCGTGCCAATGGGCCCGTCTCCGAGACCGTTCCGAAGGTTCCGAGACGAGACCGCCTCCGTACAGGCGTCGCAGCCGAGGTGGTTTGCGCACAGTCCGGAAGCCCCAATTCACGCACAGCGCCAACGTTTTCTGCATCTTGCCATCCCCCAGCTCGCAGAGAGTGCTTGCGAAAGTGCTGCGCCTGCCACGAAATCTATACTTGAGAAAGCTATCTACGTGTTAAGCTGGCTATATGTCAAAGCTATCTATCTGTCATGCAAGCCTATTGGAAAGCTATCTATCTGTCAAGCTAGCTATATGTCAAAGCTATCTATCTGTCATGCAAGCCTATTGGAAAGCTATCTATCTGTCAAGCTAGCTATATGTCAAAGCTATCTATTTGTCATGCAAGCCTATTGGAAAGCTATCTATCTGTCAAGCTAGCTATATGTCAAAGCTATCTATCTGTCAAGCTAGCTATATGTCAAAGCTATCTATTTGTCATGCTAGCTACCTGTCATAGCTATATGTCAAAGCAGCTAGCTCATTTAGTTCCAGTACTACGGAAGTTTCTTGTTAAACTTCCTTTGATTATAACCCATACCTCCACGCCGCATATCTGACATGTTCCCTGAAGGCGAAGAAAAGCCATGAAATGTCCAAGATGCCCTCCAGGCTCTGAAAGGCCGTGAGCCGCCCAAACATGCGGACTCGCTCCTCCGGCTGCGTGCGGTCGTTGATCCAAATCCTCGAGACGCGCGCGGGGACATCCACGCGAACCCCAGTTGCAACCAGCGACCCTGATAGAGAAAGTCACCCCTTCTCGGGGGTCCCTTTGCAATGGGAAACCATGGGGCACCCATCACACTGAACGCATTTGCTGCGCCTGGTAGCGGAGCACACTCGCAACGCTGGCGTTTCAACACAAGGGGGCTTGCAACCGAGTGAAACGATTAATTTTTGGGGTTGGCCCATTGAAGATAAACCCATGTCTGAAGGTCTTGGATCTGCGAGCGGCGCTAGCACCTTGAAGCATCATTAAGAACCCAGTGAAGCTTTGAACTACCACCGCTGGGAGGTTGAAACGACGCTATTCAAGGGTGGCTCGATATCATGGTGCGATCCGAGCGCGGCATGTGACTACTTGTGCACCCTAAAAGAACCACTGCGACTGGGACCCAGCTGAGCGCCCCCGTGCAAGTGTTTCGGATGCCGGGTCGCAGGCCTGGGACAGCATCTTACATAAAGTTTGTTGCAGGTCTTCCAGTTGAGGGCCCGACTGTTCGCATTGCAAACTCGAACAACTTCTCAAAGTGCGGGCAGGCGACCACAAAAGCATCTGGCTGGGCAGAATGTTGACAATCATCAGCACGCCGAAGAAGTACCAGATAGAGACACCCCAGAAGGCCACAGAGAGCAGCGTCAGAGTTGGCACCTCGGCCGCTCAGTGGCATTTGTTCGCCCTGATGGCTGGAAGCGAGGCTGCCTTTTCCACGGCTTTGGACTTTCTTTGTTCCTCGATGCAGGAGACAAGTTTCTGGCTTGGCGTTTCCATGAACATGCCCAGAGGTGACCAAAGCTCTCATGCCAACAGTGAAGCATTCAAACTTGGGAGTTCTCGCTCCATAAAATATGTCCCAACAGATTCTTCTTTTTAAAGTATAAACAGTTGAGTCAGACTATACCTTTTGTGGCATATCAAATGTCCTTTTACCCTTGCTGTCAGGGGTGCTCTCAACAAGTTGATTTTCGGCTTTTAGCCCATAGCCAACCTCAAAGTGTACAACATACTTTTTGAGACCCCAAACGTACATATCCCCGAAAACTAGCTGCTTCCCTGTTCCCCTTTAAGCCAAGAAGGGCTCCCTTCAAGAAACACGTCCAGATCTCATGCGGCAACTGCTCTCCGACCGAACCGACACCTTCGAGGCTAGGAAGGAGAAGATCAGCAGTGGGCGCCGGCCATAGTGGTCAGCAGCGGCGCCTCTTGGTGAATTTGGGAGGTAACACTTGAGAAACATAGGAAAACATAGAGGGGAACATGGAAACATATGAAACATTGGGAACACATGGAAACATAGGGAAACATAAACAGGGAGAAACCTAGGGAGAAGCACAGGGAAGAACATTGTGGAGTACAGGCATACGGAAACATTGGGAAACATCGTCTTTGGGGTCATGTAGAAGCTGCCTTGTTTTTGTTTTGGGGGGGGGGATTCTGGTTGCCCTCTTTCTCTTGGCGGGGGACGCTTGTATTAACGGAGAATGAGAAACACAATGAAAACCTAAGTAAAACGGGCTACTTCTCTGGGCATGAACCTGAAACCTCAACAAGGGCTTTTGAAAGGGAGATCTGGGGAAGCACGTCCAAGCTTCCAGGAACCCAGCCCCCAAGCCGGCGGCTGTGGAGGCTGCTTCGGCGAACAGGATGGGGGAATCAACCCTTTGAAAAACAGCAAGGAAGGGCCCTAACAGAGCCACAAACCAATAAAACTCAAATGTATGCAAAAACATGCACAACAAAAAGGCTTGCTAGAAGTGTCGCTGCTGTATGTGATCCACATTGCGCCTTGCTCTGCTTCCCTGCAACCCCTGGTGATGATTAAGCAATGGCACCTCGGAAAAAGAAAGGCACCGTGACTAACTGATAAGGCTTCACCCCACCCTCCAAAAAAAAGGTGGTTTGGTGGTGTCCCACCCTGAAGAACAACCCCAAAACAGGCACCCTCAAGAACCACTCGCCCCCAAGGTACCCTCAGGTTCCCCATGGCACAGCCCTTCGGCACAGGCACCCACCACCGGAATAGTGAAGAAGGTGCAAATGGCGCTAATGAGGCCGAACCTGTCCAGAGAGAAAGGTCAGAGCCCGAGGGTCAGGAGTCTTCGGAACAGGGGTAAGAAGGAAGAGACCCTCAAAACCCAACCACTTGTTGGAACGGAATCTGCTGGGTTCTTGGGCTCCATGTTCAGTATACACGGGTGGCTGGCCGCTCTTGCGCGGCCATAGGTTGCTAAAACAGGCCTGACCTCACTTCCCAGCCCCTCTTAAAGCAAATAGAAGCAACAGGTACATGCGGGCCCTTGGCAAGAAGGGAAGAACCCCCCATCCTTCCCCGATCACTGCTCTTCTCCGCGAGTTTGTTCTGCTGTAGCCATTGCCTGGAAGTGAACGAGTCTACCCCAAACTCTCGATTAAACAAAAGGATGGAAAAGCAGCCACGCGTTTTAGAATTAATTAAGTGGGACTGTCACCGACGAACCTTTGTCTAGAACCTTGCAATAGCTTGATCCTTGTTGGCCCCTTGAATGAATGCATCAATGCGAGCAGCCCGTATCTAGTGTTTGCTCCTCTTCCTTTCAGTCCAGTAAGCTGCACAATGTATCCGAGGTTAGTGCGGCATTGTTCACTGGGGTAGCCCCAGCCAACAGTAACACATGTTTGGGGCATTTAAGGGTAAAAGGCGTTTGAGTTTGAACTCGCTCGGGTAGTCCCCGACATAATCAATGTTAGGGGAGGGAAAGCTCGCTGGTCCATCAGCAAAGGAATGGAGCTGGCCATCCCCTTCCTTGTTGATTTCCGAACTGAGGGCCCGCAAGATAGTTGGACCTGCCTCCGCACAGTAACAGTGCGCATAATTTGGAAAACCGTTTTGATGGTGGTTGATCCAAATAGTCATCTAGCAGAATTCTGGGGGGGGGTCCAAAAACACTCACTTTCCCAGAGGACCTAGAAAAAAGTTTGACCTGGGACCTATTTCCAAAGGTGGACAAAGAGAAAACTAAAAGGTTAGGTCGGCTTTGAGCTTCAGCTGTGAACCGAGGAAAGGGGTTTTGAAGCTGAAAGCCGTCCCCGTCCCGACTCAGCCGAAAGGCATCGCCGCAATGCGCGAGACCTTGGCCAGCGATTGTTGGCATTCCGGCGTGGCGCCGCCGCTCCCGGCACAAATGTCCACGCCCCCGTTGAGAGACGCCACGCCGATGTCCGGGTAGGTCAGCCCGGCCCTAAAAGAAAGTCACTGTACCCTTGGTGGTTTTTGGATTGGTTGGGGATTACCCTTGTTGAAACCGAGCAGAAAGACACCCTAGCCATCAAACGAAACCACCAATGGGTAAACCCGAGAAGAGGCGCCCAATTGTAGAACGGCAGCTCCGTGAAATACTCAAATGTGCAACGGAAAACAGTTGAGACCCCCTTTCTTCCCCTAACGTCAACTGTCCGTTTGGCGGGTGCCAAAACCAAATGGACTTGCTACAAATTCCGGAACGAGCGGCAGGATCGTCGCCATGTTCTCCAGCAGGACTGCCTTGGCAAGGGGCCTGCCAACCGTTGGAACAATGATTTATAGTCCAAAAGGTCTGGGTAGAAGTGGCGATAGTCCCTGGTCTTGGTCCAACGTTTAGGCATGGGAGACAAGTAAGTGGTTTGAGTTAACCGTACAACTAATCCCTGGTTCACATTCCCACTTCGTGTATCCTGGCCTTGCATGGCTCAAATCTAGCACAAGACTTCACATGAAGTCGCGGCCTTGGCCTGCAGCCAACAATAAAACACCCTCTTTCGACTCATCCGCGTTTTTTTGGAAGCCACACCAAAAGACCGGGAAATAAATTATCAAGCCAAAAAGGAAAGACCAAAAGACCTGAAGCTCTTGAAAGGTTGGCTGGGCGAGCGAGAACACATTCCTGTCCACCTTGTTTCTTGTTTTGACGGCTGTTGATTCTCGACAAATCCATACACAACCTACTCGTGCTGCTTGGATTCCATGGCTCTTAAAGGGCGGATAAGGAACTCCAACCAAACATGGAACCTAGGGTGCCCTATTTGGGTTGGGAGAGGCAACAGGCTCCAGATTAGCCCCAATTGGCCATGACGAAAAACACTTGTTGATTTTGGGGTCGGTCTCTCCTCCAAAGGGAAAGGAGAAACGATAGCTGCCTGGGCTGCTCATGAAACGAGCGCTTTTCTCGTGTCCAGGCCGCTGCCCAGAAGGGGGCCCAGGTGCTCCATGACGATGTCCGCGGTCGGGGGCTCATGGGCACGACGCGGCCTGGGGCGACGTACTGCCTCTAAGGGAACAATACAACCGGGGCAGGTATCAAAACAGCATCCTTCTCCCCCTCCCCCCCCCCCTCACAAAAAAAAACAAAACAAGAAATGCGATTTGGCTGTTGGCTCCCCTCTAAACCAGCCTGAAAAGGCTACCGTCGAAGAAGCACGCACATGATCTAGGATGTGGAAAAACCTGGCAGGTGTTTGGGGCCCTGATGAAGCAGCACCGTGCCAAATCTGAAGCTGACGTGCAAGGACCTCAAGAAGAGCGAACCTTTTGGAATCATAAACTCAAATGGGAAAGCTGAAAGGTCTTGTCAAGGGTTGAGGGCCCGCCAAAGAAGCCACGCCGTATCAAAACCGGTTGGCCCCTCGTTGGCGTCCGGAGCTGAAGAATAGCCAGGTCACCTTGCTGAAGATTAACGCGGAGCAAAAAAAGAGGTCCTCCAAAGCGAGATTCATCTACAAATGCATGTTGCTACGGGTGGTTCATGTCAACTAGCTGTAAAAGCACGGGTCCCGGCAAATCCCAAGCCATCTTTCCGTACAGTACCCCCCCATTGTCATCGTGAATGAAGGGGGGCTTTTGGAGTACTGATGGGCATCTTGCACAACATCTCCCGTGCCTTCTTGGGGTAGCAAGTGGAGTGGTCCTCAAACTGCCCGTTCTCACAACAGAAGATACGATGGAATTTCAGGGTGGGCAGTCTTGTCTTGGGAATGCCGACGCTACGTACGACCTTGTCCGCCCATTCATCTGTTCATCTAGAACCCGACAGGCATCACATTCGTGCCAAGCGACCCTCTTGCTCCATGATCTTCTCAAGTCGCTGATAAGCTGTAAACATAAACTGGAATCTGCCTTTGACTGCCCTACCCTTAGCGTGTTGCTTGTGCCCGACATTGGTAATGTGCATTGAATGCGCCCGGCAAAGCTTCCAAGATATCGAAGCCCCGCTGCGTTTGCTCTGCCTTTGGGGCAAAACTTTTACCGCTGCTGTCATGTGAGGTGTGTGTGTGTGTGTGTCTGTGTGGTTCGGTTCGCCTCCTCGGGGCTTGAGCCAACCGGCTTTGCACAAGGCAAGGGGCAGAACGCCTTCAGCCCAATTCCCGGCCATCCAAACCTCTGCTGAAATGGCGCTCTAGCAAACACCTGGGCCAAACCGAGCCCAGCCCCGAAGCCACAGGAGGCTTTTCAGCGGCTTCGGCTAGGCGACGAGGAACGCAATAAGCCAGGTGGCAGACGAAGCCACGCAGCTGAATATTACCGGCATATGCACACATCTATATTCATCTATTCATCCAGTTCAGTGTGATCAATGTATCCATTTGGGTATGTCAATGTGCCCTTTTGAGGGTACACTCTTAAAATCGGTCGGCTTGGACCACTAGAGGAGCCAAAGCCAAAATGGTTTGGTTGGACATGGACACCATAAAGGACCCGTATTGTGACACCCATAGGGTGAAAGTAGATGATCGCAAAATGTTCTTTGGGTACGCAAGGGGGGGGTACAGCCAAATGAGGGGACTGTGCCATCGTTCTCCCAATCATTATTAATTGTTACGCGAAGGGAAACCAAAAGGGGATGGACATTCATTTTCCAGCCCTGCTGTTTACACTTTTTCCAGGTGGACAAGAGGCATTTTACCGAGGATGGTAGTGATCCAACCCCCAAAACCCCCCCCCGTCCACTTCCATGATTGAAAAAAGGATAGCCTCCTGTCCACTATTCTCCCAGTCAGCTCCAATCCTGGTGGACAGGAGGGTAGCACCCGACTGTTCAAAACGCCGGGTATCCGCATCGACCCGGACTCCGATTTCGCCTGCAGCTGGCCCAACGCCAGCGCTGCCTGGCGCCGCACCGGCGCCTGAGAGTCCTGGAGCCGCGGCAGCAGCGCCTCGCCCTCCTGCTGGCATCTGGATTCCGGATCCCAAATGAAATTCACCCATTCGGTAAGGAATGTGTTCCGAAATTGACACATGGGACGGAAAAACCAGGGAACCCAAGGATTGGCACACTGGCCGAAACTGGGAATCCAACCGAAAAGGAGTGTCCTCTAGCCCCCAGCGCGCCTTCAGCATAAGTCCCACCGCAAAGCAAGCAGCTTCTCGCACCACCGTCTGCGGGTGCTCCAGAAAGGCCTGCAGCTTCCTGGGACGCCGGAGTTTGACGTCATGTCTCAGCTTGGAAGGAAAGCCTGGGTCCTGCATCGAAGCCTTGCGCAAGTCAGCCGCTTGCCAGTCACTTGCCTGAAGCCAGCAGCAAAGAGGGCAACCTTGTGGAGCCAGGACGAAGACCAAGGGCGAAACCAAAAGGGCGGGCTTGCCAAATGGGCGGTGCATAGGTTGGTGGATAGGCCGGTGGGTGTTTGTCTATCCCCTTGCAGGGGAAACTGGACATTGTAGATAATTTAGCACCCAGCTAGCAGTGAGCATCAGCATCGCCAGGCATCAATCAGGGAAATAACCACGTGCCCTGCGGGCACATGTCCCTAATACGATACCCTACCTATGAGTTGACGACTCGCAGAAATGTGTTGGGCCCCTCTCCAGCACGTGGCCGTTAAACTCAAGAAAAAACAAAAACAAAAAGCGCAAAGCGTGAGAGAAAGTAGCTCGCCAGGCTGCCCTTTGTGCCCACCAGCGAAGCTGCCCATGCTGGCCAGCGACCGAATCAAAGAGGCCTCGTGTCAGGCACAGTTGGTTGGGTGGGGCAGGCCTACCAGTCGCTCTTCTACAGCCAAACAGGCGTCCGCCAGCCACCTCCAAGTCTGGACCAATCCAGGCAACTCCAAATGCCTGGCAAACAAAACTTGAAGGAAGACTTGAAACTTTCAGGCTCGCTTGAAAGTCGCCTTTCCAGTCTGGTGTTGGATTTGCAGAAGTGGGTCCAACTGCCGACCTGTGCCCTGTGCCCTTTGCCAAAAAGCCGTCATCTCGGGCGGCGCATTCTGCGCCAGCAATTCTGCGATGGAGTCCTTGGTCACAGAGGCACCCGAAGGTGAGACATTGCTTATCCTAGCGTCTGTTTAAATCAAATAGACAGCTCAAACCAGCCCATATTTAGCCAAATTGACCTAAAAGGACATCTATGGTCCTTGTGAGTCCTTATGTATCGCAGCGGGGGCGGCTTAACCATCAATTTTTGGAGAAGCCAAGAGTTCCTGCTGGTGGGGTGATGTTTAAGGAGGGATACAGAGAACCCTGTGGCGCTCTGGCTTGAAAACTAGTGTTTCTTTCAGGTGGTTTGTTTCGTTTGTTCCTCTAGCTGAGGCGGCGAACCCTGCAGCATGGCACCAATCGAAGTTGAAGCAGCACCTTTTTTAATCCAAAGCGGTAGCAAGGGGAGCCACAAGAAGGCTCGGGTCGTCAATGGTCTATTATTAATAGCCCTTAGCCAATAGTTGTCATGATAGCGCTCCCCTGGCTATGGCTCTGAATCTCATGCTTGCCAAGAATCTGCGTACTTGCCACCCTCCGCGCCCATCAGAGACAAAGCGAAAGCTGCAGCACACTCGGGCCTGGCATCAGCTGATGGGAGGGTGTCCCTCCCGGGAGAAACACCGCCATGAATCCGCCAGGCCGTGTTAGTAAATCAGCATTCCGGGAATACAACCATACCCCCCGAGGACAAGCAAGCTCTTCAGTGCTTCCCATGACTCCGTGGCTGCACCACGTCTTTGAGCTTTTGAACTCTTCGGTTCTAGGTCGGGCTGAGCAGCGCAAACGGCTCTGTCTTTGCAGCCATCGCAACAGGTGGCGTGGGGCCAACGACCCAGATGCCCAGCGGCCCTGGTAGACAAAGGGAGCCACAGCCCCCAACCTACATGTGTAATGTCAACCTATGATTAGTGATCCACCGCCAAAGACAGTACTTTCCTGACCCTGCACTGAATAATAAACCACCACCCCTACATAAAGTATCTCCAACCAACCTTCTTACCTTTCTCCACTGACCGGCCCAGCAAACTGGCTCACTTACACCTTCCCTTCCCTTCGTTACCCTAAACCAGGGTCCAAACCTCAACAATGAAAACAGTAAGTGGTTTCAAGTGGTTTCAAAAGGTACCTTCTGTTTAAACTTAAAAAAACTGTCCCCTAGTCTTTTCAGCCAAGGGGTAGTACAGGAAGCATCCAAAAAAGATTATTTAAGGCCCCCCCGCCCCCCAAATAAACTTCCCCACAACAACCCTCAGAACCTTCCTTTTCCAGATCTCCCTTTGGAAACTCCCTGCTAAGAAACTCTCTTTCTAACTGCCAAACCTACAAGGCCCAACTCTACTTACAAACAACAGAAATCAAGGAAAATCAAACTAAACTAATACTAAACTAATACTAAACCAAAAGGCCCCAAAAAGAATGCACACCAATACTGAACTAATAGTAAACCAAGAGAACCCCAAAGGAATACTAAGCACTTCTAAATCAATTGACCCCCGCCCCAGACATGTACTTGAGGGGCTTCAATTGCTTGGGGGGAGGGGGGGGGGGTTAGTAGTCAGAGGTTGACATGAGGAAATTGGATTCTCCATGTCCTTCTCAGTGAATCCTCTACTCAGAGGTTGGCCCCCCAACTTGCCAACGAAACGACTCCCCCGCGGGCCCCGCCTCCGCAACTCCACCGGCACCCGCGGCTCCAGGCCAGCCGCGCTCAGCGCCAGGGTGAGGTCCTCATGGTTCTGCAGAAGCTGCGCCACCTGGCGTGCCATTTTCTTAAAAGCCAAAATGTAAGATAAATATGCTAAATAAAAACAAATGCGTAAGGACTCGTAAGGACATTGAACATTTAAAGAACGGCATATCTAAATAATAAGAATAATAATAATAACAATAATAATAATACTAAAAACAAACAGTAGCTTAAGAAACTTATGAGCATAATCCAAAACGTCGGGTTTGCATTGTATGTCGGGCCCATACGAACGAGCAGGGAAACTAACAAGCGGACACGCAAGCGATCAAGCTGGTGGACGAGTGAGCGAGTGGGCAGTCAAGTGGGCGGGAAGTGGGCCAGCGAGTGGACGAGTGGGCGGACTAGGGACAAGCAGACCAATGAGGTGTCGTGTAGGCGAGTGGATTGACAAGGTTTGGTACATGCGCATAGATTTACATATATAGAGATGTAGGTGTGTGTGGTGCGTGCTTGGCTTCAAGGCCCAGGAAAAAAGCAAAGCCATCAATATCACTAATATAATGTTCTTCTCACTGACGATTTCACTGCGGTGCTGAAATGCCCATTTGCACAACCCTATAGGACTCTCCCATTGCCTGCAAGTCCTGAATTAAACCCGGCTGGAAAAGGAATAGACAAGCAATTCTAACTCAAAGTGGTTGGGCCGATTGACCAACATCAAGGATATATTGGGATTTGTGTCCACCAACTTTGCAAAGTAATGACGCCCTACTAAACTTCATAGCCTCTTCAAGTTGCGAATGGCTGACGAGAAAGGACTCTGGCGGGTCAGTATAGATCCTGCCCAATTGGGCCACAAGTCGCAGGTAGTCTGGGAACCTCACGTCGGAGCTCAGTCGGCATTGATCAGAATCCCCTCACAAATGTCTCCAGCATAGAAACATTGCAAGATCAGATGGAGGATTGCAGCCAATTCTTTCTATTACGCAGGGTCCAGGATTCAGAGACATTGAACAACTTGGCCTTTGCCTCCAGGTGGCTATGTTTGCTGACACACGCCGAATTCGCAATAACCCAATCCCTGTACAACGCAGGGGCCATACAACCAGGGGCTGCAACCTGCTACAAACCCATATAGACCCAAAGAGCAATAAAATCAAGGGCACCAGAAGCAACCCTCGACATGCCGCCCCGTGTGCATTTTGACTTCTGTTAAGTGGACATCACTCTATTAGATGAGGCCTGAGCTTGCGATGCCCAGTGCCAACCCAAGTTCAATATTGAGAAAATTTGGATTTGACAGGGTTTATGTGTGCGCGCGTGTGCCGGTGTGCCTACAGCATCTGTCATACATGTCTATATTTGGATGATGTGTATCTACATATAGTGCTTGTTTGAGGAGGCTTCATTTAGAGACACAATCATACAGTTCTACACGCACAGACAGACAGACAGACAGACAGACAGACAGACAGACAGACAGACAGACAGACAGACAGACAGACAGACAGACAGACAGACAGACAGACAGACAAATTGCTTGCTTGCTTGCTTGCTTGCTTGCTTGCTTGATTGATGAATGGATGGCTGGATAGACGGATGGACGGATGGACGGACGGGCGGATGGGACGGTAGGTAGGTAGGCAGGTAGATAGATGAGATCAGATCAGATCAAATTAGATGAACAAGATAATAGAATAGATAGATAGATAGATTAGATAGATAGATAGATAATAAGGAGGGAAGGGAAGGAGGAAGGAAAGGGAAGGAAGGAAGGAAGGAAGGAAGGAAGGAAGGAAGGAAGGAAGAAGAAGGAGAGGAGAGGAGGAGAGGGAGGGAGGGAGGGAGGGAGGGAGGGAGGGAGGGGAGGGAGGGAGGAATAAAGAAAGAAAGGATACATATTTATGCGCCAACGTTGACCCAGAATGATGAAATTGGCACATAGGAAGCGGGTTGCTCCCAAGAAATCATGCTGCTGTCTGAATGGGAGACTGACCCCCGCCCTGTTAAATAGTTAGCCCAAGGTGCATTCATACTGGGTCAAAATCCTAAGAAACACGTTACTTTCCTTTTGGCTTGCTTGAAAAGGCGACCAAGGGACCCCCCAAACAAAACACACTGCCATTGGCTCACGCACCCTCTTTCGAATAAAATCTGCCAGGACGGCGACCCCCACCCGTGTCTCTCCATCAACTTGGCCGGCTCTGTTTGGATATAAAATAACTTTAACTCAGACGGTACACCCAGTAAGCCCCATTGAGGCGGCTTGCACCCCTTGTGCCCAAACAACCCGGCACCCACACACACACACCCACAAACACACACACAAACACACACACAAACCCACAAACCCACAAACCCACAAACACACAAACACACAAACACACAAACACACAAACACACAAACACACAAACACACAAACACACAAGCAAACACAAACCCGCAAACACAAAGCACAAACAAAACCCACAAACCCACAAACCCACACAAACCCACAAACCCACAACCCACAAACCCACAAACCACACAAACAAACAAACACACAACCACACAAACACAAACACACAAACCCACACACCCACACACCCACACACACACAAACACACAAACACACAAACACACAACACACACACACACACACAACACACACAAACACACAAACACACAAACACACACACACACAACACACACACACAGACACAGACACAGACACAGACACAGACACAGACACACAGACACAGACACAGACACAGGACACAGACACAGACACACAGACACACACACACACAGACACAGACACAGACAGACAGACACACACACACACACACACACACACACACACACACACACACACACACCACACACACAACACAACACAAACACAAACACACACACACACAACACACACAACACACACAACACACACACACACAACACACACACACACACACACACACACACACACACACACACACACACCACACAAACACAAACACAAACACAAACACAAACACAAACACAAACACAAACACAAACACAAACACAAACACAAACACAAACACAAACACAAACACAAACACAAACACAAACACAAACACAAACACAAACACAAACACAATCACAAACACAAACACAAACACAAACACAAACACAAACACAAACACAAACACAAACACAAACACAAACACAAACACAAACACAAACACAAACACAAACACAAACACAAACACAAACACAAACACAAACACAAACACAAACAAACACAAACACAAACACAAACACAAACACAAACACAAACACAAACACAAACACAAACACAAACACAAACACAAACACAAACACAAACACAAACACAAACACAAACACAAACACACACACACACACACCACCACCCCACACACACACACTTAAACTCCAGATGGAGGGTGCTAGTCTTTACAGGTCACTTGGCTTCACTCTAGAAACGAAAACGTTACCCGAAAGAACAAGAAGCACAAACAGCGCCGCAACCAAAGGGGCCAAAAGGACATTCAGAATCACGGAAAAGCAGGTACGCCGGATTGATCAGATCCGGTATCCCATGACTGAGGTAGCTTCGTTGACTGCGGTCCCTCAGTCATGCCGCACTCCCCTGCGCGCAATTGTGGTGACAGGGTATTCTGCCACTCCGCACACACACGCCCCTCAGTGAGGGGCGAAAGTCTTTTGTTCCCGTCGGAAGATCACACAATCGGCTCATCCTTGCTAACGTCTACCAAAATATCCGCTGCGTCTGGGAGAGCGCGAAACTGCACGCTCCGCACGAGGCCGCTCAGAAGACGGGGACGAAAGATCTCCAAGATGAGCAAGACGTGTGCCGCCATAGAAGACAGGAGAAAGCTGCAAAGCAGTCGAGCGATCACCGTCAGAAATCGGGGGGGCATAGGTGAACATCTCCTCGACCCGGATGATGTCCGAATTTTGCACGTCAACAAGTGGTTGATCCTGAGCATGATGAGTGGAGAAGGACTCAAAGCGAGACAGAATGCGTTGGTAACCTTGATGTTGCCAGTCACGAATTGTCCATGCTTGACTGGGTTCACCAGTCCCATCGTCTGGATCAGTTACCCGTTTCCACTCCCGAAACAAGTTGTCTGGTAGGTCAGGTACTGCCTCTTCTGGGTGCCACCGTTGAAGTTGTCCTGGAGTGTAGATCCGCACCCACTCCTGATCATGCCAGACGGAATATTCGAGCCATGGGTGCTGCTCGGCAGTTCGGGCCGACGTCTGAGTCGTATCATCTATGTCCATGTCGGAGTGAAAGACAGGGCGTACCGCAGGTTCCGATTCAGCTAGCAAGGGAACAGTCACCATGCACAACCATGCACAACCTGCAAACACACATGGAAGCAAGAGCAAGAGAAAACACTCTTTTATGCCATGATCAAAGCGCATCAGTCTATGCATCGCCTAGCTCGAAGATAGGCTTCTCCGTGTTGGTAGAACTGCATGGTTGGCTCGCATGCAGATTTGGGTCAACGACCCCAATAGACTCAGGTGGTTCAACTCCACGAGATGCACGTGGTGGTTGGTGCTGGTAGGACGCTTGACGCGCGCGATCCGATAATTGCTGACAGATCCCAGCTTGAAGACGAGTGAGATCATCCGTAGAGAAGGCCGACGCATCCGAAGATCGAAGAATCGCGTTCAACATCTGCGTCGTCATACACAAAGCCGAAGATTGCGTAGCCACGCTATGTTGATGAGGAGACATCGAATTGAAGCCGTGATCAGCTTCAGGGGGTGCGGCACGCCGGTAGCCCTCTGTGGTCCAGTCCCTTTTGTACGAAATGCTCTTGGTGGGCTGCCCGCCATCATGATCAAGATTTGGGGCATAGAACTCCTTCCACTCCCTGTATGTATGAGGCGGAGGCGGATCATCACGTTCATCTTGTGGTGTCCATGATCCCGGATGAAAAATCTTGACCCATTGAGCGTCTGGTTGTTGAGGATCCGGGCACCACTCCAGCCACGGCATGACAACTCAAACCCTAGACGCACAATCGAGAGGTACACGGCTGCAGACAACAAGCACTTCATGCGGCGTATCAACAAACATGCCAAGCAAACGCAAGACACTCAATCCAGCACTCACAGCACATGCAGCGCCGAACACCGCGGTTTGTAGCAAGACGCGACTCAGGTGTCGAGGCCACTCGCAGTCACGATATTGCCATGTACAAAAGGATGCATATGAGACCGGCTGGGAAAAGGAACCCAGAGTGGTGCCTCCCGTGCTGTCACTAGGCCAATACACTTCGAAGTGGTAGAACCTGCGCCATTCCCGATAGGTTGATGTGTCATCCGGAGCCGGTCCCAAGGTGGAGTCGGCGACTGGTTGCCACGGACCGGGTACATAGACTCGAATCCATTCAACGCTTGTGTTCGCAGGGCCATGGACGATGCATGGATATGGAGAAAACACAACACAAGCCAAGGCAACCCAAGTTGAAGCTGCAAGCAAATCGGACAACAAGCGCAGCGTTTTAACCAACATGTTGCTCAAGCATCAATCCGACTCGTTCCAATCGAAATTGGGATCATAGCTCGGTGGGGGGGAAGGTTCCCGCCACGCACCATCAGGAACTGAAGACACCGACGAGGAAGTAATTTCTTCATTCACGAGCTCCGTCGATTCAATGGTTGGTCGTGGAATGCCAAGGCGTTGATAACCTCGCGTGTTCCAGTCTTGGAATTCCCACACGTGATAGGACACGTACGAAATAGGCCTGACATTGGGACAGTGGTGCCTCCGGTGCTGTCTGTGACGAAGTGGTATGACTTGCGCCACTCCCGATACCTGGAAGCGTGGTCCGGGGCTCGTCCCAGGGTGGCTGTGGCCACAGGTTGCCACGGGCCCGGTGTGTAAATCCGAATCCATTCCAAGCCTCTCTCGATGTGGTACTCAAAATAGTGCGGATACATGACAGCCAAATGTGTCGTCACAATGCTGTTACAAGGAAGCGCAAAGCCAAGGGATCTGCGGCGAAACACTCATGCCATGACAAACTTGAATGCAACGTGAATGTTGCAAGCGGTGCAATGCAAGGCAACTTTTCAAACGGAAGGCAGGACGAATCAACAAAGTCTGTAGTGTATGGCGGCAATGATTCACCGCCGCTGATGACGCGCGCACCTGCAGTGGTAATGTCCTGGTCGGCGACGAACACAGGGAGAAAGACATTTTCGTCCATGATGTAGAAAAGCATGGCAGTAATGCTTGCATCTTGTCGTTGCGGACCGTGTTGGACGAGTAGCCCGTTTCGAAGGGAACACAGTGAAGGGCCGCCGAGAACGCCGTATGGCAGAGGCGGATGCTGTTCGAGAGCGTTTTGGAGAACGCGTGAGACTGCGTAGATCATCATCACGGGATTGGTCAGCGCTGAAAACTGAGCGGCGTGTGAGCTGAGATCCCATGGTGGCCGGGCATGACTGTCCTCGAGGAGAAGGGCTAGAGGAAGCTCGCAATGAGGGCATAAACTGTGGGTGCGGAAGAAGTAGTGGGGGTTGGCGGTGAAGCAGTCAATCGAAATTGTCTGTCAAGCAATGTACCGGGTCCGTGAAACTGTAACCACGTCGACTGCGCTCCATGGGTCCAAGTTATGAATGTCTGCACATCTTGCTCCAACATGATTTGAACACTCAAAACCGCAAGACAAGGAGAGATAAGCGGTTTCAGCCCTGCCATCCATGCCATCCATGCCATCGATGTCATCCATGCCTGCCATCCATGCCAACCATGTCATTCAAGCCAATGAGGAAAGATTCACGCAATCTACCATGTCCGCTATGCAAACCATATCGTCGATCTGCAACGTCCACAGAATGCATTGCCGCTCAAAAATAGTTTTTCCGCTCTCATAATGCAAGGTCAACTAAGCGCGAGCCTCAAGCCGCTGGTAGACCTTCCAGGCTTGCTTGACTTCCTCAATGGGCTTCTGAAGGAAACGGGCTATGGTCTTGTAAGTGGGCCTGGAATCCTTGTCCTTTTTGCGTCTGACCATCTCATCGAGTTCACCCTGCGTCCATGCCGTGAACGGTTCAAGATGTACATTGCGAAGGGCAATAGTGAATTCCTGTAGAAGTTCACGAGGTCCATGAACCACCGTCGGAGATGGACGGAACGATGAAGCACCCGGATGTGGACGAACTGAACCGTCCGAATCCGAATCAGGCGTGGTAGACGATGCTTGTCCTGGCTCACGATCGCTGCGTGGGGGATTGGGAGCAAGAGGCCTTGGCGGTGGTAACCGATCCAACATTGTCTCTGGACGGTGACCAATATGGTGAAAATGCAACCAATGAAAACTACAACGTGGCGGCGACATAAATGCAAGAAGCAATGAGCACCAAGCAATTCACAACGCAAGCAAAGACAAGCGCTTCATCAAACAAGTACAGAGCAAGAAGAGGACGGACAAGTTTTGAACCGTTCATCAATCATGACACAACTGCCACTCCGGGCTCATATGTAAGCAAAGGTAACTGCTCAACCTGTGAGTAAGCGGGCAGTCACGATGAGGTGACACAACGCTTTGTCAGTGAGCTTGGTGATGTAGCCGGGCTCCAGTCCCCACAGAGCTGCCATAGCCGCAAACGTAGGTGCGTCTCCTTTTGGGGTGCGTTGACGCGCCTGAAAGAGCTGGGTCGACATGGATTCCAAGGACTTGTTGCCGTTGGGACGGGATGGGTGATTGGCCCACTTGATCAATGACGCCAATGTAGTGGTAGTGGGCGATTGCTTGAGATACAAGCGTGGCTGATCACTGGTCCATGTGTAGTGCTTGATGACGTCTTCTGGCGTGCTGTGCATGGTGAGCAATTGTGACGCCGCCGGCTTGGAGGGCGGTGAAGAAAGCCCGTGAAGACACTGGATGATCCGAGGTTGCACCGAGCCATCAAACGACTTGCCATCGAGGGCCGCTGCGCTGACCGTAGGTAGGGAGCTGGTCGGTGTCGAAGATTGTGTGTGGTTGGCCGGTGGTGGTGTAACCAACTCTGCATCATCTTTCTGGGTTGGCACCGTAGGGGAAGACGAAGCGCGTAGCGATGCCGAATACTGAGCCTGGAGCAACTCATGAGCTCGATTTAGATCATTGAACTTCTTGACCATGTCTTCTGCTTGGGTAGAGGGCGTGAGAGTCGCGTGGTGCTGCTGAAGAAACTGAAGCACCAAGTTGGCCAAATGGTCGTGAACCTTGATGCGCTGGTTGAAGTCGTCAAGGTTGAGCTCCAGCGAGTTGGCAAGGTCCTTTTCCAAAGTAAGCAGGTTGACCGACTGTGATCGTCGTAGTAGTTTGGAACAGGTACTCCAAAGCAGGGCCTCGGTGCGAGTGCGAAAGCCTTCCCACGTCACGAATCTGCCGTGAGCAAATGGTCGCAGTAGCCAGTTGGTGATACCCCCGTGAATGACCTGTACCAGGCGAACGTCCCGGATGTCCATGCCAGACATGTCACGTAGATTGTTGTGCGGCGTGTTGGCAACCGTCATGGGCAGGCTAAAGGAGTAGAGCTGGTTGATGTCGAGCATTCCATCACCAGGTGTCCAGTCAACCGGTGGAGTAAGCCATGCTTTCTGAGGTCGAACTGGCAGCGCAGCTGGGTGTCCAGGCGATGGCGAAGCTTGGGTAGAAGTAACCGGTGGTGGCATCACGGGCGTCATAAACTTTGCTGGCGTGGGCTCCGGAGGAACCGGCATCATGTAGTTGACCGGTGAATGATGAAATTGCTGCGCAGGGTTTGGATTCGATTGATAATTGCCTGGCATCACTGGAAAGGTGTTGTTGGAGTTGTAGCCCGAAGTGTGTTGCCAGGATACCAAGTTGTTCCAATCCATGCCCTCCGAGACCTGATTGTCATTGTGTTCACGTCGGCGTGCTTTGCGAGGCTGAGGGGAAGGACTCCGAGCCCGTCTGCGCCGAGTTCTGGATCTGTCACGATCATCCCGACGCGACATGACAAAACAACAACACGTCCGAAAATGATAAAGCTCGTCCTTGAGGAAAGATACAAGCGACAAGCCACAATCAACGGCAGCTCATGAAAGCAGCGGCAGCCAGCGTGGTGAAACGTCGCTATGAAGAGGTGGCTGTCTTCCCTTTAGTGAAACCTCGTTCCTGGTTAAATGTGAAATTCCGCGGATCTATGATAAGCACGTTGAGGTCAAATTTTCCGACAGAGCCGGCCCGGGGTCACACAATGGGTACACCCGAGGATTCCCCACGAATGGGGTGTACACACTTAAACTCCAGATGGAGGGTGCTAGTCTTTCGAGTACAACTGATGAGTCTCGAGTACAACTGATGAGTCTCGAGTACAACTGATGAGTCTCGAGTCGGATAAGTTTCGGCTGACAGGTCACTTGGCTTCACTCTAGAAACGAAAACGTTACCCGAAAGAACAAGAAGCACAAACAGCGCCGCAACCAAGGGGGCCAAAAGGACATTCAGAATCACGGAAAGCAGGTACGCCGGATTGATCAGATCCGGTATCCCAGGACTGAGGTAGCTTCGTTGAGTGCGGTCCCTCAGTCATGCCGCACTCCCCTGCGCGCAATTGTGGTGACAGGGTATTCTGCCACTCCGCACACACACACACACGCACACGCACACGCACACGCCCACACGCACACACGCACACGCACACGCACACGCACACGCACACGCACACCGCTCCCCCCTCCCCCCCCTCCCCTCACGTTTCTCGCGCATGCATCGCGCATCGCGCATCGCGCCTCTGCCGCGCAGTGCTCGGCCCCCATGTGCCCCAGCGCCAGCGCGGCGGCGCAGGCGCGGCGTTGGCAGAGGTCCCTGGCCACAGCCTCGGCCCGGCGCAGACCGCGCCGGCCTGGCAGCTGGCAGCTGGACAGCTGGACAGCTGGAAGCGGTGCGCCGAAAGAAGGGCCATGTGCTGATGTGGATACGCTTGGATATATGGGGAGTTTCTGGATGTGTTGTATGTGGAGCTCGTCATGGCCGTTTGGGGGTCAGCCCTAGGTGTAGCCACTTTCTAAAGTAGGGGTAGTGGCCCAGCAAACCAACTCTCAACCCTGTGTGAATCAGCCGTTCATCAACCCTGAACGAATTATTTGCAGACAAGGCCCGAGCCCAGCCTTCAACCAACCTCCAAGCACCAGTCCTAAACCAACCCCAAAGCGCGTAGCGGGCCTTCGGCTAGCCCAACGACGCACAAACCAACCCAAAGTCATTCCCACACCCACCCGGAACCAACCCCAACTAACCATTCCAAGATGAGGGTGCCAATATTGACACCATGACTCGATGACCACTGACCACCATCTATACTATATACTGTACTTGACAAATAATTTTGCATGTGCATCTGCAGTGCACAGCGCAGGTATGATGTAACCGCGCTGGTATGCATGCCTGCGAGCGCGCAAGCGCGGTTGGGAGAACAGTTAGAGAGTGCTCCGTCATATAATGACACGTGTAACTATACACTGTATGAGTATGGCATATGCCATCACGCTCACATACGCTTGTTTTGGATGAGATATTCCGAGCAGAAGTATCAGCGTGCGCGAAGTCGCGGCAGGCCGGTGCACCACAAAGTGGGGCCAAGGGCCGTTCCACGAGAAGCTGGCAAGAAGATCCAAGTGAACAAGCCATGCCATCGCAACCCAAGTTCTCACATCCATTCGTGACGTGCTTTGCTGGATTTTCACGAACATCAAACCCACCTCAGGTGGGTTGTTCCCACACTTTGTCCCACACAAAATCAAAGGTGAGTCTTAAACTTGCAACAAGGGGCGGGCTGCTTGTCCTCAACGTGAACCCCCAGCCTAGGCGTTCAAAGTAGGCGACAGCAGCCTCCTTTGTCTGGTTGTCGCTGTCGCCCAACAGCTCTGCCACCCGACCTGCGAATGCCAAGGCCACAGCACTTCCTGCTCACTCAATTGTCAATGACTCAATGGCCGAATATGACCAACGACCTTCCGCATTCCTTCTTTCCCGCCTGCGAAGCGCTCGCCGGCTTCAGCAAAGGAGGTCAGCGCCTGCGCGGGGCATCGGCTCAGATTCCCGCTAACATCTGTGGCATATGCTGTCTCAGCTGTATCACTGGGCACTCAGCGAAATCAATCGTAAATCCGGGGCACCTGGGGATACGTAGTCGAGCCCCTGTGGCGGACACTTTCGCCTTGAGGGAGGGGTGAAGCAAAACGAGGGATCATAGGGTGCCCTTTCGCATGAGAACGATGCGAGTAGCAACGCGCATAGAATAACAAAAAAACAGCACCGCACCTTCACCGCCTCGCAGCGTACTCCTGCCAGGGGCTCGGGACTGAACTGGCCTGGGGTGGCTCCCTTCAGCCAGATCTCAAAGGGAACGGGCAGCAAAGCGTCACAAGCGGCGCAAACAAACTGGGAAAACAACACTGCTCAACAGGAGCAAGTGGTGAAGCCATGTCTCGGCCGCTGCAAAGCTGTGTTGTCCTGCTCCTACCAACCAACACTTCCTGCCTGATGGCCCCCTTAGAACACAGCGTCACAGCGTCACAGCGTATGATACAATGGATTCAGCCAGGGTTTTCAGACACGGACCTCGGGTGCTTCAGATGACCCAAGCCATTCATGGAGGCGATTGGATTTATTTTTTGGCGCCTTGCAAGCACGTATGCATCGTTCCGGCCAAAGCCACCCCAGAACCTGTTTGGGACCCGTGCGCGGTTTCCGTTCCGGGTTCCAATGCACAAGTTGGGAGGGAACGGTCCGTCAAGCCTGGAATTGAAAAATGGTCCATCCACCTCTTAGTGGTTTCCCTGCAAGAAAAATTGAGGATGCTGTTATTTCTCTTTTCTGGTTGGTCTTTGAACACTGCAGAAACCAGTTTCTACCACCTTTGCTAGTCAACGCTGGGAAACGAATCACTCTTTGCTTAGCTTGTGGTTGTAAAGCATCAGTTTCCACCCAACAATGAAAACGTAAGATGGCCACGTCGGTCAAACCAAAGAGCAACCATGCCATTCAGCACGCCATCCCCTCGATCTGCCAGCCACAGAACTCCTCACATCATATCTCCTCCTTGAGCAGCCCGCGAAGGGAAGCTAATTAAGGATTGCTCAACAGGTGGGAAACAGGCAGGCAAACGAGCAAACGAGCAAACGAGCAAACAAGTAAACAAGAGAAATCACAACGAAAGCAAAGGAAACATCAGGACTCTTCCCGTCTTCCACCCGCTCCTGCGCAGGTGTGGCTGAGGCAGCTCACCACAGAGCTGGCCAGCGCCTGGCCATTATCGCCCCAGCGCCTCGGAAAAGGAGAGTTGGTCGGACCTGAGGTCCCTTGGCCTTGCATGTTCTTCTTTTTGTGGGGCCTAGGGAAGATACCCATCCCCGTGGTGCTTGGGTAAATTGCAATTTGGGCCACCTATAACTCAGTCTTTGGGCCATGGTTGTTGTTTTGTCATGTCTCCTGGTTGTGTGGGAATCACCTTTTCGATGCTTGAAACGGTGCGTGTGTTTGTTGTGAACAAACACGTGGACCTATCCACATGTGTATATATATATATACAGAGAGAGATGTATATATGTAGGCCCTGTAATTAAATCAACGTCCGCTTGCGGCAGGCTTGGCCAGGGTAGAATGTCAACATATACTTAGAGGGCAAAAGCTGGCCACCTACATGTCCACCTACATGAGTCTCAGTTTCCTCTTGACCCACATTGTCACATTGTGCCTGGCAATTAACTTACCCCTTAAAACTCCAAGCCCTGGGGAAGTTAACCTTTTACAGACATATAGCCCATGTTACCTAAAAAGTTGAAAAGTTGTGTTTTTAAGAGGTAAGTTAAACAAAAAAAGCAGACCAACAAAACACAAGATCAACAACTCAAGCAAATATCACCCCCCATTAACTACTAAGGGCAATTTCCACCGCAAGTGGAACCAAGACTCACCCCAAAACGACCTTCAGAACCAAAAGCCACCGTGAAGCCGAAAGCCCAACGTCAAGCCCATTTCAATCCAAAAACAAAGGACATGCACACACACCCACACATCTTGACCCAATTTTCTGACTCGTTTCCTACCCTGACACAGACATGGCAAACATAGGGGGACAAATCAGAAAGCAGTCTGCCAATCACTGCTCCAGGCTGCTGGACTGCCCCAAGACCCGCTTTGACCACGTTGCTGCTTTCATCCGCTAGGCAAGGCCTGGCTGTCCGGCTGTCCGGGCATTACCCTCCCACTAAAACGGCACCCGAACAAGCTTCCTTCAGGAGGACAAGACTTTTCCGGCACCTG
This sequence comes from Effrenium voratum, assembly GCA_963377175.1. Taxonomy (NCBI): domain Eukaryota; class Dinophyceae; order Suessiales; family Symbiodiniaceae; genus Effrenium; species Effrenium voratum. The sequence goes on along the minus strand of CAUJNA010003521.1, from coordinate 329,501 downwards.
CCCACAGGTGCTATGATAGGCAGGAGTCAAGCCACCAATCCAAGCCAACAATTAAGGGTTGTGGTTCCCGCAACGCCGCAACCGGTTCCATTTTTGCGAGCTCCCGCCTTAGCTCCTCCAGCAACTGCCAAATGCCCATCTTGCCCAAGGCCTCGTGGAAGGGACTCACTCAGACGGCTCTCGAAATGAAACTTGTGCCGCCAAAGCGGACACCGGGAAGAAACATCTACACTGCACGGCTTCCAACATAAAAGCAATCAAGTACATTGCGGAGGAGCCCGCAGTGGCAAGGTTTGGCCCCAAGGACAGCAAATGTATGACTCTGCTTCTGATACCCTCACGAGACTTCATGCAGCATTGCCAGAAGCCCTCCGTGCAAAAAGCAAAGCAGGCCGTGGATTGCCGGACCCAGCCTCCGCGGCCGTCACTCGCCTTGGTTTTGGGGCAAAACCTCAATGTGAGTCGCCTGCGTTTTGGAGGGGAACTCAGTGAGTTCCCCTTATGTCCCGTCCAAATAGACCATGGACTACTAGAAGCTCTGATCGAACCTTATATGGGTCACCGGCCGCGGCGGGGTGCCGGCGTCGGGGGTGCCTTTAGCAAGCAACTTGTCTCCCGACAACACCAGACTGCAAGTAAAGATCATCAGCCACTAGTCTGGAGAGAAACTGTGAACCCTTCTGCCCAGGTCCCGGGCAAAAATCCTCCTTTTCCGGGCCCTCCCCATTTCATGAACTGCCTGCTCCCAGCGGCAGTTCCGGACTGGAGGAGGTCAAAAACTCCACCACGTCTGCAGCATGCTCCACGCCCAGTTGGGGTAAAAGCTCCAGCGCTGCTTTCTTCACCTGCGGAACGGCCACCCATCCCTAAAGAGCACGAGCGGCCCAGCTGGTCTCCCCAACGGCACGCACTTTGTGACAGCTTCCGACGGAAGCAAGTAGAAATTACAGCTCCTCGCATGCCCCTCGTCCCCCTCCTCCCCCTCCGACCTTCACATCATCGTCCGTCAAAGCTTCAAGGACCTCTGACTTGAACTGCTGGCCTGAGCACAAGCCAAGCTGAGGTCGAACGCTGGCCCAGCGCCGATCCTGTGAAGACTTACCAAGCCGCACAGCTTGTGTGACTTCCACACACGGCGGACTTGCAGTTGCAAGCAAAAGGCAGTTGTTGGCAGCTTGTCCCAACTCTCAACAACTTCCTGGCGGTTTAGCCTTGAGGCACAGGTATTTCAAATTCGAAATTTGGACATGGATTCAAAATGGTTTCCGCGAGTTGGAACCCTTTCGGTTGTGAACATGCGCCATCCATCCGCCCTGAACATGCGGCCACTTTTAGGGGGCCAAGCCCAGGCCCTCGTCAACCCGCCAATCAACCAACAGGCTCCTTAAACGATGCATTCAAACGCCACCTCATTTATGAGGGGAGCATCTGTACGTGTCCTTGGCCCAGCCAAATGGGTGTGTTGTTGGGGGTACCATTTTCAAAGGTGGGAATAACAGAAAACCGAAAGGAGAACCATCCCTCTAGGGGTGCACCTCGTTGGGGTCGCCTTGTTTTGAGACATGCAAGCGTAGGCAAGCGTAGGGCTGTTTTCAGATTTGGGAACCGCACAAACGGAGGTGTTCCCTTTGGTATTTCCCCGTAACGAACCAAACATGGGCCTCCTCCAAAACAGACGCACCCATGTATCCTTTTGAAGGAACTGAGCAAACCAAAGGCGCCCAGCTCCGGCTGCACCGCCACCATAGCCCCCAGAAGCTCCATCGCCCAGCGCCGCTCAGCTGCTCCTCCGGCGGTTGTTAACGTTGGTGAATTGTTGCTTGTGTATCTGTGTTGTTTGTTTTGGCTCACGGCTCTTGGTTTGATTTGTTGTGGTTGTTAGGGTTGATGTGGTTGTTGTGTTTTGCTGTTTTTTGTTATGTTTGTTCTTTGTTGCCTGTTGGGGCTGTCTGTTTGATGGGTATTTGATGCTTGGTGAGTTGTGTCGTTGCTTCTGCAGAGTATAACCGCCGCAGAACTGCGGTGCGCTTTTGCTTTTGCTTCTTGTGTGTGTTGTTGTGTGTTGCTTTTTGCTGTGATCTCTTGAGGTTTGGTGTGTGTGTGTGTAATGTGTGATGCGCTTTATGTTGTTTTGCCGCGCTTTGTTGCGCTGTTCGCGATGTGGTTGCAAGACCGTGGCCACGGTCATGCTCGTGATTGGTTGTTGCTGCTGTTGCTGCTGCTGCTGTTGTTGTGGTTGCTGTGGTGGTTGTAGCTGTGGCTGTGGCTGTCGCTGTCGCTGTTGCTGTTGCTGTTGCTGTTCTTGCTGTTGCTGTTGCTGGTGCTGGTGCTGCTGCTGCTGTGGTTGGTGTGGTTGGTGTGGTTGTTGGTTGTTGGTTGTTGGTTGTTGGTTGTTGGTTGTTGGTTGTTGGATGTTGTCGTCGTCGTCGTCGTCGTTGTTGTTGTGATTGTGGTCGTGGTCGTGGTTGATGTGTGTTGTGTGGTGTGTGATGTGTGATGTGTGTTGTGTGTTGTGTGTTGTGTGTTGTTTGCTGTTTGTTGCTTGTTGCTTGTTGCTTGATGCTTGATGCTTGTTGCTTGTTGCTTGTTGCTTGTCGCTTGTCGCTTGTGGCGTGTTGCTTGTTGCTTGTTGCTTGTTGCTTGTTGCTTGTTGCTTGTTGCTTGTTGCTTGTTGCTGTTGCTGTTGCTGCTGTTGTTGTTGTTGTTGGTGGTGGTGTGGTGGTGGTGTTGGTGTTGGTGTTGGTGTTGGTGCTGTTGTTGGTGCTGTTGCTGTTTCTGTTTCTGGTGCTGGTGCTGTTGCTGTTGCTGTTGCTGTTGCTGTTGCTGTTGCTGTTGCTGCTGTTGCTCTTGCTCTTGCTCTTGCTCTTGCTCTTGTTCTTGTTATTGTTCTTGTTCTTGTTCTTGTTCTTGTTCTTGTTCTTGTTCTTGTTCTTGTTCTTGTTCTTGTTCTTGTTCTTGTTGTCCTTGTTGTTCTTGTTGTTCTTGTTGTTCTTCTTGTTCTTCTTGTTATTCTTGTTCTTCTTGTTCTTATTGTCCTTCTTGTTCTTGTTATTGCTCTTGTTCTTGTTCTTGTTCTTGTTGTTGGTGGTGTGGTGGTGGTGGCGGTGGTGGTGGTGGTGGTGTTGGTGTTGTTGTCGTCGTCGTGGTCGTTGTCGTTGTCGTTGTCGTTGCTGTTGCTGTTGCTGTTGCTGTTGCTGTTGCTGTTGCTGTTGCTGCTGCTGCTGCTGTTGTTGTCGTTGTGGTTGTTGTTGTTGTTGTTGTTGTTGTTGTTGTTGTTGTTGTTGTTGTTGTTGTTGTTGTTGTTGTTGTTGTTGTTGCTGTTGTTGTGGTTGTGGTTGTGGTTGTGGTTGTGGTTGGTTGGTTGGGGTTGGTTGGGCTGGGTTTGGTTTGGTTTGGTTTGGTCTGGTTTGGTTTTGGTTGTTTGTTTGGTTGTGGTTGTGGCGGTGGTTGTGGTTGTGGTTGTGGTTGTGGTTGTCTGTGGTTGTGGTTGTGGTTGTGGCGGTGGTGGTGGTGGTGGTGGTGGTGGTGGTCGTGCTTCTTGTTGTTGCGGCGGTGGCTATGGTAGTGATTCTGGTCCTGGCCGTGGCCATCGTGAAATAAACTACCAGGCACCACCAGCACCAACCCATCGCCGACACCACCACCTTGCATGTGTGGGTGTGTGCGTGTGGCATTGTTCTTCAGTAATTATTGGGGGATGTCGTAGCAAGTGTTGGCGCAGTGCATTGACTGCGTTGCTGCATGTTTTCTTGAGCCTGGCAGCACATGATTTCCCTGTTTGTTCCGCTTGCTGCTTGCTCTTGGGTGGCAACTAACAATTCAGTCATCTCGAACACCCCTACAGTTTGCAGAGAACACCAGGAAACCAGCCCCATTTGGTCCCGGAGTCTGAGACAGGAAACGGCTGGAAGCGCCACGCGGGCCTTCTTGCAGCGCATGGAGCAGATCCAGCGTGTCAGGCAGCTCCTCCTATGGGGCACATTTGCAGCGTGCCCCGGATTTTATTTCTGTGTGTCTGACAATTGGCCTGTCAACTCCTCGCAATTCCTTGCGACAAGGGTTGGGTACCCACACGCGATGTATTCCGTCAACATCACTTTGGCAAATATGTAATGCACATCAGCACCAATCCCAGGGGTACGTGGCTGAGGTGCTTTTCGCAGCCACGTTCGTCCAGGCTGGCCCGAAGGAAGGCCTGGAACTCGCGGGGTCCCTTTTCCGCTTCAAACCTCATCCCACCCAAAAGAAAACCAACTCAAATTGGCCCGAAAGGTGACGCTTTGTCCCAGAAGCAGCAATGTAGGGATCCCTGTTCATTGCCCCTTGGCTTTGAGGAAAGAAAAGCAGCGTTGTGAGTAGTGCACCCGTTCACTTATTGTTCAGCTGGTTGACTTCAAAGGCCCAAACAAAAAGAAACGTAGAAAGGGCCACTGGCAACTGAGGCCACACATGCTTTGGACGACATAGCTGAATCAGGAACAAAATCCAACAGGGCCGATTGGGAAGCCAACGAAAAAGAGTCTGAGTTCATCTCTGTTGCAAGGATGTGTGTCATGCGCCGGTCTTTCTTGCGTCAGGCCATCTGGGTGCTAGATAGGCGGCTTGAAAACAATCAAACTTACCCATTCCTTTTGGCGTCCTTTTGCGAAAATAAACAATTATGTGTTCATTGTTCCTTTTTGAAAAAATGGGACACTATTGCTTTTTGATCACCCCAGCAGTCCTGGTTCAGCTTTCTCCTGGGCAAAAGGTGAGGCAAACTGGTCATCTTCTTCCGTGCACGTCATTTGTATGCTCCAAGAAAGCGACCATCACCGGGTGAGCGGGTTTTAGCCCCCAGGATCCCCCCCAATGAGCTCGCCATTTGGCAGGTGGAATAGTTTGTCGTGGACCTTGAGGGAGGCTATGGGCGGGGGGCTGTGGTGACGGGGAGCTTGGGCGACAGGGGGCTGCGCTCATCAAACTCTTGATAAGGCCTTGCCAGGGGTCGATCCTTAACTTTTCCAGATCTGAACACCCCTGAAAAGTCCATTTGGCTAGATTGAGTCATTCTTGAGTTGGCAGCTGGCGGCATCCATCTTGCGCCAGAACTTGCTTCTCACATTGACCGTCTAAAGGGTTGATTTGCAAGGGCGGCAGCTTTGGAACGATGGATAAATGCATGCAGATTGCTTCTCTAGCCTCAACATACTCCAAATCTCGATCCGTTCCTTGCCCTTCGTTAGGGTGATTCCCACTATGAAAATGCACACCGTGGCACTGCTGGTTTAAAACACGTCGGGTGTTCCCCAGCAAACTGAAACTGCTGACCACAAACTTCAACTGGAACTGTCGTGCCATGTCCATGTACCGCAAACAAGCTCCGATTCAATCCCAGAATCCCCGACAACCCACCACTGGATGGTGAATATGCTCACTGCGCTAAGTTTGCACCATGTGGCCTTGGCCCCGGTCGCCCGTCAACGCAGCCAAGTCCCCTTCAAGCGTTGCTACGCTTAATGTTCTACACAACTGCAGATTTTCATGGAGCTAAACGACGATTTGTAGAGTAACCTCCTCATGGGCGACCCCACTTTTTTGGTTCCAAGTCCAAATGCAGGGCTAAGCACGTACACATCTTCTTCAACCTTGCTGGGAACAAGGCGACCCTCCTGCTGCCAAGCTGCAAGGTGCTTTCAAAGGTATCCTCAGTCTCGTTGAAGACTTTCCTTGTGCGGTGGCAGCAGGATCCAACTCGTCAACATCCATTGCCCCGCGCGTCACACGACGCGCCCGGACCCAGACGGGCGAGCTCCATCGAGAAAACAAGCTGCCTGGTCTCTAAGCCTAATGCAACCAGGGATCGTGGGGAACATGACCTTCCCCGGCACATAGCGGCCGCGGTAAGCGCCGTTGGTCATTGTGGCCATGGCTGCAAAGGCAATGAAAAGTTTAGCCTAAGGCTGGCTAGCAGGCATTCCGATGCCCCAAACGCCGGTTAAGACTTGCTCAAAGGCGAGCTTGCTCAGCACTGTCTGCGCTGGGAGTGGCCGAACCATTGACGACAAAGCTGTAGCGCAGCCAAGCCCACAAATTGCGACGTCGATTGCAGCATCCGAAAAGTGTCCCTTCGGCTCTTGACATGAAATCATCTCTGTAGCAGAGCGGCGATAGAAGCTGCATGTGCTGCTAAAACAGGAAGCCCTTTCACATGGAATCTTAACAAAACGTGAGGCTGGCCTGCTTTGAGGATTTCGCCGCGAGTCCCAAGCAAAACCGGACACTGCAATCACACATGTCCCCGATCACCAAGCGAGCAAAGTGCTGACCGATGATTGAGTGAGTGCGGCACGGGGCCCTGGCCGAGTCTGCAGGCCGTCACCTTGCTCCTGTGCTGAAGCGGTTGGCATGATTGATGCCATCCTGAATTCAACGAGCCTTTTGCTTCAAGGCCCTTTGCAATTGTTAATGATGGTACGGCATGTCTGGACGTGTGCTTTTGCCAGATCGGATGCTGATGGACGATGGGCGTGGCACTTTGCGATGCACGGTGGAAGCCTCACTTCTCCTACAGCCTGAAATGCTGGCGAAACGGCTTGCTCTCCGAAAGGGTGCCTACGGGAACACTCAGAATCAAACACAAGCAAAGATGGGCAATTTCTCCATTTGAGCAGGGGCCCTTGGCTTCCCAACTCTGAGGTGCGGGGCCGATCGGTCTCAAAGAAGCGGCCGACGGCACTCCAAGAGTCCCATCCTCTAAGTTGGACACGAAGCGGTTCAGCAGGCACACGGAGTCCACGCAAATGTTGGGCCCTCACCGGCATTTCGCGGCCCGAGCATAACGAAAACAGACATCCCAAGTTTTGGTTGCAGGATGGAAGGCCCTCTGCACCCGCCTTTGATGACTAAGACTTCATCGCCACGGCTCCCGCCAGGGACGTAATGCGCCTGCGAGAAGCCAGCGTTCAAAGACCCGGGCAGGTTTGAAAAGCAGCTGGTCCTGAAGCAATTCTGAATGAAGATTGGTCATCCGTCATGAATGCGAAGTGCACTGATTAACCAACTTGAAAAAGGGATTCACCAACTTCATGAATTTGTTAACCCGGGCAAAATGCTGCCACACCAAAAACCCAGGCCTCTGTGTAGAGACCGTGCAGGCGAATGACTGGCAGGGACAAACCTGAACATGATGCAATGACGCTGTTGGACCTCCTTGGTCTCTCGCCAGCCCTTCGCATGGCAAACAGGATACTGCATGCCCCTCACTCAAGATTGACGAGCCTTCCAATGCATTCCATACCTCCGGCTGTTGAAACGCGCATGGATGATAAACAAGCTAACTTGCACCAAATAACGAAAAGCAACCTGCTTGACTCCATGACAGAGGAGGGACAAGAGCTGGACATGTGTTTACAGTCTTGCTGTGCCAATCAATGCAGCCGTGATTCCAGTCTGGTACTCGATCATGGACGACCTGAGCTTTCGTACGCTTTTGCATGCCCTTTGTCGATCGTCATGTGCACTGGCAAACTGTCAAGGGCGTCCCCAAACATTCCAGTATGAATACCAGGAGCGACAACCAATGGAGACATGGCTGGCCACCCCAAGTCAGCAGCGTCCTCCTGTCCTAGGTCCGTCCTTCGCGGCTGTGGCTATGCTTGCGCGGCTTGCACGGGTGCAACTGCCAATGAGTCCAGGGCAGGAAAGGGTTGTAGCAGGAGAAGAAGTGGTGCGGAGCAGTCGCCATGGCGTCGAACTCTTCGAACCTTCAGTCGGCAGCCTTTCAGCAAGCCACCAGCCAACACATTTTCGCCAGCAGGCACAAACCCCTTGAGAATGAAAGACCTGAAAGAAAAAAAGCCTCCCTGCAATGCCAGGGCACCAAACATCCCGAGCTTCAGCTTCCACAGAGAGCAGCAACGGCTCCCCGAGATAGGCCAACATAGGCCGCTGAAATGGCAGCAGCAGAAGGCAAAGCCTGGGACGCTGCAGCGTGAGTACTTTTCCCAAGCCACGTGATTTTGGTGGTATTCAGGGCTCGTTTGCTCACTTCTCCATGGCCCTCCAATGGAAGGTTTCAATCCTGCTTAGAGCTTGTCCCAATCGGCTTGCAACGGTGAACCCGTTCAATGTGTGGTATGAGCATCCACCAAACACTCGCGTCGTCAACCTTCACCCTTACTCGGCTGGCTGTATCAAGCCTTCTGCTCCTGCTTCTGTCATGTCAAGTTCCTGCCATGAGAGAACCCTGCACTGCTGTGAAACACGTTTCGGCCAACATACGTTTATATGCAACCACAACTGATCGAACGGATGGAAGCTTCGGCCAAGCAAACCATGGGGTTTGGCCTTCCCATTAAAGCATTGATTTTCCTCCACGGCTCGCTTGCGCCCTCTTATCCCCTTTATGTGGGCCATATCTGAGTCGTCTAAAACGTGCCAGACAGCCAGGCCATCAACCTGGTCAGAGTTCCAGACCCCCCTCCCTTTTCCCCTGTGAACAATTCCCACTGAGGAGAGAAAAAATATGGGTGCATCCCAAAATGAGGACATCCCCAACATGGTTGGCTTCCTTTAACTCAACCAAAAGCAAAAGGACGCACCCATAATTTCGGTGACCCTACGTGGGCTCCAACAAACGGATTCTAGGATGCTATTCGCAGGACTGCCCTTTGGTGCGAACTGGACCCCGTTTCTTAGACCCCGTCAAACGATTCCCCTGTGGTGGCCCCTGGCCCTTCCAACCATTCCAGCCCTTCCAGCCCTTCCTCCCAGGCACAGCGCTGGGGAGGTGCACACCGCAATGTCCATGGCGCGACTCAGGGCATGCTGCCGGAAACGCTGCTGGAAGTCCTCTAACAGACCTGCGGGGCGTGGGGGTTGGGTGGGGTTGGTCATCAAGTGCAAAGTCAGCCTAAGATCCCACCAACCAACCGACCGCCCGACCGACCAACCAACCAACCAACCAACCAACCAACCAACCAACCAACCAACCAACCAGCAGAAAGCACGCATTAGAAAAACAACTCATCCAAACCGGCAGTTACTATCAACACTTGGTGTTCAAGGGGTGTACTAAAATCAGGGAGTCCTCCTGAGTCATGACCCAAACCTGGCGACGCAACTCGTTGCAAAGCGCTTCCCCCTGACAACCGGCCAATTGGCCTTGTTCGGCACTTCAGCTTCACTATCCAAATGGGAAGCTTCC
>CAUJNA010003521.1:175314-315314 GCA_963377175.1 Effrenium voratum | reverse complement strand
TCCTGATAGATCGGCCCAAAAAAGCAAAGTTTGCGACACGTTTGCAACAAGCAAAATGGGAGGTTCAAAGAGCCCAGAAGCGATCTTTGCCCGGCTTTTGTAAGGGGCAGACGCTTGTCGCTTCGTGCGGCCATCATTGGGCCGCTGAAGCATGGAAAAGCAGGGTGCTCATTGGCCCCGAGGGTGGAGCAGATTTAGCACCAGACCCAAACATGCTTTCAACCATCAATCCATGGTGAACGACGCACCCAACAGAGAATCAGAATGCACTGGCAAAGGGGCCAATATGTTCAACCCACTGTAATTGCATGATTGCACGAGCAGGCCCTGTTATTCCCCTGGCCCCAAATGATACTGATTCAAAAAACCATGACCATTTACAATTGAAACAGATCTCAAGTACATCCTAGTCTCTGGAACAGTGGCACCTCTGTGCGCCTTGGCACCTGACTCCGCTCAGCCACTCAGCCACTCAGCCCGCTCGGCCATCCGGGCTGCGGCCCTTTCCGTCGGAGCCCGAGTTGTCGCTCCGGGCTGAGCGGCTCCGATGCCGCCGGGGCTTCTCCTGATCCCGGCTCAAGCTGTTTGGGCCGGAGGGCGTGTTTCACAAAAGGGTATTTCGGGATGCCCTAAAAAATTAAGAGGGTGTCTTTGCCACACCTTGTGGGCGCCTTTTAAAGTAGTATTGGCTGGCAGTCGGCTGGGAAGACTGGGCTTCTGTACTCTGAAGGGGTTCACGAATCAAGTTCTATCATTGTTCTTCGAACCTGGAAAATATCCACAAAAAATACCAAAACAAAACTAAAGATTAAGTTACCAAAGCTATTGCCAACATTTGTGCCACTGCTGACTCCTTTCATGGTCTCAAAGCTTGCCATTCCAGAAAACCAAAGAAACGGCTAGCCAGAAACAGCAAAGTTTGTGCTACAATTTGTTTAAGAAACAAGGCTTGACAGGCTCGTAAAGGGTACCCCCCTTCAAGGCGAGCTACCCCCGTCTGATTAATCAAGTCCCTCTCCAGCCCTAGAAGATAAGAAAATTCAATATCCTTTTACTTTCCTATTGCAGTCCTGTTGGCCAGACAGGGGTCCTCAAAAAGCCGGATTAATCCGAGGGAGCCCCAGACAACCCTCAAAATCCGGTTTTCCCCAACCTTGTCAGGGGGGTGGTTTACTAATCAAGTTCCAACATCACTCTTCACGTGCAACGTGGCCCCCCCTATCCGGCTCGCTCCTGTGGCCACCGCAGCGTTTCCGACATGCCTGGGCCATGCAGTACTTGCAGGTCCTGTCAAATGGCGTCAGGTTTCCTTTCGTTTCCCGCTGGACACCAATCATTGATAAACATTCACAGGTGGTTATTTGTTGCCGGTGCATCTTCTGGCCATAGATGGTCATACTGGCATGTTTTGCCCCGCAGATGGAGGGAGGCTCATCATTCAACTTCGGACCTTCGGCCCCCCACCCCCAGTTTTCAAGCTTGAGAAGCCCGAGCCTGAAGGGAAAAAAAACATACAAGTAGGGAAACCCCAAAACGGAGCCCTGGGGTTAGTTTTGACCCATACCCATAAAAGTGGATCCCCCATTGGTTTCCCCTTGAAATAATCCCCAAAAAAGACAGCTCTTGACAAAGAAAGCGTGGTCCTCTTTCCCAGCCAGCTTCGCCAGCTGAGCGTTTAGAACCGGCGGCGGGCCCGCAAAGAGGTTCTCGTTCTGATCGTTGGTCGTCGCCTGATTTGTTGCGTCCAACGGGTCAAGGATCGAAGGGCACTTCGAAAGGGGCCGAAGGGGCAGCGCCTTCGGGTTCTCTCTCTCCGTCTCTCTCACTGTCCCCCACTTTGGGGGGCACGCTGGCCAAGCACCGAGGCTCAGAAAAAAGGGGGGAAAAAAAAAGACAGGCATTCCCGTCACTTGGTTCTGCTCACAGAACTCCTTCTGGCCCCTCAACCGCAAATCTGGATGCAGCCAAGGGCTCCATTTCAACCAGCTAGTTACAAGTTCCAAACATCCCCCGCGCCTTGGCCGCCTGGGTGATGGCCGCATGCACGGCCGCTGTGCCCGTGTGGATGCTGACCGCCTCGGGCGGCCACCCGAACTGCTCCGCTCCCCCGGGGATGCGGTCCGCATGGAGGAAGGAGATGGCGTCCTGCGCCCAGGAGATTTCGCCTCTCGGTTTCGCATTTCTCACCTTGCGTGCCGTTTTCCAAGCTACCACCGCGTTTCTCGACTTCTCCAAGAACCTCATCACGATGATCAAGGTTCAAATAGCCATCCAATTGTCAGAAGCTACGTACTAAAATGTTTGATAAATCTCAATGCTACTAAATGTCTCATGCTCAGCATGCGTGGGCGTGAGATGCAAACTCCAAAGCAATTTTGCCCGCACGACACGAACATGGAAACGCTATGCAGGTAGATTTACATACAATGCAGTCACATTTTGGCTGCACCTTGAAAGGCACTGAAGCAGTTAGTTTGGCGGAGGATGTTCCTGGCGCACTCCAGGTCGCTCCCCCTCAACTTGTTGAACTCCTCGCGCAAGACCTGCAAACAAAGCACCTGATACTTGAACGTGGGCTGGACGTGAGTCGCAACTCCGTTCCTGATCGCTACCTTGACTTGCTTCTCTCCGCTTTTGATGGCCGCTTCGTTGGCAAGTAGGAAAGGCATATATGTCTCTCCACAGAGCGAGAGCATGTCCATTACGCTCTTCGGTGGTCTCCAATCCGGCGACACATCATGAAGAGCATCCTCTGGAACCTCAAGCCCACTCAAATCGTCCACCTTCATCACCCATGCCATGACCGACGGAGTCTCCTGGCAAATCTTCTGAGGGAGTGGGTCAAATATGCTCTGTGTCAGCTGCCCATAGATCGCGAGGTCTCCTACCGTGGGCCTATCCCCGAAGAGGAATCCATTCCCCGCACTGACGCTTTCGTCGAGTATCTTGCAGACCTGACGCAGCGTGTACTCCATGGTATCCCAGTCCTCGCACCCCACCAACCTCTTGCGCCCCACTTGGCGCTCTGCAAACGCCCTGGCGACTTGCTTCGCCTGCTCACCCGATTGGGCCACTTGCACGCTTTGCAGGATTTGCCACTCGGCCCCGAACTTGGCATCGGCCTCTGTCTGAAACCGCCCTGCAAACATCACCTTGGTCATCCATTCGTCTCCGAAGTCTTCCAACAAGAGAGACAGGAATCTGCAGCATGCGTTGGCTGGGTACACACTTCGAGATACTCCGTCTGGATACGCATACTCTCTCTCCAACTCTTGAAGCAAGGGTGTCGAGTCATTCACGTAGCTTCCATCTGGCTTGACCAACACCGGGATCACGGGCGCCCGGAGCTTGGGGAACTTCTTTTTGAACACATCCCTTTGGCTCACACCCAGCTGGTGTGATCGTATCCATTTGTGCGGGATGTTCTGGTATCTCAGCACAGCGCGCACCTTGCGGCTATAGGGGGAGCCATCAGCACCCACCAGCTGGTACCATCCGAGAGTCTTATCCATGCTTCACACTAGCTGTCACACTTGGCCCCGTCCCACCTGGTCATCTTTACTCCTTCAACTTTTCGACCCCAAGCGTCTCTCAGTGACTCTACAACCTTGCAAACCCTGATCTCCTGGTGGTCTCGCTCGTGCACTTGTTTCGTGTTTCTCTGGTTCTCTGTCGAAGTAGCTTTCTCTTATTTCTATGCGCTCTCCTTGAAACGCAATCAACTGCGAGCCAGGAACAAGGGACGAGCTGAATAAGGGGGTTCTTGTAGGAAACATCACCTAAAGGGGTCCTATCAGGGATACGTGGCAAAACCACGCAGTGGTTAAGGGATCGGTTTTCAGTTGCAGGTGCCACATGCAACCGGTCCTTGTACAGCTTGGCGTGGAAGGCCATGAGGGCATGGTCATCTTTGTCCAGATCCGACATCCGGCTCTGATGTCCATGGCTCTTCCGGTAGGCTTGCCACACCAGGGCGTAGGCTCTGCCCAAGTTCTTTGCCTGCCAACATCCCGCGACTGTTCGCAGAGCCAGATATCTGTCCACGTGCATGTGTGCGTGTTACCCTCCATGGACGGTGACGAAAGAAATGAAGACTGGCGAATCACCTTCCTCCTCCTATCGCAGATGCTATCACATGCTAACATCTCTAGATGAATCACATTAGGAATGCAATGATAGCTGATAATGATTCCCTGTCCTTTCATCCTTCGCCCCGCACCCCCAAGTGGATGATGTCTGGGTGGGAGTTCCCTTGGAATGGACCCCTTTCCACAAAGAAACAGGGGGGCTGCTGGAGGATACTATATGTGTGTATGTGTATACATCTATATACATAAAACAAGATATATGTGTATATATATATATATTTATATATATATATACATCTATGTCTAATCCCCTCCAGGATGGGCCCTAAAACCATCCGGGCCTTGGCGTGCACCTTCTTGTGGATGCTCTTCCCATACCTCTCGCAGGCCGTGAACATCCAGGCCTCGAAGGCGGCGTCGGCCTCCTCCAGGCTCTGGAAGCCCTGGAACACCTCCTAAGAAAGCCAGGCGAAAGGTCGTCGCCGTTGCGGACAAACCATGCCTTCCAAAAAGCTCCTTTTTTGGTAGGGTGGAGGGAAAGGGGGCGAGGGAAGGGAAGGACTTTTGTTCCTACTTCGACCTTTCAGGGGGGGGCGGGGGGCGGGACAGGGTGCGAGAGGTAAGAGAGGTGAGAGAGGTAAGAGAGGTAAGAGAGGTAAGAGACAGTAGATGGCGCAAAAGGGAAGTGTGCCGTCTATGTTCACCTTGGCGTAAATTTGGGTGCATTCAACAGGTTCTAACCGAATGGGCTCCATCTGGATGTTGCGCTCATGATTGTCCCTTGGCGCAAGCGATTGGAACCCGTTTGTCGGAACCCGTTGAATGAGTTCCCTTATTTCTGCTTTCAACCTCACCGAACCCTGCCGCAAATGTTTGCCATGTGATGCTTGAGCCATCCAGGTAAGACAGCGAGCCGTGCGAAACAGCCTTTTGGAAACCAAAGAGGGAAACCAACCGTGAGGACAGCCTAGTTTTGAGACAACCTTTACTGGACTTCTATCCCTGCCCCAATAAACTGGGGCATGCCACAAAAACCCACTATCTGTTTCCAGAAAGCCAGAGCTTCACCAGTCACTGCCACATAAAATGTTTGAGCACATCCCATGCCTGGGAAAGGCGATGAAAAGGGCGGCAGCACATGCGCAACTTTGAGCATCGTGCAAAGCTGACGCCCTGCCTCTGGCTCTGACTCCTCCACGACCGTTTCCTCCTACAGGGGGCACGGAAAGTACAAACACCACCTCCGGCGATCCGGGATACGCTCGCTTAGGCCAATGCAAAGAAAATGACACGCAGGCAGTCATGCTCAAGCAGGCTGCGCCGACCAGCAATCAACAAATATCAGCTACGAGGACTGGGCAGGTGACACCGGTGCCATGCATCCATCGCGCCTTTACCTCTTCTTCATGCTCCTCCTCGGAGTCGCTGTCGTGAATGATTCCGAGGACCTGCCGGCACAAGGGGGATCCTCCTGAAGTGAAGATGCCAGGGTGCACCGCCTCTGGGTACGGTGGATGAACATTTTGCAAGTGGGGAACAAGGGAAACCCTGTAAACTCGCATGGTTTCGGCCACATAGCATGGCGCCTGGGGCAAGACGGCATTGAATGACATTCAGGAAACTGGTGCTGTAAAATATGGAGCCTTTCATGATGCTCCTGTGATTGCCTTCTTTGTGCTCACCCGATTCTCCCTTCAAGCCGCTTTGTTCTCGCCCGCAACCTGCTTCACTGCTGGGCTTCCTCATGGAGTTCATGTTTTTCGACCAAGCAAGGCGAACATGGGAATTGTATAGGCCTCGGCCCCTTGAATGGAAGTGGAAGGAACCAACCCAACAAAGATTGGCTCTGCTCGCGTGGCTTTTCTGCACAGCCTCTGGCCGGCCTGGCCTTGTCGTACGCGAGGCGGCCGGCACGTTCCGCCACGTCCGCCGTGAGCCCCGCGTCGTAGCCCTCAGTCTCGGCCGACCGCTGCGCAGCTTCCGCCGCTTGCGTCAATTCCAGGCCTCAGGGGACGGGATGAACAGCCGCCACGCCATGCTAGGCAAATTGCAGCTCAAACACATGAATACATTAAATACAAGAAACACCCATGAAACAAACCGCCCATGCGTGAGGTCGCAGACCCGCTTCGTGAGGCTGCTATAATTCGCCCAATGAACGCAGCAACACGCCTCCAAGTCAGCAGTGGATAAAGCGGCCTAACTTTGCTGAAAGCGGGCCGTTCTCAAAACAAGTTCGCGGAAAGCACGTCCTGCGGAGGCAAGCTCTTGGCACTTGTCATGCTCACGCATGAAACACAGGGCAGCCAGGCCCGCACCAAAACCCCTAGTCCATCATCGCCTTCGCGGCCGTCCCCTGCCTCCTCCGTCCTCACCTCCCCTTGCGGCCGAAAGAAAAACTTCAATACCTCCCTCATGTCCCCAATTTGGAGCCTGGCCGGCTAGTTGCTACCTGAACTCGCTGCCAAAAGCAAGCCCCGCCTACCGCCAGCGCGGCGTTGCCCGCGGCCATGCCCGCCATCTTCGCCAGGAGCTCCGCCCGCACGCGGCCCTCGGAGGCGCACAGCGCGGCGGCGCGGGCGGCGCAGGTAGCGCACTCCGCCGGGCTGAGGCCCAGCAGCTGGGCCGCGGCACCCGCGGCCTGGCAACCGAGGCTTTGGACGGGTGAAAGCCGAGTGCGTCGTTTGGATTTGGAGTTAAACCCCCCACCAACTGGAGGGTTGTCAACCTTGGGGCTCGTTTTTGGTACCTTTGAAAGATGGTGAGTGGCGACAAAGTCCAAAAAGAGGCCATAATGGGCCGTGTTCAAAGCCCCCACACTTGGCCGCCCAATGGTTTGGTTGTACGTGAGGTCAGAAACCTCCTAAATGGGCGAGGGGCTGTTGGGTTCACTACCCCACTTGTAGACAAGGCGGCCGTGAAAAAGCTCCACCGTGCTACACCCACGAATTCATGGATTGATGGTGACGCCCACTACTGACCTCCTATCAGGTTTGATTGCGGATCTTTTTGGAGGAAAGGGGAATCCGCGTGTCTTTAAAGTCTAAACTTGACAAGAGTCCGAAACATTGTAAAGTTCAAAAGTTCTGCGTTGAAAAGGTCGGTTCTACCCCCAAACCTTGAGGGGGATGGGGGTGGTTTAAAACCGCGAAAAATGACATATAGAAGGGCCTTCCCAACCCCTGGCTTTCTCAGCAACCCCGACAAAGAATCCATTGGGGCACTTTCAAGGCACCTGCCCCCCCTCCCCCCAACCCCAACCCCCCAAACGCCCCAAACCCCAAGCCCCCAACAAGTCCCCCCTTTCGCCTTCCCGGCGCGCTGGACCTTGGGCGCCACGGCATAGGACCCGCAAGCCTCCGAGGCGCGGCTCGCCGCCAGGCCCGCGGCGGTGGGCGCCTCCTGCGCCGCGAGGTCCCGAGCCGGAGGCCGGAAGCAGCACGGGCTTGTTTTGGGACGTTTGTTGGTTTGTTTTGTCTTTGTTTTCATTGTTGAAAAGAAAAACATATGCATATGTGTATATATATATGTGCATGTATATATACACAGTATATTGGTGTTGCTGTTGTTTGTGTTTGTTTTGTTGGGGGGGGAGGGGCATAGGGAAGCAAAGGGGTAGAATGGGAAACAAGACGTAGGTTGGGGGTCTACAGCGTAGCTTACAAGGATACGTCCAAAAAGCACCTGGGTTACAAGGATTTGGATCCTGGTAAGAGTGATTGCTCAGCTGATGTATCCTTCACGGTTGATGCCCCCCTTTTGAGGTTCCATTCTCAGTGGGAAACGCGCTGAACAACTGGGAGTTGCCTGAAATAGTAGCCTGGGCTAAGAGGGAATCCCCAATCTTTTGGGGAAATCAGTAAACCGTGTTAGAAAAGGAAATCCCTTTTCTGGGGGCAAATCATGGTTCCGCTGAACAGCGGGGCCAGTTCTTTTCCGCGGAATACCGAGGAGACCATTCAAACCCCATGCGTTACGAAGGGACGTGGCATCTAGAAAACAATTTGGATGCGCATTTTGCAGATTTCAGCAGCTCTTCCCCCCGTAGGTTCTTTTTTTATAGTACTCTTTTAGTAAAGTCTTTGAGGACTCTTTTAATATCCTGCAGCTGTGGATCCACAAAAGCCACATCCAAACCGTTTTCTAGATGGCAGTGGAGACGGAATTTTCAAGAACAAGCCCGGCCTCCACGCGCCGGCCCTCTTCCACCAGGAACTCCGCCGCCGCGCGGCCTGCGCACATGGCCGCCAGGTCCGCCATCAGCTCCTTGCCCCACCCCGATGCCACCAGCTGTTGGATGCAAGGAGCATTTTCGGGGAAATACTCTGTTTTGGGGGGATTTGGGGGTTGGCTATGGGTCGGATTTGGTGGGAGAGAGAGCCGGAACCTTTGAGGGCCGCCCAATCTCTGCACCTTACCGTACCAAAGCAGGACCCGCAGGCTCCAATCCTGGCTAAGTTTAGTCAAGGCCCTTAGGCCCTCCGCGCGCAAATCCACGAAACCGCCAAAATGGTGAATCTCATTTGCAGCACGGGTGGCCAATGCCCCTGCCAAACCACGACGATCAAGGTCTCTCTTCTGAAGCGCCTTTCACCATCGCGCTCCAAAAGAACTCCGGCACACAAAGCCGCATCTCTGGCAAAGGGATAGGCTTGGAGCTTGTTCCCAAAGCCATTCATGTGTGTCTGTTCAAACGTTTCTTTGTGCTTGTATGCAAAGGGAGGCACAAGTGCCATGCCAAGCCCCCAAAAATACCCACGTCCGCCTCCGTGGCCCCAGTATGGCTCAGCGCCCCATAGGCAGCACGCCCGGCCCAAGCGGCCACCTGGCCCGAGGCCATGTTCCATGAAAGGCGGTACCCTTTGTAGAAGCGGTATTGTTTTGGGTGTGCTTTCAAGGGACAACTAAGGCAAGGCTTCCCTGTAGCGAATAACAGATTGCCTTTGAAGGACATCAATCACCATCGGGGAGGGGGCAAAAGTCCACGCAACAAGGAGCGGCCAGATGTTAGACTTTCAACAAATATATTGCTGGCACTTGGAGGGGCTCAGATCAAACACACGTCTACCTAGCCTTTCGGGCGCCCGTTGCAATGGAAGTTGCCAAGCCCAACTTTGTTAAACCATTCGAGGGCTTGCTCAGAAGAATCCTGTCCCCATGCCATGCCCCCCTGCTCCTCCTCAAGGGGCTCCCTGTGATTCGCAACATCCCCTTTTGGAGGCTTGGAGCGGGACTCTTTCCTGGGTTTGATGCAGCATTTCAAACCCAGGAAACCACGCCCTGCCTGCTCCAGCGACTTCCAGGCCGCCGCCGCGAAATCCTCCGCCAACTGGGAGGCACACACGGCGGTCGCGTCCAGGGCACCATCCTCGCCTCAGCGGAAATCTTGGGTGGGCGGGCGGGCGGGCGGGCGGGTGGGCGGGTGGGTGGGTGGGGTGTTCTGCCAACCCCCGCACCATCATTCAACCGGTTCCCCACAAGCGGGTCAAAGATAAACTCGGGGGTGGGCCAGCAGATCTGTTCAATCCTAGGTGTCGCTTTCAGGTTCATTCCCATGGACCCGTCCTCACCAAAAAACGAAACACAAAATCAAACAGCAGAAACACATGGACCCCCCACCCCCCACCCCCCACCAAAAAAAAAACAACAACAACACAAAACCAAAAACACTCACATGGCCCTTTGTCTGAAAGCGGCCCAAAGCCATGCCGAGGCGCCCATACCCAGCTCCACAGCCAGGCGGTGTGCCGCCCTCCCAGCCTGTGAAAAGGTCGCTTGGAGCCGGGCAAAACCTCCAATTTTGGAAGACCGAACCACTACCCTCACTCCCACGTTGCCATGGCGCCTGACAGGGACTCCCTACCAGGGAAAATGACCTTCCACAGGTGCTATGCCAGTGGAGGGAGGGCATCTTGAAAGAAACTGAGTGTTGGAAACGAAGAACAAACCTCCAATGGGCCTTCCTAGGGATATTATGATATTAGGCCTTGGCGGTATGGCCCGAACCCGAACCCCTTGTTGAAAAAAAATAGGTTTCATACCTCCAACAAAAGCCGGATCCACTTCTCATGAACAAGCTGAGGCGCTGTATTTGGGTGTTGGCCCCTTTGTGCAGAGCCCTCGACAAGCATGGGATCTCTTCCTGGCCTGTCTGAAATGAGGGAACCGGAGCAACTGGAGTCCCAATGACAATAAGAGGACACCGAGAAAAAATAGTTATTCATTTTTAAAGAGAAACACACACCATACCCTGAGGAGAGCCTAAGCGTGCTACATTCTCATCCCCATAGGGCCCATAAGCGGCATGTTAGTCAAGGTGCTGGAATTGCTTTGGCTTTGGGTCTGCAGGTCTGCCGCTTGCTGGCAGAAGTCCAACCCATAAGGCTTCAGTTCTCCCATGTCTCTCCCTGAAGCAAAGCTCCCCAATATTTTGACAAGACCCAGCCCACTTGCGACTTCCCAGCCCACTTGGAAGTGGTTCTTTGTGTTTTCCTTTTCCCTTGAACCGAAACGGGAAGAGCCCACACAGACCTCCCTTCGCTTCCTCGCCTCCAGCGCCGCGTCCTCCAGGCGCTGCATCCCCCGCTCCGCCTCGGCGATGGCCAGCTGACTGCGGGCAGCCGAGGCCAACTTGGCCATCTGGTAGGGCTGCTGGCCCTGCCAAGGTTGAGTCACGGCCAGGCGGGGAACAGGGGCTCTCAAAATGGGGGGTGTCGCAAAAATGAGCGGGGATCCCCAAGGTGGTCGGTTCCCTTTTGGCTTACCTATTGAACTCATCCAAAAGGGGGTTCCCAAAAATGGGACGCACCCAAAATTTGTTGGGTGGCCCGCTGAACGGGTTCTAACACATTGGGTTGCAAACGGACGCGCTCCACTGATCCAGCATGAGCGCCACTTGGCGCAATTGATCGAAGCCCGATTGTTAGAACCTACTTAGGCGAGTCCCCTGAGCTGGACACCAAACAAACAAGGAGCGTCTTGTCTTTAAGTTGGGGAACACCCCAAAATGTGTGACCTCCCGTGAGATTCGTTTTAACTGCCAAAACTTAAAACAGGTACCCCGCAAAGCAAGTATCCGAGTGAGCGTGGTTCAGACTTTTGAGGCTCGATGTCCTCAGTCGATTTTTGAAGGAAACCAAAGGGACCCATTTTGAGGGCCAATACCTTATTGAGAGACAAACAGGCATCGCCTTCGTAAAGGCTCGGCGTCATGTATCTCATGTTCCCTAGTGGGTTGTAGGTACTGTGGTCTTCACCTGGAATGGCACCCTAGCTTGAAAGGTGGAATGCATCTTGGGGTGTGGGTTGCTCATAAGGGCCTAGTGGTCGAAGCATCGTGGGAATTTTCGGGCATCCTGCCTCGAAGATCATTGCTTCGCCAACCAATCCTGGGCTCCGTGTTCGTTCAAGGCAAGCAAGACCACACTTCCACCAGCGTCTTCCGAGGGCTCTTGACTTGCCAATCGAAATGTGCGATAAACCAAAAACACATCTCAAGTGGTTGCCTTCCTTCTTGGCTGAAAGTAGATGGCAGAATTCCCCTAGTTGGCATCCCCTTTACTTTCTATCATGACCCCCCTCACCAAAAAAAAAAAGCTGTGCCATCTACTCATCGACCTGGTGCTACGAAAACAGCACAAAAACAGCAACGAACTGGCGCCAGGCGTTGGCTGAGCCTCTGCCCGCGGAAACCGCGGCGATCCAATTGGCGCGTTCCCCCGCGACGCCAAAGGCCACCGCCGCCGCCTTCGCCGCCCGCATCGCCGCACTCGCATCTCCCGGGCCCGGCTTCTCCTCCGAAGGGACCCCGTCGCGTGGTTTGGTGGTCGATGCGTCAAAATGGCACCGGCTGAATAGTACAAGTGGCAATTGACAACCCTTTGGTGGACATCTGGGTGAGGGTTTATGAACCATTTGAGAAAATATCCCCCATTCAGAAATAGCCATAGTTCAAACCCGTAAGCATCACCAAGCGAAGACTCTTTTGAACTGGGTCCAAAGTGACATCCTGAAAACAGTCCCTCACGGTGAGTTCAAGGAGTTTCCTGCCAGAACCCCGCCAAAAACAAACAACAACCAAAAGGGTGTTTACATCTCGCAAACCTTTGTGGAGAGAATTGGCAAAACAAAGTTGAAACCTGGCATAAAAGGACAATTATCTTGGACACGTTGTTTCTGCGGGACTGGAAATCTTAAACAAACCTCATTTGAGCAGCTACCAAGACCCATTGGCAGCTGGTTCCACCCGCATGGTCGGAAGGGTTATGTACTAGTAGCCCTTTTAAAATTCTCCCACGAGAACAGGGCGTGGAAACACCTGTCAAAATGGCTGGTGGGTTTTTTGGCCGCTGCGCGAAGCTCATTTGGGTTGTGGTTTCAAAATTGGCAAAATTGTGGGATCCTTTCTTGGATGTTCAAGCCAAAGGGGGCCCCTTCCACAGGGGAAACCCGAAACCACAAAAATGAAACAGCCTCACCATATGCCAAAAAATGGGGGGGGGGGGGGGGAAGCCACAAAAAAATCAAGCCAACCAAAAGAAACAGACCAAGCCCAAAGGGACAAAACCCATGGCTTCTCCTCCGGCGGCTTGAAGGCAGCCTTGGCCGCCCCGGCGGCCGCCTCCTCCGCCGCCTCGAGAGGCCCAAGGCCGGCCGCCTGGGACTCGGATGGTCGGGGGCCAAATGGCCAACCGAAAGAATCAATTTGCTCGAACAACAACCCCCCCCCTTCCAAAGTTGGGCGAACAATGGCTCAAGATGGTGGGAATCTGGTTTTTTCTTGACTGAGAAGCTGCAGTTTCAGCAACTTGTGCAGGGTAGATCTAGTGTCATGTTCACCACGTTTGGAGGAGTAAATCTGAAGGTGTCGCTCTGATTCATCCCTACACAAGCAAGTTGTACTATGGGAACTGACAAGGAAAATCATCTTCCTGCGGGTCTGCAGGCGCCAGTCCGACGTCATGACGCAGTTGTGAGTTGTGCCTTTCCTTTCTGATCTTTCCCGTGTATACATATATAACTACATGTGCTTAAACGTGGAGTAAGTATCTCTAGCTTAGTTCGATCACATTCCCAGCTTATATACTTCAAACAAATGTCCAGTACAGGCTAGCATGTGTCTAGCATGGTTCCAGAACATGTGTAGTGCTTCTGGATACTGCAGTTTGGATCTATCGAATGTTCAACTGTCCAACATGTCTAGCTTGCACATGTCCATCATTTGTTTAGCATGTGCGTGAGGCATCATGCAATCATGATTGCAGCATGTTCCGGCACAAATTGTGCAGCAAACTTCTAGGATCATCCGCATACATGTAGCGGCACAGACCTCGCAGAGTGATAGTGTCTAGCGCCTTTCTGGCACGTACATATCTAGGATACGTACGTCCAGCACATGGCTAGCAGATTTCCCTCATATGCCGAGCACAAGCCTAACACAATTCTGGAGTTACGCTTGGCTTCTGCTCTGCTGAGTTCTATCGTATGACTAGCTACCTTCTTCCACCAGATTGGGACATTCATTTGTCGCATACGTCGACTACTAGAAATTGCTGACAAGGCCTCCCCCAACGAGGTCTATATTTTCTCTCTTTTTTCCAGTTGCAGGGAAATTGCACTCTTCAGCAACCTTGGTGTGATGTTTTTTTCCTCGAAAACTCCATGTTGTGGGTGGACGTGCACTGGAGGGTTTTCAAAGACTCGCATCATCCAACAAGGTTCCGCCCACCTCCTGGTGCGTTTGTCAGGACTTGATATGTTATCCTCCTGGTGCCGACTGGAGAAACCAATGCTTCTTTGCACTGAACTAACCTGGATCCAGCGGTACCTCCTGCCTGGCCGGCCAGGAAAGCGCATTCCGCCGCGAAAGGCGGCAGCCCCTCGTCGCAGGTCGTCGCGACCTCCGCAGTATCGCGCGCCGCCTGCGCCGCTGCCACCGCCGCCAGGTGCGCACTGACAGGCACCTAGGACAGCGACGCTTTTGGCTGCCAGTCCGCAACGGCCAGATTTCTAGGAAACGGTTTGGATGCGATCTTTGTGAACCCGCCTAAGGCGGTTGGCAGTGGCAAAACTGTGCACCTACATGGCTATGTTTCATGATGCCTTTCAGGAGTCTTGGGCTGTCCGAGGCACGTTGAAACTTGTTCAAACTCCTTGGGGTCGTATCAACGCTGCATCCCAGTTTGCAGGATAATGAACCAGGCTTGCATTATTCAGCCAATATCAGCGTTACTGGGTGGGTTTTACTTTTAAGGTACTCAATGTCTGGCTCATTTGGAGCGTGATATCCCCGAATTGTCTTGCTGACATTGCTTGGCTCATCTAACCATGACCAGTTCCTCCATCCGATCTCCCGAGAGGCGAACGTCGGAGCTTCTAAATCTCTCTTGAGTCCGAACAGCGAGAACTGAGCGACCCCAGCCTGGGATACCAACCGGATACCAACCGCATACCCCTGCAAAAACCAATGGACCAACCAACTCAAAAAAAGAAAACAAAAAAACAAAAAAAAGCGCGAGGCGCCGTCATCCCCGCCGTGCGCGCCGCGTTGAAGGCCGCCTTCCCCGCCGCCTCCGCCGCCTTGGCCCTGGCTTCCGATCGCAGCATCGCCGCCTCAGCGGCGGAGCGGCCGGCGAAGGCCGCCGCCACCTCCGCGGCGCTGCGGGGCGTCTTGCCCTGCTTCCTGGCTCGGTCAGCCACAAGCCGCCGGCTCCAGGGAATCCTTGAATATCCTTGACACTGGTGGAGAAATCAACCAAAGGGAATCCTCTACTGGTCCACTGGTTCAGGAGATTTGGTGATATTTAATTGGCCACTTGCATCTTTTCCTGGACACTGACCTGCTGATTGTTCGATCCCCTCCGCAACCCCCTACGGCATGCCTCACACGACTTGCACCTTGCCTGCCATTCCAACTGAAAACAAGAAATCCCCAGGATTGCTTTGGCAAATGAGTTTACAAGCCGGATGCCAGTCGGTCAAGTCTCAGAGCCGCTGTGGATGCCATCAACGACTTGACATCGTAGGTGCTGGCGTCTGCGATGGCGTCGACAGCTACCTGGCGGCGCTTCCTAGTCCGATGCTGCACCGAATCCAAGTCCCTTCGTGACCCAAAGGGAATCGTCGAATTATCGTAAAAAAACGTGAGGGGGAACTCTGCCAAAAAAGGGGGATTTGAGGACGCCGCTGAAGTGGGAATTTGCCTCACAACCACGCCCGCATTCCCACGTCGCGCGGGAATCTTTCCGAGCCCAAGAAACCCCGCCTCCCCCTGCACGGGATCTGAGGGTCGCCAGTTCAGCTGCACTGTGGCGCCCAGCTCGGTGAGGCAGCCTCCAGCGTCCCAAAGCAATGAAAAGGTACTGCTGATAGCGCTAGAGGCTCCAACCATCCCCCCTTGACATCCCTTTCGTATAGTGGCCATGGCCGTAGTTCCTATCAAAAGTGAGTAGCGCGAGTCAATTGATTGAACAATCGCGAATGGTGAGGGGTGCCTTTCTTGCGGCCTCCCCTTGCAAGAAAGAGAAGACGGATAAGAATGGCCACAAAAGATGGGTGCGTGGCTTTCGGTGTCGTTCGTTCTGTGTCAACGCGACCCTACCACCCGGCAGTGTGTCCGCACGAATTGGGCACCCCTTTGGGTGCCATGCGAGGGATTCACCGAAAGGGACACCAAATTTATTTTGGGAGGGGACTATCTCGGACAACCCCAACGCATCCCAGGCACTGATCTGACGTTGCCAGTTGCGGCCCCAGACAGCATACTCGCCACTGGAGAGCAGGGCCAAGGTGGCGCTGCTGCCTGCCTTGATCTCCTGCCAAGGCCAGGGGACGCCAGCAAAGTCCCCACAGGAAAAATGATAAATCTGCATGAACTGGAAACATGTTTGATGGGGTCCTGCATTGGGCCCCGTAGGCTTGCAAACTCGGGCTGTGTGCTCTGTTATGTGGACTGTGTCCTTTTGGGCAGGGAAAAGCCACCCATTTTGTAGGGTCCCCCGAGACAAACCCGATTTTGCTCGCGGCTAGGTTGGTGGCGGAGGGCAAAGGTGCGATGGCCTGAGCTCCCCTGTCCTTGATTGAAAGCACGTCGGCCACTTCCACAATCACAGGGGTAAGGACTGCCGGCTCCCCACTCTGTCGAATGCAGCCATGCTGGTTCGCGCCCCAGCCCAGGCACTGGCCATTCCTGAGGCTCACAGTGAGGCAGCTGGCAAGCGGCGGAATTGAAAGGCTCGCCGACGACAGCACGGTTCATGAAACCATGGCCGTGTACTCCTTTGATTTCCAGAACACAATCTGTAGCCAGCCGCGCGACTGGACGCTGGGGAGTTGCACCTCCAGCAATTCGCGTTTGCCAGGGCTTCGGGGAAACCGGGAAAGCCAGGCCACAACATGGAGCCTGCACCCATCACCTCCCCCCGCCATTGGTTTGAGGGGGAAACTTGGGGGGTGCTGCCGTGCCGCTCAAGCAAAGCAAAGCAGTGGCTGTGCCCGGCAGTCACGGACCGCACCCCTTCCAGGATGGGTGTTGGCGCCTGCTGGTGGCGGGCATCGCCGTTGCCCAGGCGGCCACCTGAGGGGGGAGGAAAGCTCCTAGCAGAGTTTTGGGGGCATTTTCCTGAATAGCAAGGTCCTCTGGACCAATTCAAGCAGTTTACATTTCCCAAGTGACCCTGACACATCTTGCACTCCTATAGGTGTCCTTGTGGGAATATAGATGGTAGTGGCACTGGTAAATGGCTACCTGGCTACCGTACTTGCCACCAATCTCAAGCCACAAAGATCACATATCTAGAGTTCGGAAGCCCCCGAACCCTTGTTTTTTCTCAATTAAATGCGGCGATTCATCCATTTCCGCTGTCCCCTGCCAGATCTGCGGCACCTGCGTTGCAGCCAAAGGCCATGACGGTGCCGCTCTCGAGCACCGCCAGGCTGAAGTCTACCTCATACGATTCCACCACCCTCCCACCCACCCGATTTCCTCAGCTTCCAATTCCCATTGAACTCGTGGTGCCAACCTAGCTACAGCGGGGCACGCGCCCCAGGGGGTAGCAGTTCCCGGCCTACAAGAAAACAACTGCGGGACTGGCAGGCCTCCCAAAAGCGACCTGTTGCCCATTTGGAACCTATAACCATGTACCCTCTGACATGGAACGCACCAGAGGGTCCGCTTTGAGAGGAAAACAATATTTTAGGGACCTCCAGTCAGTCAGTGGGCTGAAGGGTATGTGTCTCAGGGCACGTGTCTCTGAGAGCCAACAATCCGATAACCGACATCCTAACCACTAGGCATGGGTTGATTGGACAACATGTTCGACCTGGCACTGCCATACTTCATGCTTGGCAAGTGTCGCGCATTCAAAAGACAAATGTGCCTGCATGGTCGCCTCCGCTCACAAATTTTGGCGCAAACGAGGCGCCCCAGCAGCCACCTGCCGAACCAGGTTCATGACCTTCGTGGGCTGCGTCTTCCCCAGAATGGAGCAATCACCAAGCTGGCCGAAGGTGTTCCTTCAGGGGCAATTGTTTGGCAAACAGCGTTGCTCAATTTAAGGCCTGACCCTAATCCAAAATATCCCCCTTGGAGCCTTAGAGTCAGGCAAATCCCAAATCCGAGAAGAGGTGGTATTTAGATTCTGTATCGGGTTCTCCCTTGAGGCGTGTGATTTGTGTGCGAGCGCGGCGTGCATGCCCAACCTCTCCAAGGATGGCACGAACCTGCCAACCCTGCCAACCCTAACCATATACTAAACGCGACCGCTTCGACTTCGACCTGCCCCAGGTGAAGAGCTCCCCAGTGGAGCGCAGTGCCAGGGAGTGGGTCCGCCCCGCCGCCACCTCATATGCTAGTCAAAATGGGGGATGCCAAGAATGGTTTCAAACCAACCTTAAGAAGGGCAGCCTCAAAAAAGCACACACACAAATGAGTCTCAAATGAGAGTGTCTCAAAATGTGGGCAAAAAGGATAGTTTCCTTTTGGGCCCGCTTTAAAGCCAACATAGCCAACCAAAGGGGGTTCCCATGTTGGCTTCTCCGTCAAAATCCTGGGCACCTGCATGATGTCGTCAATGAGTGCTTCCGGAATCACCACGTTGGGGCTGACATTGGTGAAGCAGTCCTGACCGCTTTAGCTCATGACATGACATGCGGAAAAGCTACTGCATGGCTTGGAGAGGCTGAGCACTGGCACCCTTGATTTGCCATCTTAACCATCCCCCTTCAAACGCGAAGGTTGGCAAGGCTACGCCTGGAGAGGCCGCACGCAAGAACAACCACACAGGCGGCACACGTGCCACACAAGAAACACCCCCCGCCCCCCTCCCCCCGAAGATCCTCGGGCTTTCCAACGTTGCCGCCCCAGCCGTAGAGCACGCTCTTCTCCAAGCCCGGCGGGTGGAGGATAGCTAAGCTGTGGTCCTGCGGCTTGGGAAAGGGGCGTGGAGGATACGTGCACACGCGTGAGGGTGGCTGAAGCCCAGCGAAAAAGGCACTGGAACGGAAAGAGGAGATAATGCGGGCAATGCAGCGCAACGCCAAACACGGGGTTCCAAATTTATCCCAGTTGAAAGCATCAAAATGCAAACGTCCTTAGCACAACTGCCACCTGCAATGGGTCCCCTGTAAATGTCTGACAGCCGGACCACGTGAGGTAAAAGCTGATACAAAAACCCCGAGGCAAAACTGTGATGCATGTTTGTGAACAAGGGAAGCTGGCCTGCCCACCAACTGGTGAACAAGGGAAGCTCGCCTGCTCACCAACTGGCGCCTGTTCCGTGCCTGGTCTTCGGCCAACTTCGTTGAACATGACACTCCCAATGAACTTCCACTGCAAGCCGTTGATTTCCATAGACGTCAAAGCACCAAACGGAAAATGCTGATTCACGACCCTGCCGTCTGCTTGCAGAGCAGAACTCCACACCCGCCACGTTGTCTGCTGCTTTCACATTTCTCTCTCCATATTTGGAGGCCCCTGTTTGTTTTGGTGCTTTCCCTTTCGACCTAATGAAAAAACATGTTCCAAAGCCAAGGCTTCTTTCTGGATTCATTTCAACCCATATCAACCCACCAAATCATTTTGGGATTTGGTTCCCCATATGGATATGCCCTCGAAAATGCGGATTTCCCTTCAAACCAGCTTCAATCCAAGCCACAAAGAGTACCCTCAAAATACACATACCCACATGAGCGTGTCTATCTTGAAGGTACCCCATTTTGTAGTTTCAAAGGGAATCAAAAGGAGAAAAACGCAATGTTGTGGTCTCTTCCCCCCCCAAAAAAAAAAAAAAAAAAACGCCCATGCCACATGCCGCCCTCCCCTGCCCATCCACCTGGCCGGCCGCCAGCACCTCCGCGTGCATGAGCTTGGCTTTGCCCGCCCCCAGGGGAGATTGCACCGGCGCCGGACTGGCCGCAGTGGGTCCGGTTCGAAGCCACACCATGTATCCAGCTATCTGCCAAACGCATGTATTGTAATGCAACGCAACGTACCCAAATGCATGCATGCAAATATCTATGCATCTGCGTGTCTATGTGTGTGTGTGTGTACGTGTATACGTGTGCTTGTGCATGTGTGTTCATTTATGATATGAAAATTGCGTGTGTATGTGTACGTGTGTATGCTTGTGTGCGCGCATGGGTGCGTGTGCATGTGCGCATGTGTCATGTGCGCATGTGCGCATGTGTGCATGTGTGCATGTGTGCATGCGTGCATGTGTGCATGTGTGCATTGTGTGCATGTGTGCATGTGCGCATGTGTGCATGTGTGCATGTGTGCATGTGTGCATGTGTGCATGTAAGGACGTGTGCATGTGTGAATGTGTGCATGTGTGTATACTGTGTGTATGTGTGTGTGTGTGAGTATACTGTGTATACTGTGTATACTGTGTGCGTGTGGATGCAAGAGTGCGTCTGCGTGTGAGCTTGTGCACGTGCGCGTGCGGGCGTGCGGGCGGGCGGGCGGGCGGGTGCGTGTGCATGCGTGTGTGTGCGCGTGGGCGCATGGGCATGTCGGCATGTGGGCTTGCGGCGTGCAAGCGAGTGGACAGGCGGACGTGCGGGCGTGCGGGCAGGCGCGCGGGCGGGCGGGCGGGCATATGCCTATGTGTAATGCATCTTATGCATGTGTGCATGTGTGTGTGTGTGTGTGCGCAGCTATCTATCTTCTGTCTGTCTATCTGTCTTTCGTACCTAATTTATTCTAGTCTATCTGCCGATCCATCGATCTATGGATCTGTTTTCTCCAGCTGGATGATGGTATCAAATTAAGGATGTCCGATATCCACACAAACATCATGGACAAGCCAAAAGCTTGGACCAGGTCCCATGTGGCTCTGTTGGCCGTGGGATGTCATCCTGTTCTTCGTGCCTCATCACTTCTTCACGTGCTTCAGCTTAATATCCATGGGCACTCCCTGCAGCATATCCTTCACCGGGCAGTGAGAATCCACCACAGCTTTCAATTGTTCGATGGTCTCGGTCTCTGCTGGTGACTCGACCGTGTATGTGCCCTCAATCTTGTTGAGGCCGGCACGGACAGACTCGTCCACCGCAAAGAATCCTCGAAGGTCGATGTGTCCAGTGAGTTCCACCGAGACTTTGCCGAGCGGCACGCCCATGGCATTGGCAAAAGCTTTGGTGGTGATCTCTTGGCAAGCGCCCAAGGAAAAGAGCAAAATCTCAATGGGATTTGGAGCGGTGTCCTTCCCACCGAAGCCCTCTGGTTCATCTGCCTTGATCTGAAAGTTTCGTAGCTGGCCGTTGCTCACAAGACCATCCACCAAGTGTGAAGATGACTGGAAGCTCGTCTGTGCCGAAGCTGGTTTTTTCTTGAAGTTGGCTTGGATCGCTGCAATGGCTTCAGCCGATGGTCCCCCGGAAAAGAACCTGCCCAAGGCTGGATACACGCGCGCAGGCCGCAGGATTGCACGAGTCAGCATGCTGGGAAGCAAAGGCCTGCTCCAAAATGAATATGCCAAATTTGCCTTGAGCCAAATGGCTCCGAATCTATGGAGTTATGAATCTATCGATCTATCCATTTATCCATCTATGCATCTTTGCATGCATGCGTGCATATTTGTCGATGCACACTAGCTGCATACATGTGCACATCTTCCCGTATTCAATCCCTCCACTCCCCCTGCAGATTGCCTCGCACGATCCTGCTTGGTGCCATCCCCCAGCTGCCCGCAGTTGTTGCGGCCCCAAGCCACCGTCTCTCCGGTCTGCAAGATGGCCATGCTGTGGTACCAGCCAGCGCAAACATGCACAACCTGCACCGGGCGAACAGAAATGGACCTGCGCCATCCGCGAACAGTGTTGTAAATCCCCAGGTTCCGACTTTTTTTCATCCCAGCTCACCCCAACGCCCTGGCAAAAGTCAAAAACACACTCACAAGCCTTTTCCAAGCCGCGCCTCTCTCAGCACGAAGACAGGCTGGTGCCGGTCCTCCTTTGTGCCATCCCCCACCTGCCCGAAGCTGTTGCTACCCCAGCCGTACAAATCCCCATTGTCGAAGCGCGCCAAGAAGTGAAAGCCGCCCACCGCCACCTCTGCGAGCTCCATAGCCCATCTTAGCGCTGCTTGTCGCCGGCAGCCATCAACATGTGCTGCTATGTTGTTGGGTGTTTTAATCACCCACCTGAAAGCCGCTTTTTGCAATGAGGAGCCGATTCTGCGATGTTGAAAGGACCTACCTTGTCAGGGCGCAAAGGTTGACTCAGTGCTGCTTTGCTTTTCAAGCACTGGGTGAGTTGCAAGATTGCACCGCAAGGGCATGCTGGCTTTGCTCAACCTATATCAAGCAGACATGCAGAAGAATGCGATGGTTTGACGCCACCATGTTGAGGAGCATGTTGAGGAGGGCTAACTGCCTATCGGTGCCGCCACGGTGTGTTCGTGCCACTACCTCCCAGCAGAAGCAGCGACAGTTCCGGCGCAGTCTGTCACAAAGCACATGCCTACAAACAAACCAAAAATAAATCCCGCCATAACCCCCCCCCCATCTTCTCAAGGTCACCCCACACGGGGACCACAGGTTTTAGTCCTTGTTCCATTTACCAGGGTTTCATTTTGGGCACCCCATGTGTGTGTCTGTGCGTTTCGCTCTAACTTGCACAAACGACAAAGCACACCAAGATTCAAATCAGGCTGTGCTTAACATGCTTCGATTCCCGCTCTTCTCCCGTTCTCAAGCCGAACCCCGAATGCCTGCCTGTACGGTTCGATTCCCCACAACGGAAAGCCACAGCTACCTTTCTCCTGAGCCAGTCACACCCACGTGCCTCCTCTCTGGCAGAGGCGGCAAGGAAAGCCTTGGGCCCATTGTCCGTAAGGCCCGTGCGCCGTTTGCTAAGGTACGAGGCTATTGGCCCCAATCCGTGCCCAGCAGAAAAAGATTGAGCTCTGTGCAAAACATGTCACC
Source organism: Effrenium voratum (assembly GCA_963377175.1). NCBI lineage: Eukaryota > Dinophyceae > Suessiales > Symbiodiniaceae > Effrenium > Effrenium voratum. Next base: position 292,804 of record CAUJNA010003521.1, on the reverse strand, counting down.
ACCCCAACGCGATGCGCCCGCATTGCCGGGCAGCTGCTCGTCCACAGCCGCCGGTCGGAGCGTTGCCTGCAAAAACTGCACGAGGTGAGGGTCCCGGAAAAGGTGGCTCCAGGTTATAGTGCCAGAAGCCATCAGGTCTTCAACCAAGACCACATCTGCGAGGTTTGCGAGCTATTCATCTGGCTCAACGTTGGAAGCAACTACGTGCGAGTACTCTATCAGTCAATCAAGCTAATGGGTCCTTTGGGGCGCAAATAGCACAAGAATGCAAGTCAAGATGCAACGAGCTGTGCCAGGGTCAAGGGCCAGTTGGAGGAGTCGAAGAAGTCAAGGCAATTGTTCTTGTTGATCACCATCAGCCTGTCAACAGCACACCGCGAAGAGCAAAGGTCCTGCGTGAGACTAGCACTGCACCCACAAAAGGAGGTATGGAGAGAAGGGGGGACAGAGCGAGAGAGAAAGAGAGAGAAAGAGAGAGAGAGAAAGAGAGAGAAAGAGAGAAAGGGAGAGAAAGAGAGAGAAAGAGAGAAAGGGAGAGAAAGAGAGAGAAAAAGAGAGAGAAAGAGAGAGAAAGAGAGAGAAAGAGAGAGAAAGAGAGAGAAAGAGAGAGAAAGAGAGAGAAAGAGAGAGAAAGAGAGAGAAAGAGAGAGAAAGAGACAGAGAGAGAAAGAGAGAGAAAGAGACAGAGAGAGAAAGAGAAAGAGAGAGAAAGAGAGAGAAAGAGAAAGAGAGAGAAAGAGAGAGAAAGAGAGAGAAAGAGAGAGGGGGAGAGAGGGAGAGAGCGCGAGAAAGAGAAAGAACAAGCAACTAGAAAGAGAAGAGCAAAAGAGTTACGTTGCTAAGGACAAGTCGAATCGCACAACCATCTCGACGTGCCTGCCTTGCAAGATCCGTTGACAAGCGAAACACCTCCTTGTCATCCTCAGAGGCATCAGGTTCCTCGACGTTGCCTGGGTCGCACTCTGACGTTGAGGGGGAGCAAGTGCACAGGCAGAACTCCACAATGGGCCTCCTTTTCTAGGCTGTGCGGGCACAACCTCAGAGCCCTGTTCCTGGATCTCGTCAAACATCCCACCCCTCCAGCCTCGCAAATAGATGTGGTGCACAAACAGAGCCTCAACATGGACAAGGAGGGGAATGCTGGAAACGAAAAGTGATCCGCAACAAAGCATGCTCACCAGCATAAAAATGCATGATTGGCATGGCAATTTGCTCACTGGCCTGTCTCTTCCTTGGTTTGGTGAGGCCTAAGACTTTTCGCTCGGGCGCCCTGCGGAGAGCATTCCATAGAGGCAAACCATACCCTCTGGCGCCTGGAACAGCGCAATCTGGATCACAAGTCATGCCACTTGACTGTCTCGAAAGTCCCCGCGCCATTGCTGCAAACGAGCTCATCTCCCTCGTCAACGCTTCCAACAACAACCCGTCGGCCGTCAAAAGGAACACAGTCTAATGCCCTTCACAGGGCCTCGCGGTCACAGTCATGAAAGAAGGCGTTAGATTTGGATCCTCAGCATCTCTCAGCCCAACGCATGACTTGCCACAAAACGACCCGCATGCAGTGGGATCACCCCCTTCCCGCGTGAACAAGGCGTCTACCGAGCGCTTGGAATCCCTGACACACCAACACAATCCTGACTTTGCTGCACTACAAGGCCAAGTGAGATAAACTGAGGAGCTCGCTGTGAAACTCCAGAAACGTCAGGATGTTCCTGAGAAGTCCCCAACCCCAACCGTCCCCAAAATGAGAATCCAAGAGCTGCAAAATCGTGGACCAAAAGGAATCGAAACTGCGTAAGGCCTTCGTTTCATTTGGATTGTGACGGCAGGTTCGGAGGGGTTGGCGTTGACCGAATGCCACCGAAGCTGCTTTGCAATGAGGCGGTCCGCCTTGCGAAACCTGAGGTTCACAAAACAACCAGAACGCCCATCAAGCTGTGACCATAATTTAACTCACAGTCAGCTTGCGCAAGTGTCCAGCGGCTGGGCATGCCGGGGCAACCCTGCGCTATATAATAGGTCTCCAAACACTCAACCAATGCCACATTCCATCCCCTTATGGTTCTCTTTCAATGCGCTACTTCGCACCCAACATATTTGCGCTCCTCCTGCCGCCGCTCAATCCGGCCGAGAAACAAGTCGTCGCTGTAGGGGAAACCGGTGGCAGCGTTCTCTCGAAAGATTTCGCGGAAATCATTCCACTCCTACGGCAGAGAACGTGGGACAAGTGGAAAGCCAAGAAATACGCATGGGCCCTCAAAATATCAAAGCCGCCTTCTTTTGCTGCTGTATCTGTTTTTTTTGCCTTTTGGCTCGCTCCCTGCTGCATCCATTCTGTTGTGCTTTGTGGCCTGAGCCATGATGATTGTTTCCACTGGATACATATGACTCATGACTGTGTTGTCGAAACTACTTATGGGCTGGTTCTTGGGATGAAACCCCGAGACAAGGGCAGTCGAGACATTTCAGGCCTCCGGTTTGTGAGGCCCAAACGTCAACGAGCCGAAGTCTCCTGCCAATGCGGAATGGAAGCCTCTCCCAAAAGTGTTCGAAACAGAACTGCTGGCCGAATTGATAAACAAAGTGTTGATCTTAACCCATCCCCTTGTAGCTACCCTTTTGGGAAAGTAAGAGTTCTGGACCTATTTAGCACCCAGGCACGGTGCACCATGATCTTTCTCTTGCTATGGACCTTTACATTGGCTGACTCAAAGCCCTATTTAGGTTGACCCATTAGGTTGCTGACCACCCCTACCACTTCCAAGAAAAGGGATGTGTTAACCATCAGCTCCAAAAGATTCGAATTCCATTACAGTAAACTCCCTGACCAAAGGCTAAGTTCAACGGAATCATAGGTATGCAGCACCCCCAACACCATTTCAACACATCCAGAAGAGTTTCATAGGTCCTTTTGTACCCCACCGAAACGAAACAGGTGACTTGAAACCCCCGGCGCCCGAGCCCTACCGAACAGCTGGTTGCCTCACCTCGCTGTAGGAGCAGTCGAGCACGCCCGGCGCGCCGTCTGCCACCTTGGTGGAGCTGCCTCGAGGGTGAGCACAGGCCGTGCCATGAACACGTTGTTGCGATTTGTCACCCTCCCCCCAAACAACAAAAAGAAAAGAAAAAGAAGCGGTTGCGAAATAGACAGGTGGGGAGTCCCGGACCACCATCCACCCTCAAACACCACCGACAGAAAGCCCAGCCCACAAGCAAGAGCGGTGAAGTCACGATGCAAACGGTAGGCGTCTGGTAAGCTTATTGTCACCACGAGGACAGCCCAAGCATGGTTTGGACATGAATTTAATTGGGTCATAGTCGCTTGATCCTTGATGGTATTACTTCGCACGGCCAGGTTGCTGAGTGAGTGTGCTGGGTAGGCATCCTTCCCAGAACTTGGAGATGAGTCGTCAAGGGGCATGGCGCCATGGTCCCAACACGCGTTTGCCCCAGAGGTGTTTCTAGAAAAACGAGTGAGCCCCCTGATCCTGAATCATATGAACAATTACAACTGAGCAGTGTTCTAAACTCAGTTGCGGCCGAAGAGAAATATCAAATCCCTTCCGCGAAGGCTTCCGCGGAGCTTGCGTGGCATGAAAGGTTCCTTCCGCAAGAGGTTTGAAGAGGGAATCGCTTCCGCGTCGCTTCCGCGGATTGAGAAATGGGATTGAAGTTCGGTTTCGCTTCCGCGCGTGAAGGAAAACTACAATTTCTTGCTTTCGTGATTGAATCGCAGCCCTTCCGCGAAGCTTCCGCGAGCACATAAATGAGAAACCCCTTCCGCGAACCTTGCGCGGCGCTTCCATGACCTGTGAAAAGTCAACATTTTGAAAACGATATTGCCTCCCGAATGCTACTTTCAAGCGCAGGGGTTGTAGAACATCGCTCAACTCTGAAACTGTACTGGGTAGCTTTGCCCGCGACCCAACATGGTACGTTTCCGGCCTCTCATTCCTATTCGGATTCGAATCGACGCCCAACAGCCCAACCTGTGCGGAAGGGGCCTGGAACCTCTGCGCCGACCACCTGAGCGCCCAGCATTCCATGAGTGGGTTTTGCGAATGGAAACCCGTGTCCCTTTCCTTCAAACAAGTAAAGTTTGACCTGGAGCATGCTTCCCCTGTCAAGTAACTAACGTTGAATCCTGCCTTCCCCTGATAGCCTGCCTGAATTCCGGACCCCCGGCAACGGGGTTCCAATTGAGACCCTGGCCGCCGCAGCGGCCAAGCACCGCAGCGCCATGGGAGCGCCATCGGGACCAAAGGCTCCAAGGACGTGCCCCTCTTCTGCAGCGAGCCCAGGTGGCATAGGGCATAGGGCTGTCATGGGGTCCAGGTGAACCAGTTTGGTGGCGTCAAAGGGTCGTTCCGTAGCGTGGCAGGCAAACAGACGGACAACTTGGACTCACCATCCCAGGGAAAAAGAGCAACCCTGTCCCCAATGCAGATCAAGGTGGGACATCTTCTGGGCTGGTTAAGTCATAGTGGATGGTCAAGAGCGATATAAGCCTTGCATTGCCCACTTTGGAGCCTGTGGCTGTGCGAGCCAAAGCTGGCGCCACGCTCACCTGCGTCGACCTCCCCCCCTCATTCCACCATCTTCCCACGAGTAGCTTTTACAGCGCTTTCCACCGCCGTTGGTCTCAAAACGGGTATATATGTCACTCGGTATGTCTGCCTTTTGGGGAAGGCGCCCTTCTTGGGTTCCTGAGAGAAACCGCACAACGAAAAAAACTCATAGGCATCCTCAAAGCAAGCCATCCTCTCCGCCAAGGCGTGGTCCCTTGCTCTCTGCAGCTCCTCCTCCTTGGCCAACTGCGCCGCGTGCGCCTGCATCCCTGCCCCTCCGCCCCAAGGCCCTTGGGGACTGAGCCAGCGAACGACCCAGGTGATTGCACATACCACCAACCACACTTCACTAGATAACCACAACAAAATCAACATATTATGGGGGGTTCACACAAACAAGTTGCCTAGGATGAAATGCAGTCAAGCAGGGCCTTTATCGGCGACTATCATCAGCTCGGCATGCCACAGTGCTCAACTGTGTGGTCCGCCAATAGCGCCTACTCTCGCCTCCATCATTGGGGCAACCCGCATGCTACTCGTAAATGATAGACTTGGGACTAGAAGTTAATGATGGAAGCCGCTTCGCCTGCCAGTGAGCGGCCAGTGCACGCATGACAAAGTCAACATGCTGACGGGCCACACGGACTTGCGCCTGCTGATGCTCCTGCATCACAGATCGCAGCCCGGCCAGCTCCTGCCGCCGTGGACATTTCTTCCGAAAGGTGGCTGCTTGTAAAATGCAGCCACCAAATGGGGGCTGAGGGACCCATGCCACCCTGCAGCCTATGTCTTCTTGGATCCCCGTTGGCCCAAAAAAAAAAAGGGACGACTTCCTGGCACACAGTTCAACCCTGCTCACGATGCAAAGTCCTGAAACTGGCTGGGTCAGACCAAACAAAGGCGTGTCATCGAACTGCTGCCCTTCAAGCGGGAATGCGCTGAGCCCCAGTTGTCTCCGGCTTCGGCTATCGTCTTTGCTCCTCCTTGAGGCTGGAGCCCTCCAAGTATCGGACCCGCTTGCGCCTCAGCCGTCAGCAAGGCCCCTGGTTGCCAAGCAGTCCAAATGGTGCTGGCTCCCCCACTTCGAAAGCTATGGGGCCTCTGCCCGTTGCTTTTTGAGTTGCATCATGCGCTTCAATTCACTTCAGGGGGAACGGTCAACCAGCCTCACAGCGTTGGGAGCCGTGCTGGATAATCCGCCGGCACAGGGTGGCCATCTGAAGCCTCGGGCCGATAAATCGGCCGCTCGAACGATACCGGCCTGAGAAATATCCACCCCCAACAATGCAAAGGCAACACATGGTTGGGGCACGGACACCCACGAGACAAATGCACATAGTTGTTGGGTGGGACTTTCTGGAGAGTACCCTTTGCGCGATTGGTTTGCAGGGCAACTTTGCGACAAGCTGCCAGGGAACGTCCAACTCGAGATATGCATGCTAGTCTGCAACAAGGTTCAAAGTAAAGCCCTGAGTTAGGCTGGGAAAAAAGGCAAGCTCATCTTGGGTTGATACCCATTCCTCTCTGCCAAAAGCTTCCGCTTGGACATGCAACGGGAGGGTGACATGGCAATGTTTGGATGGGTGGCTGGGGATGCGGGAGTCTAGGCGGCACTCTGATCCCTCAAGAGCATGACCCAGCACCCAACTTACCGATTGAACAACTGAACAGACATAGCAGGCAGCCAATTCCTGCACTCCTCATGGTTCGCAATTTGCACACCGGCTCATTAATGCCCTACCTCGGGCACACTCGGTAAGTGTTCGGGGGTTGGAACACGCATACTTCAGAGACCAGACAAGAGACCGGCAACCATGGATGCAAGCCCAAAGCAACCCTTCGCGCATTTGCCTTTTTTTTCCGTGCTTTGTTTTTTTTGTTGGTCAGCAGGTTGGCTGAAGGCATAGGCAGACATGGTGAAACCAGGAAACAGAAGCAGCAATGGCACCCAGAAAGCATCCAACCTACAAACAACAAAGCCAGTTGATGGCAACCAGTGAATGCCAGTGGCAAGGAGACCGTGCTCCAAAGCACTTTTCAGGCTGTATGCGCCCCTGTCTTGCAAACCAAATGTCATTTGTGGGTTTCGAACAACGGGCGCTACAAGCAGCATATATGTTGAAAAACATGCCATTAACCTCAAAGTCCTATGGTCATGCCTGCTTCCGCATAGAAAAACACAGCTCTGCATGGCAGCCACTGGATGCAGCGCTCTATGTTCCAGCCAAAGCATGCTGCTTTGACTGAATTACTATAGGAGGTGCCGGCCTGCCTCTAACACCTGCATAAATGAGGGCATCTTCTCCCTACAAATCTGCGTCTTAAGGCTGCTGTGGCCTTGCAGGCCGGTCGGGTCTCAACTTGACTGAGCTCAACCGCCCAGCGCCTCTCGCAATGCCTGCCTACGGTTGCAGGTGATCCGATGGGCCGAGGTGCCTGGCCTGTCGCATGTCGCATCTGCGACACATGCGACGCTTTGCCTCGGGGTCTGTGAAACTGGAACTGCTCACGAACAAAAACGGAGCGAAGGATTGCTTTGCTCCTGGGCGGAAAAGGATCGCCCCGAGGGGAACTCTTGATCAAGACAGTCCTGGAAACAAACAGGCCTCCCAAAGCCGGCGCCTCCAATGCTGGCACAACAAAGGCAAAGTAAACGTCCAAGAAGCCCAACGTGACAAAACAACACATAGTTATCGGCACGTGGGCTTCTGCTCCTTCTGCTTCCTCCTCGCCTACCTACTTGCCCCAAGTCCCCATGGTCGTTGAAGAAAACACCCGATGCGCCGATTCCTTGAATGGCCAATCGCCAGCCAAAATCTGATTGAACTATAATTGACCAGTCCCAGGCTTTCCTTCAAAGGGGCAGGGCCCCATTTTCTGTGTGGTTCGAATCCAAACCTCATTTTCGGCGGCCTTCATCCCTCGCGTTTCTCTGTCCTCAGGGATCCTTCAGGAGCTGTCCACGCTTCCAGTTGCCCTCCTGGCCGTGCCGCGCCCACAAGCATGGCTGCAATAACTGGCAATAACTCATTAACGCACTTGAAAGGCATAGGGCGTAGGCCAGCAGTCGGAGGGTGACACTTTCCGGGGTGTCAATGAGCAGACATCCACTTACTGCTTCAATCTGAAAGGGGGGCACGGGAGCCTAGTAAAAGCAGGAAGCAGTGTTTCAAGAGTTTGGCAACTTCTCAACACAACCAAGACACAATGTGTCGAGGCTTTCGCAAGATGCAGGGCTCGGTGTATCTCATCCGGCTTGCTGACAAGACATGCTTCAAAACCTGAAGATACCTCACGCAAGAGTCTTAGAGTGTAGTGGAGAAGGAGTTCACATTCAAACATCGATTATCAAGCTGCCATGCCTGCGGAAGAACCAGGGGGAAATCCTTGGAAGCACGGGGACAGCCATGCCAGCGTGGGATCTTTTCCAAGAATGTCACTCGCCACTACGGCATCGAGATTGCATGCAACTCGTGCGCTCCCTGTAGCTTGGCTAGCGCGAGCGCAACTGAGGCAATGGCAACTTCGGAATAGTTCGGAGGACCGTACCAATCAGGGGTACGTCCCTCTCTTGTTGGGAATCCATTCATTTGATTTTTTAGGCGGATTCCTCTGATTGGTATGGTGCCCCAGGTTCTCCCAAGTTCCCATCGTTGCAAATACTGCCAGGCATCCACGTGCTTCACGCGTAGAATGCCTGGTGAATTCCTGCAGCATACACTTAACACAAAATGTCGGCCCTTGTTGCACCAATGTGGCTCGCACTGAGGCTGGCATTCACTTGAAATTCGCATGCCGCAGCTTTGCCACAAGAGCCGAAGTCCCTTCGAGACTGGCACACATTTCGGGGGGGCTTGCAAGAGGTGACACAGGCGCAAAAATCAAATGTTCTTGAGGATCTGTCTCTGCTGGGCTTCCAGGTCTCTAGTCCGCTTGCCCAGCACCTCTGCAAATGGGCCGGATGGCGTAGCCAAGACCAAACTGGGTGAGTGTTTTGAGGGCACCCTTTTTGAGGTGGTTTTAAAGGAAAAACGGCCCCTGTTCTGACACGCGCACACACTGCGGTTTTGCCGACGGGCTGAGGGATAAAGGGCTGAATCCGATCGGCTGGAATTGGGAAATGCCCGGATGGCCATGTGCCAAACCTCATGCCAAAAAGTAATCATCCTAAGATTCTACGGTTGAAGCCTTAAGTACAGCAAGCTACAAAACGACGGCAGATTGCGGCACATTAACTACATTCCGGGCACTTGCGACATTTGTGGCATCAAGCGTAGGCACAACCAAGCGCAGTTGCAAAGCCAAAGCATCGCGGGGCGCCGTGTGATAGGATGCCAGCCTGGGTTTGAGCAAGTTTTCCCAAACCCACTGGCTTGGCCCGCGTAGTATCTAAATACGCAGTTTGGAGCTCAGGGGGCATCTTCCCCTGTGCAACAGCCAAGGCCATGACCTTAAAGCACAGCAACCTCGCTGTAAAAGAACATGCATGCAGGAATCACCCGGCTACCTGACAGCCTGAGCGCGCCCCAATCCCACGGCCTCCAGCACCAGGGACACGTTGTTCAGCACCTCGAGGTGGACGGACCATCCACATTTCTTCTATTAGCCTAAATTCACATGGCCCCAGGCAACAGGCAAACAAGGAAAATGGTTTGTGCGAAGCCAAACAGCTTTGGTTTCCTGACAGCTCTCCGTTCACATGTCTTGCGTGTCAGCCATTGCCGCATGTCAGCCTGCAAGGCTGCTAATGTTGGGCAATGGTCTTGCATACTGGCACTTTGTGGCACCTTCTTATCTGCAACCAGTTTAAGATGCAATGTGATGTAATTAGTGCAATTAGATGTGCTGATGTATGCACAATTGCGTATACATCAGGAACCTTGCCGCCGCCCAAAGACCCCTCCAATCGTTAAGGCCTTGTTTACTCGTAGTGTGTTCTGTTTGGCCTTTCTTCGAATATTCAGCCTTCACCCTGGTTAAGGGGGCGTAATATGCAAGCACGCAAGCACGTATGCATTGCCAGCGACATGCGACAACGCAATGCCATCACACAGAATGCACTTTATGTTCGTATGCGTCACGCGTGACTTCATGCAGGCCCCATCCCTGCCCACCTCCATAGACTCCGCCATCTCGTTGAGCAGCACGCCCCGCGCGCCCCGGCTCCGCTCAACCACCCCGTGCGCGATGTGCCGGGTGGCATCGATGACCAGGTCTACCCCATCGTCCGTCAGCTGCGGGCTATTGGTTTGGATTGGTCTTTTAAGGTGCGCCCCTCTATGCTTCAGAATGAACTGTGGAGGGTTACCTGAGCATAGTTAGCGAGATGCAAAATGAGTGTGAGGGATAGCCTTCAAACTGTGGACTCCCTTACTGCCCTGCAAGTTCTGCAAACATGGTGTCTTACTTGCACAACCTCCCTACTGAAGTTGAAACAGGGATCTGCCGATGGCTGGCACTGCTGGATGGCGCGCGCGTTCCGCCCAGTTTGGGCCGCGCTGTTGTTAGCAAAGGTGCTCTTTACGAGACCCTCTTTCCAAGGGTGCCATCATGCCCATGAACAAACAAGGGGAGCCCGTCAACCAATCAAATCTAAGCAATGTGTGTGTGTGGTGTCTGTGCCTTTGAGTGAGGGACTTGATTTCGTCCTCCACTGGCAACAGCCCCGCACATGCTCCGCAAACTGTTCAGGCCTTCTGGTCATCGACTTCATTGCCAACGCTGGTTGAGGTGCTGCCAAAGGTAAGCATAAGGTCGGCCTCCTGACATTCAAGAAATGTGGCACGAGGTGCTTTCTGCTTAGGCATCGTTCTCTCTCGTTCTCTCTCTCTCTCTCTCTCTAGTGCTGACGGAAGAGGGCAGGGCTGAAAGGTCTGCATGTTCAACACCTCTCTAAGGTGCCATGGTCCAACCGGAAAGCAAACAAAACCCACACACACACACACGCCCGCGCCTACATGTTCAACACCACTCTAAGATGCCATGGTCCCATGCACACCCACACCCACACGCACAAGCACACGCGCACGCAGCCACACACCCACCCACCCCTCCACCCACACCCCCACCCACCCCCACCCCCACTCCGAGTGCTTTGATGCGCTTTTGGATGAACAAATCTATCAATCAGCCGTGAGTCACCCGCGCCAGTGAGCCATGATCCCCTCCCCGAGCCCAGACCTCAAGCAAGGCTCCTTGGACTCTCTCAACTGGTCCAGCGTCCTCAAGGGGCCCAGATCTGGCTCTGACCCCTCATCCTCGGACTCCACCTTGTCCTGCCGAGAGTCGAACCCCCATAAACCCCGATTCAGCACCAAACAGAGCCTCGTGCCTTAAAAAATGCTGCCTGGATCGCTGTTGAGAGTTCTGCATTTGTGGGGCCCCTGGCAGTCATAGCTAATCATTGATAATGCGGTGCACACTTATCAGCAGGGCAGCCATCCACATCTGACGCGGAAAACGGAACCCCATTCTCTACGCTTCTGCCTTAAGCAGGGTTCGGTAAAGCCGCTGGTTTTGGCTACAGGCGCTCCAAACCTTACAGAACAAGCACAACCATGGTAGCAGTTCACAGCCTAAAGCACCAACATCTGCTGAGACAAAGCAGGGCAAAGCAACACTGGACCATCCAAGTCACACTAGAGAGTGCGTTCTTGTGCGCGGATTGCCTGTGTGTTGGAGCTTGAAGGTTTCAATATGTCCATCCCTGTGCAAGCTTGGGATCTTGGGGGCGAAATCATTTAGGAGGGCGGTCTAGGACTCCGAAGCCTTGCGGACAGAACTCCTTGTCACAAGCTTTCAAGCTCCCAAGATCTCCATGAGGTCCGTCTCGAAACGGGGAACTTCAAAAAAGAATGTGGTTTCACCTGACCTGCCCTTTCAATCCACAACTTAAATCCACCAAACCTCAGCACCAGACACCCAGGTTGATCGGAACCGCCCTCGCCTCAATGGCCACGGTGGCCAGCTGACGCCTGGGGCGCCGGCCCCAGGTGGCCGAGCCCGGGCCCAGCGCGATGGTGGAGTCCTGCATCCGGATCCTCGAGGTCCCGGGCCAACCGCGGGAAACGCGCGGGTCCGACAACATGCGGCTTGCGGCTTTGGGAGGGGCTCCCAGACCGAGCTGAACTTTGCAAAGTGGGGATGGCTGGCTTTCCTTTGGCGCCCATTTCTAAAACAAACAGGAAGGTAGCCAAAGGGAGGGAGGAAACCGAAGCAACCCCCCGCCCTCCCCCGCAAGGAACGGGTTCGGATCAGAGGGTGCCGCGGGTTGGCACGGGTTGGCACGGGACATTGCCATGAGCAGAAGCTGTCAATTTGAGTTGCTGGAAAGTTCTAGTTATTTGTTGGCATCCTCAATGTGGAGCTTTGCCAGCATGCATTCTGTTTGCCGATCGGCATCTGGAGAATTTCGCGCCTGCTGGCCGCAGCCGACTTCTACCCTTCTCAAAGAATCCCAAAAGGAGGCAACTCTGGATGGAAATCCAGAAGCGGCCTACCAGCCTGATTTTGTCTAAACAGTGTGCTCTGCAAGTAGACATGCAGCTGGACGAACTCACAAGGGCGTACACCCTGATGAAATGCATTCCTTTGCTTCCACCTGTCCCCCCCAAAAAAAACAAAAAACATATGCATTGGACCATGACCTCATCCCCGAGAGAAAAACAAAAACAAGAGAAGATGGCATGGCAAACGGAAATCAGGGCATGCAAGCGTAGTGATCCCAGGGAAAGCCCTTGCAGTGACCCCGACCGTCACGCGATCAAAGGCTGAATGTCCAAAGGAACTCCTATGCACCCGCAGCTTGTTGTTGAACAGGCCTTAAGTATAGCATGATGAAACCAGCCACCATACAGGGGGAAAACATGGCCACGGGTTCACCCAAAACAGGTCCAACCAGCCTGTACGGGTCTGTTGGTCTGACTATCCGGCCAGGGGACTTCATCTCCTTCCCCAAGACCATGTCATCTCTCTCCTTCTCATGGGCCTGGACCCTCTGATGCCGCTTCATCAAGCGCGAGTAGAGCCCAGGGAAGCAGGAGCGAAACTGCTTCTCCATCTTCCCTCCGTAGTTGATGGCATGCCACGAGTCGGTGATCCGATCTTGCAAAACCGCCCACTTCTTCTTCTGCTTGGAGTCCTCCTCCGCTTTGGCATCCGAGAGGGTGCTGACAATGATGGCATAGAACAAGTTCATGATGATGAAGAAGATGCTCACCACGTACATCATAATCAGCAAGGCCCCAAGAAAGGGGGAGACTTCATAGATCACCGACACATCGCTGTTGCCCAAAATCGTCAGCATGATGAATCGGAAGGCCTGGCCGCGGCAGATCTCAAAACACCAGATGCGAAGCTCGCCGTTGCTTCAAGGAGCTTGCGCTTTCGATTCCAAGAGGTAGACAGAGATGCGTGCGCGTTGAGGGTACCCTTTTCAGGCGTGTCCGAAAAAAACCCACCGCGATGTTTCCACAAACCCCAAAGATCAAGCCAAAGCTAAGTGGCGTGCGTCTTCCTTGCTCAAAGGTCGTCCGTGCGCACCACGAATGGCGGAAATGTTTAGAACGCTCTATCACATCGCATGAGCTTGAAGCCACAACTTTATAGGCTGAAGTATCAAAACATAATGAAAAAAAAAAAACGGTGCAACAAAGTTTAATGAGTCTAGACCTCACGTGACCGAGCCAAAGCTTCGGCCTGAAAGGGCGTGCGCAGCGACGACACGTCGCCACCAAAGGCTGTGCTCCAGGCCAGGACGAAGCCCACCAAGGTGGTGATGAAGACCACAATCCTTGCGTTTGGAAAAGCTTGATCAAAACCTTCTATTTTGGAAGGACACCAGCATGGTTGAGCTCCAGATTTGAAACATAGCCACCTACTTACATGCTCGCAAAAGTGCGAATGTGTGTAACTGCCTGGGTACTACTGCAGATGTGCACACGTTCGCCTGTTCCACTCAGGCGCGCAAATATTGAGCGCATAAGCATATATGCACGCGCCTACCCCCGTGCAAAGTCGCAAATCAACGCACGCGCGTGCTGCTCATCTCGTGGCTCCACCGACAAGACCGAAAACAGCGCTTCTCACGGGCAAGGGTCCAGGAGCCCAGGTTCTGCTGAGAAATGCTCACGGTTTGCATGAAGGTGGTCACGTAGGGGATGATGTTTATGTACTTCACCTCAGTTTGACGATTGGGCAAATCAAGCTTCAAAGGCAAGGAAGGATCACTGAAACTCCCAGCATCCCCATTTCTTCACCCTCATAGGTCCTTTCACCAGAAAAACACAATTCGTTCAGAACCTCCGCGGAATTCTCCCCCAACCTTTGGCCAGAACCCCCGATGACTAAAACCCGTTGCCGGAGAAAGTAAGAAAGACAGTCGCCAAGTCGCCGCCTTGAACCAGGTGAGGATGGTATTGAAAGATACCAAGCTCTGAATTTGCCGCACGTTTGCCGCCACCCCGTGGAAGTCGGAGTACATGTCCATGGTGACGTCGTTCCAGTTGGACGGGGAGATGACGTACAAGCTCCCGGCCTTGGACCAGGTGTCCACCTTGTAGCAGACCGTGATGATCATCATGATCAAGTTGAACCAGTCCAAGATGTTCCAGGCATCCATGAAGTAGTCCTTGGTTCAAGAAGACAAGAAAATAAACGTTGATAGGCTGGCCTTGCACAGCCAAACACGCCAAATGCCCGCCGCGAAATCCTGAAGAAGTTTAACGCCTTCAAGCACAGTCCGCGGGAAGCATCGGATACATCGGATGGCACGGCCCACTACAGTAGGTGTGGCCTGGTGATTGGTGTTCATCTGACCCACGCCGATTTGAGGTGCAAATCATTTTGCCACGGCTCCCACTTGATGGCCAGCTGCATGCCGGTGCCTTTGGACTCAAAGCCAATGAACTCCGACGCCTCGGGCAAGCTTAGCTTTTCTGCGGCGCTCTCACCGGAAGCGCACGCTTACGCGCTTCCAGTAGGGTGATTTGGAAAAGCTTGAACGGCTAGCCGCTTGAGACCTTCGGTCGCAGTGGCATGCCTTTCGGTCTTGAGAAGGATGAAACTGCCCCCAGCTCAAATGCAAGAGCCAGGTTTTGAAGGCCGTGGTGCTGCCAAGTTGCGAGGTATCCCTATAACACCCTTTATGATACGCAATCCAAATATCATGCAAGCAGCTCTCACCCAAGCCAAAAGGCCAAATACGGCTGATATAGATACGCGCTACAACACCTACCTACCAACCAGGAGGTAGACCTGCTTACTATTTGGCAAACCAGCTTTTGGTGCTCCAGATTTGCTGAGGGGACCCCAACAGGTCCTCACTACCCAATGCTTGGCGTTGCACCAGTGGGTTTCTACCGAAAAGAGCTGCACTAGTGGCTATGTTTCACCAAAGCTGCGTCAAGGGCAAACGACACCCGGCGACGGCATTGCCAAGGGCCTCACCATAATTGAGAAAGTAGATGGCACTATTCCTTTGACGTCTGTAAACCCAAATGTGGAGACTGCGCCATCTACTTTGAGCCTTTAAAGAGGTATCCCCCCAAATGCCCCTCCCTCCTCCTCCAGCACGTAGCGCAGCACAAAAAGCACCAGGGCGGCCTCAACAAACAAACGTGGATTTGCCGCGCGTCCGCGATTCAAAACAAGGCCAGTTGTGTCCCAAAAGCATCCAATGTAGGAAACCCACCCACCTCCCACATGGTTGAATGGCGTTTGGTCTTTTTTGGTGGGGGGAGGGGGGAGCTGTTTGGATGTGTGTTGTTGTTTTTGCTTGATGGGGGGGTGGAGGGAAACAATAGCCCACACGCAAACACGGACACACACACACGCACACACAGAACGGGAGGCAAACCCCTGCCACACCCCAAAATGTGCCAAGTGCACCAGGCGACCAAAAACCATCCCCCGACGCCCAAATTCGCAGAAGGCACCGTGGCACTGCTACATGGGATATATCTGCCTGCTTTATGAGTAGCGGGTCAACAACACTCACATGCGGTATGCCAAACTGTTCCCAACAAAGGAAGCCAACTTACTCAGCTCGTCAAAAGCCGTCACTGTGCACTTGCTCCAGTGGTGAACTTAGGATTTGCCAATACGATGGACATTGCCACAGCCGACAGTGCACAAGGATAGCCAAGGAGAAACCCTTCCGTGAAGGAAAAAAACCCTGGCCATCAAAGAATGGCAGACGGTTTAAGCCAAAGCCGATGCAGGCAAGGCCACCGGAAAAGAAAGAGGAGGGCAGAATCAGCGCATGCCGGAGATGGCAGAGGGATCAAACTCCGGAATTGTCTGCACTTGGCGCAAGCGCAAACAAACCAAAACAAAAGTTTCGGTGGGCAAGTAAGCCTGGAAGGCTTGGGGCCAGGACGGCCGCAGTTGGAGCCCCGTCCACGACTCACGAGGCCGCGCTGCTTTGTGAGGCTGAGCCCGGGGGCGCCATTCTTCTGGCCGAAGTGCGCCGACGGTTGGGGGTTGCTGATGCTGGCGAAGATGTGTGGTGCCCCTGCTGCCACGCGGGGGGAGCGGGCCAGGCGAGAAGCCGGAGGTGCTCCTAGCCCAGCGTCCACATGAGGTTGGGCTCTCCCAAACCAGCGAAGGCAAGGCCACGCCGGCGCCTGCTGCTGACAGGGGAGGCCAGCAAGGGTGCTGAAGCACTCCTGGACCTTGATGTCGAAGGCAGCAAAGACACCACATGCACCAGGCGGGTGTGCTCCGCACTGGCGCGGAGAAAGCGCAGGCCCACCTGTGGGTCCTCGGCCTGCGAGAGGGCAGACCTGGCTCGGCCGTCCATGTTAGCAGTGAAGGCATCATCCCCGACGGGGGCCCCAAGGAAGTCAAAGTGTCGTTGCACGCGACACTGGACGTCGGCAGCTGGGCCTGCAAGGCCGCAACAGGCAACCACCTGTTTCAAGGTCACCCCGCAAGCTGCGGCAGTGCGCTCCACATCAGGGCAGCGGCGACGGGGCCGACATCGCCAGCCAGCACTGTCTGTCACCCCAGAGGAGGAGGTCAGCACGTGCTCACCGCACAACGCGGTCCACTAGGCAAGACGGTTGCTCGATGGGCACCAAAACAAGGGCCCGGTTGCCCCCTGACTCACCCAGCTACGAATGAGTTGCCAAGTATCTCACTTGTGGGTTATGTCGCCAGTCAAGGCTGGAACAAGGTGTGATACAACTAGTCATCCCTGATAGCCTCAAAAACATCAATCAAACCAAGTTCAATGGTATTGCCAGGCGGGACCTGTGCCCAAAAATGCTTGAAAGCCATGCGCTTGACAAAGACATTATGCCATGTCTGGCAAGTCCAAAGCTCTGTAGGTTGGTGACGGCAACTAAAGTGAACATTGTCTGTCGACTCTTTGCCTGTGCTCATCGACTGTCACTCGCCTTGCCTCAAGGATGAGAAAGAGCCAGTCCTCTGTGGAGCCAGCACCCAACGGCTGCAAATTCCTGCGGCCCAAGACAACCCAGGCCTGCATGAATGTTGACCCTGATTCATGAGACGAAAGCTGGCACCGTTCGCCAGAAGTGCCAACGCTACCTTTTTAACAACCTGCTCTGGACAAGTCCTCTTCCCAGGAATCCCCCTTGTTGAAATGGCCATGTAAGCCGATGGAACAAGAATGCGCCCGGGCAGCAAGAGGGAAGCCAGTCCGACCCAAACAACCAGGACCATTGAAACAGCAAGTCTAAAGCAAAAGGCAAAGCATGCCCTGGGTAATGGCAGCTTGTGGCGGGAATCGAACCCCATGCCGCTCCCCCTCCCCCCAAAGTACAAACCTCAAGGCCAGCTTTCCGAACAACAAATGTCTCTTTATTGGCGAGCCGGATGCCTCACAAAAACCAGCTACAGGAATGACGGTAGGAAATCAAATGACCACTATGAAACAAGGACGTCCTGTTGAATGTCCTGTGAAAACAAGGTTTCTGGGAACATTGGGTCCTGAACCATCACTTGCTTTTGGTTCGTTCGCTCAGGCGGGTGAAGCCCAAAGCCTGAATGCGCCAGATGACGCTGCTTGTCCGCACAATCCATTTGTGAGCCTTTCAGCCTTCTGCCTTGAGTGGTGACATTGTGTCATTGTGTCCAAACCTCCCCTGAGCGACACCAGGAAACCTTAAGACATACATCGGCCGGTATCCTTGAAAAAGGCCGCGACACATGGGTGTGTCATTGTTTGACGGCACTGTTCCATTTTTGGGGTTGGTTAAAAAGGAAGCTAAAAGCAGAACCAGCCATTTTCGGGGTCCCCCTTGAAGACGATCCATGCTTCTCGCGGCTCCTCTGCATTAGGACGTCCAGTTCGAAGGTCTGAGTCCAGTCGCCGGCGGCGGCGATCTCGAAGACGATGCGACAAACACCGTAGAGCCCCAGGTTGAAGTTGTAGATGGTGAACTCCTCGGCTCCCGTACATGGTGTGCTGCTGTAAGGAACTCTCTCCCCATTTTGGGGCTCTCTCTCTCTCTCACTCTCTCTCTCTCTCTCTCTGCCGTTGGCGCCCGCCCAGTTTTGGCTGTGATACCAAGGTAGATCATCAACATCATCTGTGATACTATCCGTAATGCTATGTATAGAACAGGTTAAACAACCGGGAAGGGTCACAATTGAACCCTGTACTCAGCGCGCTTTTTCCTTGAGCCACGTGCAGTCGTAATGATGAGACTGCACAAGTGAGACATGCATGCATTGGGGTTTACATGGTTGATAAATACATCACGTTGCAAACTACACCCCCCGTGCCCGAATGTGAAACAGGAGGACAAATGAAAGGGATGAGACAACCAAAGAAACCCGATAGGCATGATGTCATTTTGCAGCACACAAGCACTTGGATTTGAGCGATCGGTAGCTAAGGTCTTCCGCCTCCACTGACCGTCGCTCTCGCGAGGCGTGCTCGTGCACTGTACATTGATCCTCGGCCAACATGATTGAGAAGTATAATGGAAATTGAATTTGACATGTAAATGGATGTCAGCCGAAGATAGAAAATATTGTCGAAGAGATCGCTCATTCATCGCCAATCCCAATTGCGGGAGCTCTTCCACGGGCGCTGATCATCAGACCACCACGAGTCCCAGGACTGGCCCCAACTTCCCCAGTACGACTGGCTCCATTGACGATCCTGCCATTGGCCACCGGTCTCCCGGAGCTGCGGAATGGGCTTGCGCGTCACACCGACAACTGCAGGGAGCGGGGTGGCCCGCCCAGGGATCTCGATGTTGGGGATCTCCTCTTCGACGAAGCAGAGCAACTCCATCAATACCATTTCGGGGTCTCCCACAGACGAGAAATCCCGGGTCCAGCCCATCACGCTGTAGCGGTTGCTCTTGTCAAGGCTTCCGTAAAGTGCAGCAAATTGTTCTGGTTCCAGAAACCTGCCGCCATGCACAACGTAGACGTCCTTCGGGTCGACCTCCTGCACCTCCTCCGTAGGCGGCACCAGCGTTAGCCGTGCGTGATATTTCGGCACAGCCACGCTTCCTTGGATCATCTCCTTGGTTCTCACAAAGTTCGGAATGATGCATCGTGCCACTTTCTCGATGAATTCGAGGGCGGACGGCGTCAGGTCTCCCCGCGCGGCAGTGTAGGCGTAAAAGGGGTCATTGATCAGCCTCTCGTAGAGCGTGGTGTACTCCTTGTTGCGAAGAACTGCTTTCTTGGCAATGTCCTTCATGATTCCGAGGCCCCCTCTTGCGCTTCGATCCCCCCGCGCATCCTTTCGCTGCGTCAAGATCTGAGTCTCAACCTGGTCCATGGACAACGGCACGCCCAATGAGTTGGCCATCTCCTGCAACCGGACGACCCTGGCTATCTTCTTGATGTCGGGCATCCGTTCCATCAACTGGCTGCACTGGAAACAGTTGATGGTGCCAACCGGGATGAGAATTTTGCAGCGATTGCACTCGACATCAGGGATGTGCATCACTTCTGCGAACCGCCAGTTTGTCGACTTCTTCCTGTTGGGGTCGAGTTCCTGCCACAAACCGCTCCGGCCTCGGGTTTCCCCGGGCTGCTGCGTCACAGCACGGGCCCAATTTCTGTAGAGGCCGTAGCGAGCAGTCTCGAACTCAAGCATGACTTGCTCGTCCTTCGGAAGATTTTCGTCGACGACATCCTTGACTTTCGTGATATTGCCGATGCGATGGGGCCGAGTCAAGTCACGGCACGCCGTTGGAGCCCATTGCTTGTAGTAGGCCTTGCATTCCTTCTCGAGGTTGGCCATGAAGGACTCCAGCACCGGGGTACCGACGACGCCTTTCTGGGTCTCTTCTCGGTACTTCTTGATGCTCTCCTGGTAGTTCCGCCTGACGCTGACGTACATCCGGTTGGACCAGATAAACTTGGCACATTCAGCGTCGTAGGCGTAGATGAGGACCTTGTTCGTGATCCAATCCTCCGTCACCAGGGCTTCCCCGTCTCCGGGTGCGTACAGCCGACACCCCAATTGGATCAACATCTCCACATCGACGGCGATGTTGATGGGTCGGTCAGCACGCGCACCCCCCGCCTTCCGGCCATGCCTGTCCCAAGGAGGCACCACCGTTAGGTAGGCGTGACCACGCGAGGTTTGCCGGTCCCCCATGCCGCCCGGAAAGATGCCCATGTAGATGATGTCAAAGAAGTTCTGCATGTTGCACGTGTGGTAGGCGATCTTGGGCAGCGCCTTTCGGCGTGCGTCCGAGAAATCTTTGCAGAAGCCCGGTCGCACACCCTTCTTTGCGTGCTCGATGGAGTAGTTGACATCCATTGCAATGGGATCTCCAGGAATGTTGTCAAAGCCACTGGCCTCAGTCACCCAATCGTTGTGGCCGGTGAACGCGCGAATGCGTAGGGGCATGAAACTGAGCCCGTTCCATTGCTGTCCGGCCGGCGCGTACTCGACATAGACCTCGAACCGATTCGATGTGGACGTGGCCTGAAGCAGAGTGTATTGGGAGCAGTTCCAGTCATATCGGCGCTGGATCCACTTGGCAACGGCTGCGTAGTCGAAGGAGTTGTCCTTGAGATTGATCTCAGGGATGGACCGTGTCGCATGTTCGTGGGCATGTCCGCGAACCAAATACGACACCTTCTTGCTCAGGAACGTCCTTCTGCCATAGTTCTGGATCTGGGGAATCTTGATTCCTGAGCACTTGATCCACTCCCTCTTGGGTTCAGCAGCCTGGCCACGGGTCTCCCCGGGCTTTGAAGCAGCTTTGGGAACTGCCTTCGTGTTGGGGATGTTCTCCGGGCCACGGATCTCTCCGGGCTGAGTCTTGCCAGTCCCAGCCACGGGCGCCTGACCGCTGGATGAGGCAGCAGGCATTGGCATCGCCTTTGATTTCACCTTT
This sequence comes from Effrenium voratum, assembly GCA_963377175.1. Taxonomy (NCBI): domain Eukaryota; class Dinophyceae; order Suessiales; family Symbiodiniaceae; genus Effrenium; species Effrenium voratum. The sequence goes on along the minus strand of CAUJNA010003521.1, from coordinate 271,893 downwards.
GGTGTCGCAGCACTGAGAGCTGCAGTCATTTTGTTATGACTTTTCCGTTTGGAAGTGAGGAACAGCTTGATCTGGCCGTCCTCGCCGACATCGTTCGGATCCACTGCGGCAACCTCAACGGCCTGGCCTTTCGGCCGGCTGACCTTGGGCTGAGAGCCCGGGGGCAGGTCAAAGCTGATTAAGTCCTCCTCATCGGAAGATGAAGACCAATCAATTACGTCGTTGAGGCCGCTGACGGTCGCCGCGTGGATGTCGGGCTGCATCATTTGCAAAATCTTCGCCTCCTCCTTGACGGTGTCGAGAGGGTAAAGAGGATTCGCCTCCTTCTCGGCTTCCAGGAAAATTTCGCGCTTCGGCTCTTGCGCAGCGATTTCATTGATCGCTTCAAGCTCCCTCTCGCGGACCTCGTTGTCGAAAGGGTCCTCGGGGTTCTTCGCAATTGCCGGACCGCCAGTTTCCTGGGGTGTGGCACCGACGATGGGAATAGATGTGTCGATGTTCATGTATTCCCTTTCAAGGAGGTACCAGTTCATAGCCCCTGCGAAGCGGTTGATTTGGCCGATGCAGTACCCGAGCTTCGCGGCGGCCACATAGAAGTTGATGTAATGTTTTCTGTTGCGCTCGGTGTCATCGGTGTGGATGCGGTCTGCCCGGGACGTGTTGGATATGAGAGTCTGGGGGTCGAGGACGGTGATTCCCGCTGACCCGTGCAACAAACGTGCATGACCGTCCATTTGAGTCTTGTAAGATTCGCTCAATCCGTACGTCTCAAAGTCCCGGGGTACGATGAGCACGACCTGAATCACGTCTTCTCGAAAAGCAATATGTCGCAGCCGGTCACGGACAGTCATCACCGCGCGGGCGTTCCTTTCGATGATGTCCATCGCAGCCTTGCGCTTTGCCTCGGAGTCAGTGGCCCAGCCCGCTAGGGCGGCGGGGTTGTCAATGTACCCGTTACGCCCAATGACATCATTTCCAGACCAGGAGATCACGATGACGTACGGCCGGGGCTCGGGCCTTTCGGCGAGCTTTAGCATTGCCCGCTCAGCGGCATCAAGAGATTCCGCTAGTCCTTTGCCCCATGTCATTTCGGACCAGACCTCGTGCTTGTGCCCAAACAGCGTCCGCTTGTTTTCCTTGATGATGGTGCCAACATCTGTCTTTGCTCCATCTTTGACCAATGCGTTGAAGGAGTCGCCGAAAAACAGATAGTTGACCGCGGGTTTCCCCGGGCAGAAGAGGATATCGAAAGCCTCAACCGGAGCCTCTTTGAGAACACCCGCAGCACCTGTCAACGATGACATAGCATTCTTGGCGAGAGCCAGCGCATCGGTGCGTTCACTCATCTTGGCAAGATCGACACCGGAGTTCACGTCCTTGACGATGAATGATTGAGTTGCCGCATCACGGAACATGTCTGACCAAGCCTCTCGGTTGGCGACGCGCAGCTCGTCGGGGATGACCTCGGCCTTCACCTTCCCATCGTGCAGGATGTAGTCCGAGCCGTAGTCAACCCGAGCGAGCGGCACATCTTTGTAATTCCTCGCATCGAACGCCGAGCGCACCGTCTTCAGGGCCTTCTCCACAGGCAGTGCTTCAGCCATGGTCGCAACGAGAATCCGTGTTTGGACAACCTTTTCTTGAACCGACACTGCATAAGCAAAAGCTTTGTGAATCAAGTCCGTCATGATGTAAGTGTAGGATTCAGTATTTTTGAGATTCCGTCCCCTACCTTCAGCATGTTGGACAGCGCAAGAACATACTCTTCCATCAAGGTAATTGTGGAGGCAATGCATGTTGGTCTTCACGGTCCATGGTTTCTTCATAGGAATCCCATCGGTAGTTTTGACACCAACAGCGCAACCATCAAATTTTGACAGAAGTCATATTGTTTCGAATTACGAACTTGTCAACAGCCTTATCGTCCCAATAAGTGCAACTCCTAGGCCATTCAATAGCAATCAACGGTTTAGCAAATTCCATTGAGTTCACGAGGTCAACGAAGGCAGACCAAATTCTTTTGTAAATGGATCGATGTCGCTTCACCTTCTCTTTCGCGGTGTCATGATTCATGTTAATATGAGACCAAGCAGTTCCGCCAGTGCAAGGGATACTTGCCCATAATAAAACAGGAATGGAGCCCTTGTTGCCGATAGAACGGATATGCTTCACCTCGTCAACGACACGCTTGCGAGTTCCATGAGAAAGAATATCATCATCCTGGGTAATCCGAATCACGTGGCAGCCAAACGCGGGTCGGCGCGAAGTATCACCAAGCTTGGAATCATGTGAACAGCAAACTTCAACCAGAATACGATTAGGGGCACCCCCCGTATTCCTGGCCTCGGATTTCTCCAGGCGTGGCGAAACGGCAGCCGGCATACCTGGGACATCCAATTTGCTAGCAATATTCATGAGTTTGAGCCCTCCCTGCCACTTCTCAGCATTTGTGAAAGGCTTCGTAAGAATATCTGCAGCCTGAAGTTCGGTGGACACGTGCGTAAGCTTATAGTGTTTTCGCCTGAATTGCTCCGCCAACCAAGCAAGATTAACACGTTGGGTCTTGTCGGTATGGCGAAAGGCCGGAGATCTACCACTTTCAAGAATACGGATAGTGGCCTGGTTGTCCTCGAGAAAGATGCCTTCGAAAGAACCATTGTTCATAAGAGTCACACCCTCGCTACCAACACGTTCATCCCCAACATACTCAAAGTCGGTAAGGTTGTCCCTGATCTCTTTGGCCTCGATTCCGAGGTCTGCCTCGCCGGCCCCCCGCATGAAGAAATACGTCTTGCCTGTCCATGCGGAGTCGGTTTGGCTTTCTGGATCATTTGGGCAAATTCGAGAAACTTTGAGATTGATGTTGCCATCGTTGAAGAGTTGAACCGTGTATCTGGTGCTGGACAAGGCCTCGGTTCTAACCGGGCAGTCGTCGTTCGATGGAACAAACAACTGGGTTCTTCTTTTGTTGTGAACTCTGACTACATATCCATTGATCGTGTCGTTGATCCAATAATCGGAAGTTCTTGATGGGGTGAGAGTGCAAGTTGGGTTTTCTGTACCACCCCCCGCCGACTGTATGATCTCCCAGAGGCAGGAAGACGGAAGTCCAACAGCACGCAATGCCACATTGGCTGCAATCACCTCGGCTTCCGTGGACGACATCGCAGTGGAAGTCTGCTTTTTAGAAAATGCAGTCAGAGGATAGAAGGTATTAGGGCCAATCAATGCAAGAAAGCACCCTGATGTACTGCGGGAGTCATGTTCGCCAGCATGATCTGAGTCCGCAAACAACCATAGTCGGGTTCGTGATGAGGGGTCACCAACGAAACCGTGCATCTTCCGATCGACTGTGGTATGGATATAGCACATTAACCGGAAGAGCGCCTGGTCGCAGTCGACGGACCACTTGGTAACGCGAGAAGCCAGTCCCTGGGTCGCTCTCAAGAGATCAAAACGGGCCATCCGCGCAGCAAACAGGACCTTCATGAGGATTTTGGAGGCGATGGGTTGAAGAACACCCTTCTTCTCCGTATCGTCTTTGGTGGGTCTTGCAATGCGGTCATCCTGAAATGGAGTGGAAACCTTCTTGAATTGAACATTGCCCCCCGCAAGCTCAACATACTTGTCAAGGCATTGTTTAAGGAATCCGGTCATGTCATAGGTAACCAGCGTGACGGGCTTGTCCATGCAAGGTTGGTGCTGGAACAGTTCATCGAGGTACGAAAAACCTTTGGCTCGATTGGCTTTCTTGGCGGACGTCTTGTCCCTAAGCTTCTTCACGGCCGCAGCCGCTAGGCGGGCATTTCCAACGTTTTCGTGAAAGAAATACGTGGTCCCAACCCACAGAAAAGGAACAGTCTGAATTTGATCATCGTCTTCATCGAAATGCCAATACTGCTGAGCAGCACCATCCTTATCAAAACATGGATTGCACTCCGTATACCGCGTCCCGCCCAACCCGATCTCTTTGGCAACACCGTTAGGCGTGCGGCGAAATTTGCGCCTTGGCTGCTCGTGTTGACAAACAACCACGCCATGTTCTGGATAGTGTTCCCAATAATCCTGAGTTCGGCGAGCTGCGGCTGCATTCTTGTCGGATGGATCCTCCAGGTCATGATTGAAAACATGAGCGAAAGGATGATGTTCAGGCGAAAGTTGAACCTTCTCCGTGACAACATGTTCACATCCGAGGTACCTACCAACAGCCGAAGGTGGGTCCATGTCAATCTTGGAAGAAATGAGTTCCCAACCTTTTGCAACATTCTGAACCGGTCCCGACATCTTGAAGTCGTCGACGTACACTGCGAGCAGGAGTCGAAGTTTCGGATGCCAGAAAACTGAAGGCCAGGCTCCAGGGTAAACGAGACGGAAACCAAGGGACAAGAGGATGTCTTCGCAGTGCTTCTCCCATAGACCCCCCGAATCCGGGTGGCCGTAAAGAGCAAGAATGAGCTGCACAACTGGATCGCTATACTTTGAGGCCCAACCTTTCGGCCAGCGATACTTTGGAAGGCGTACCCATGTCTTGATTCCCTTGTATAATGCTTGCGTATATGCCTGTCGCCCATCGGATTGTTGGGTGCAGTTGCCAGGCATAGCTCCATACGCATCGATTGCTTTGGCAGCTTCCATGGTGGAAGGGGCCGATCCAAGTTCAGCGAATAAAGCTTGCTCAGCATTTTCGTCTTTAACGTTGTTCCCCTGAAACACAGTCCTCCCCTTAAACTTGCGAAGAGGGTTTCCCTTTTGAAGTTCACTCCCTTTCTCAACGCAGATTTCGAAGATTTTGCCAACATGGACCTTTTCACTCCTCCCCTTTGCTTCTTTGACCACCTGCGACCATTCACGCACGGTATTGTAATCCCATGCGCCCTTGCTCTCAAGGTTGTGCCACTCCACGTCAATAGACTTTTGAGCATCAGCGTTGCTTTCAATCTCCTTCCGCCCCACTGGTCTAGCAACCATAGCATGAATAACGGGGTGAAGATGAGCTTGAAGAATTTTGCAACGATGTTGACCGATTTCGGGATTCGCAGAAAGTGCAGGCAAAACCACAACATCCAGCGCGTCCTCAACGGTCTCCTCTTTAGAATGGTCCCCAACGCAAGGTGCAACAGGCATAAGAGGAATGTTTGAAAATTCATCTTCCAATCCTGCAGTGGTCGCTGGCCTAGCCTTGGATGAAGAAGCTTCCGGGTCCTCGGAGACGGGCTCATCGAGCAAAGCCTCGCGAGCCTTCTCTCGTTCGTCTTTGATGATGGCGAGTCTCCGCTGTTTTGTTGACATTGTTTTCCAAAGAAAAGGTGGAATACTGTCGGGTTTGCTCGATCCTGAATACCTTCGGGCTTTCACACCCCCCGCATCGTAATGAGCACCTCCATCTTTTTTGGAACAAAGGTGTCCTTGCTGGTCTTCAAATCAATAACTTTGACCATCTCCTCCGACGCGGGTCCCTTTTTGGGGGAATCTTTGATCAGCTTTCCGAGGTTTTCAGCGAGTTCCTGATCATCGATGTCATCCTGGCCTGGCATCTCTGCCGGCAAATCCTCCTCCAAGAGCGGCGCATCCAATGCAGCTGGGTCGGGCGTCTCAGGAGCGTACTCAAGCCCCGGCATAACGCCGTTCATGTGCAATAAGTGCCGTTCGACCATTGGAAAAGAGAATTCGCCATCTGGACATTTGATTTGATTTACCCTCAAAGGAGCAATAGGTTGATCATAGTCCTTCTCCATCAAATCTCGCAAAGGAATAACGAGAAATTCATGACGCCAAAGAAAGTCAGGATGGATGGGATACCCCAGAAATATTCCAGCCCTGGAAGTAGGTTCAAACTTCAAAGGCTTGTTGGGTCGATTCCTCGGGCCGGTCCAAAAGTTGACTTGACAACCAAAGGGCAAGTATGGACCGGGAAAATCTTCTCCAAAACGTACCTTCCATGGTGAATAATAATCTGGGTGGTCCGTGATGTTATGCGCCATGCAATAGTGTTTGGCGGCATGTGGCCAATACGAATGATGCAAACCAGCTTGTTCCAGGTTGGTCCTCGTGCCCTCGATAATCGCCCTGACGTTCCTCTCAGCAATAGCATTTGTTTTGGAAATGTAGTTTGTACTTTGAACATGCTTCCATTCCAATTGATCTGCCGCTTTCACAAGTTCAGGAGCCCGATCACTGTAAAACACGTTCACGGTTTCCCCGGTGCGGACAAAGTGCTTGAATGCCATCACACACTGATGAGAGGTTTTCCGTGCTGCTGGGTAAACATAACGGAAGTCAGTGGCAACATCTCGAACAACAAGTGCAACTCTAGATTGGTCAATGCCGATTTCACGATCATCTGATGTAATAAGATGGTCCGCCGTGAGGTGATCACCAAACTTCTTGGCCTCGACTTGAGTGGAACCTCCCTTCTGTCTTGATGGATATTTGTACATCTTCGCCCTGTTGCAAGTCTCACAAAAGGGATTTTTGGGAGTGTGACACATCAAGTGCTGGAGTGAGGTCGCCTCATCACGCAAAGCTGCTTCACCGCGTTCGCGAGGGGCGTCCTTCAAAATAGGCTTCGACACAAAATCGGAAGCGATGACCTTAGGCGCATCTTCGGAGGGAATGTCATGGCACTCTTCAATGACCTCACCTTCCGGTTGGCTAATGGTGTCCTCAAGCAAGAAATCATCGTTCCCCAATTCATCCCCATCATCCTCATTGGTCACAAGCACCTCTTCAACAGCTTCGGGTTCCTCGTCAATGACCAGAACTTCATCATCGATTTCAATGGGAGCTGATGGTAATGATGTAACCTTTGGAATGCTCTGTGACAAAGCTGGAACAGCATTTTGAGTTGCTGGGGGAATGAATGGGACATTGTCTTTGACCTCGAGCTTGATGCGTGAACCATCCGGAAGTCGAAAATAAGGCCTGCTGTGGGCTCTCCAAACGATATCATATCCGTCCCTGAGGCATCTCATACCCACGGATAACACGGATGGAGCCTTGTCAAGAACATATGGCCGAACAACACTATCGGTCTGTTGGATCTTGACCCTGGCTTGCTTTGTACCGATGATATTCCCATTAGCTGTGGAAAATTTCAGAGGCTGAGACGATTCGTAAATACATCCCATCTCCGCATCGGTTCCCGCTAGCAAGTCCTGAGAAGCTCCTGTATCTGCGATCCACGGAATGTGAGAAGAGTCCATTGTCATTCGAGCAACAGCAGCTTCCCCCCTTTTGGGGGAGGTCACGGACTTCTCTGGCTCGGCCGTTAGGCCTGCGGGGATGCAGGAATCACAACCGAAATCAGAGTCGCACTGAAATTTGCAAGGAGTCTTCGTGCCTTTGAGCAAATCCTTCATCATAGCTTCATGCATGGTGCCGATAAGAATTGCGTCAGAGACGGCTCTCTCATCGAACTTCGGAACATAATCAACAGGAAACTCGTGTGCAAACCTTCTCGACGAGGCAGTGTAGGGCCAAAGCTCGCCGTCAGTCTCATAGTTCGAAATGGATGGGTAATCAGAAAATTGCACGCATTTCTTGATGCATGGCATACACTGGAAAACATCGTGAGTCACACTAGGCAAGCAAGGATGCGAGGCGACCGAGTCGAGGGTCGCGGCGCACACCATCGCCTGGAGGAGGCACACCGCAGCATTGCTGCCTTTTGACGATCGCGGAGACTTGAGGGACTGAGAACCCTTTGAATCTTTCGAATCTTGAGAAGAAGGCCTGCTATCCTTCTTCCCCTTTTTCTTTTTCTTGTCCCTTGGCGACGTCTTGGGGGTGTCTCCACTAGCGGTCTTCTCGGCCTTTGGGGCTGGAGCTGCCTTGGAAGTTGCGGGGTGCTGCCATGGGCAATCTTTCCCCCTCTCACATCTGTTCGCTTTGAAGAACTTGCACACCTGGGGCTTCGAACCAGGAGGACTCTGCGAACGATACTTCCTTGGCGTCTGGGGTCTGGACCCGCCCTTCTTGCCTTTCCCCTTACCTTTCGGTGCCTTAACATGTTCGAATCGGCAGTCTGAACCATAGGTGCACTGGCCAGTTTGAAATTTGATGCATACACCCTTGGGGATTCCAGGAACTGCAGGGTTGTTCGACGGAGTCCTGCCACGCCCCGTTGTGTTGCTTGACATAGCATCCCGCATGTGAACAAGCCTCTTGCGCTCCAAATAATTCCTCGATGCGTCAATCAAGAATTTATAGGAGTGCTTTTCCGTACCTTCCTCAGCTCGCTCATACTCATTGAGATCATGACTGAGGGGCCGAAACTTTCGAATCTGGCGGTGGAACAGCGCTTCGAGGGTCTTCTCATTTTGCTCATTGCCCATTCCAGCGATGACCGTGTCCCATCTCGTCATGAAATTTCTGAGGTCCTCGTTGATGAGCTGGACAGAGAGCAAGTCCTCAAAGTCGTAAATTGCACCATGTTTGATGTTCGTGCTGAAGTGCTTGTGAACCATCAGAAGAATTTGGCGCCCCCTCGCATAGCGTTTCTCCTTTGCTTCTTGTTCTTTGAAAATGTCCACTTGCCGCGCGAGGTCGCCCTCCAAGATATTCGTCAACGCCGATGCCAGCTTTGCATCAAGATGGACAAACATTCCTGAATCACGAAGGACTTCAACAGTTTGACCTGGGATCCAAGTTGCCTCAATCCATTCGAATGCCTTTTCGGGTTGATCGGAAGTAGCAACAACAGCATCCCTAACTTTGATCCTCCAATTACGGTACTGTTCGGGCTTCGGGAATCGGGGAATCTGAATTCTGTCACCCTCCTTTACACGAACGCGTTCCGCTGTCGGATCGCTCGAATTACCTAAGTGCTTCAGTAGCTTTCGTCGAAAAGATTCATCCGATGCAGTTGAAGTTGATGATGAAGATGACGAGGGAGAAGACGACGGATCTCGTCGCCGGCGTCGGCTACGGTCCTTCTTCTTTTTCTTCTTCTTCTTCTTTTTCTTGTCCTTGTCATTTCCACCATCACCATCATCGCAAGGCCAACCGTCTCCGGTAGCAGCATCGTCCACGGCCCCGGCGGGAACAGATCCGTCTTTGCCGTAGGGGTCGCTCCCGACTTTCGTCCAACTGTGCGAGGAAGCATTCGAAAGTCCGGGTGGAGATGCAGCCAAAGGAACTGTCGGGATAGCCAAGCGGGTAGCTGGTGCCTGCTGAACCGGAGGCGCAGGAGCTGGAGCAGGTTGAGCAGGCGGTTGCTGTTGATTCTGCACCATCTGCTCGACCATAGCCCTTAGCTCTCTGATCTGCTTCTCCTGCTCGCTGATCGTGTTCATGGCGTTTTGGTACTTCATCTCGGCTTCTCTTTCTGACTTCATGGTGTTCGCACGCTGCTCCGCATTCATCTGAATCTCGCGTCTCATGGTCTCCGACTGGCTTTGGAGACCGGCAATGATCTCACCATGCCTTGCCTCCGCCAGCTGGGCGACCATGGGACCGGTGTCCTGATTCACGAACTGGTTGAATTGGGCATTGTTCTGGGTAGCGTTGATCTGCTGATAATTCGTCACGTCCTGGTTGATCGTCATTGATGGATCGAGGTGGACGTTCGCAACATGTTGGTTGAACTGATTCATGGACTGTGGCATAGGGTTTCCCCTTGCGAGGTCGGTCTGGGGGTCGTACATGACGATGTCACCATGCCGATGTCGATCTGATCCTACAGGAGAAGGAGATCGAGCACCAGACCGCCCAGCCCTCCCACGGTCACTCCGGGATCGAAGTGATTCGGGGCCCTGACTGCTCAGTGCTTGTCCCTTCCTGATGAGCTCCCTGGCCACTTGGGAGTTTGCTCGACTAGTCGGTTCATATTGCGAGGCGTCTTCATCGCCTGCTGGCTCACCAGGTGTGGGACGCACCTCGGTATGGGGTAGTCCAGGGTCGCCATCCATGGCGTACAACTCTGTACAAAGAGCCGCTTACGGCTGATAACCTATAGAACAGGTTAAACAACCGGGAAGGGTCACAATTGAACCCTGTACTCAGCGCGCTTTTTCCTTGAGCCACGTGCAGTCGTAATGATGAGACTGCACAAGTGAGACATGCATGCATTGGGGTTTACATGGTTGATAAATACATCACGTTGCAAACTACACTATGTTTGCGGAACACGGCCCTTCCCGTGATACCAATATTGTTGCTTTCCAGCGGATCCCATTGCTATCACAGAAATTGGCCCCATTTTCCCACAACCATGGGCCCATAGGGAGGAAGAAATTAAGCACACACACCCGCCAGCATTGCGCAATGAGGGGTCCATACAAGAAGGTGGCAATGGAATCACAAATGGAACAAGTGCCAATGTCTGGAGGGACCTGGCCACAACCTCTGGCGCAAGGCTTTTCAACAGGGCTCACGCCACTCCTGGACTTTCCCCAAATTATTTGAGACTTCAGGTCTTATTTGATGCCCATCACCTGTTTGCGATACACGCGAAGCTTCCAAGAACAGTGCCCTGGTCTTCTCGCTCACGAAGCCATCATCCCGCATCACCTGGCTATGAATCTAACAAGGCAACGGCAACACCAACGCAAAGTCTTCGGCATCAAGCCCGACGTACACGATGCCCCGAAGGGCCCTCGAGCCAAAAGTTATCCCCACCTGGAACTTGGAATTTGTCGTAAGGTAGTCCGGCGTGTAAATCTCGGTGTATCCTCCCGTGGGATATCTGGCCAGGATGCCCTCGTACTCCTCGCCATTGGCGTCCGGCGTGAAGAAGAAGGAAGGCACGCCCTCGCCGTTCATGGGGCCAAATGCATCTCGATCCAACGCCTCAATGACTCAAGGCCGACACGCCAAAAGTCTTCCATGCAGACTTTTTGTGGGTTGGGATCAGCTCAGTCCTGCCAAAGGCCAACATCAACCACAAAGCAGCCTCAGGCAAAACTTCCAAGGCACCTCTGGGCTGAAAGGTCCATAGCAAGTGGGGAAGTAGCTGCTGAATTGCTCGGCGACCTACGACGTCAGGGCCAACAAGTTCACTCACCGCAGGCGTTAGTTGGATACTTATGCTCGAGGGTGAAAGTGTCAACGGAAAGGCATTGGACATGGCCCGAGGTATTTGTCAACAGGTCTTGCAAAATGTCCGCCCGGGCTTCTGTGGCAATTATGCTGAGATGCCTCTCCAATGCCCAAACACCACTTGCGCGTGGCACAGGCATGCAGCCAAGGAATCAAAAAAGAACCAGCATCCTTTCTGCAAGCGAGGCGAAACAAATCAAGAACAGTACTCGCCAACCAGGCCAGCAAACCAGCCAGAAACAGCTATCTCAGCAAGCCGTGCTGAGTGGCCTTGCACCCTAAGTTGGGCTTCACGTTCATTGCCCTCATCCGACCCAGGCCATAGAGGTAGTTGGGCCCATCGATCTGCAGCCAGGTGGGGATCGTTGCCCCAGGGTACGAGTACTTGGCCAAGTCTTGCCCGTAGACAGCAGGCATAAAGGACCTCGATTACATTCAGCCCCTTGCTGACTTGGCCAAGCAGCTGCGGCTAAGGCCGCAAAGAGTTTCCGACTACATACAAAACTGTAGTTGGAAACCTCGCACCCAAACTCGTTTAAGAAAAGAACTGGTCAAATATGCGCACACACACACACAATCACACAATCACACACAATCACACACAATCACACACAATCACACGCAATCACACGCAATCACACGCAATCACACGCAATCACACGCAATCACACGCAATCACACACAATTACACGCAATCACACACAATCACACACAATCACACACTCACACACACACACACACACTCGCACTCACACACAATCACACACAATCACACGCAATCACACGCAATCACACGCAATCACACGCAATCACACGCAATCACACGCAATCACACGCAATCACACGCAATCACACGCAATCACACGCAATCACACACACACAATCACACACAATCACACGCAATCACACGCACACACGCAATCACACAATCACACAATCACACAATCACACAATCACACAATCACACAATCACACAATCACACAATCACACACACACACACAATCACACACACACACACACACACACACACACACACACACACACACACAAACACACACACACACACACATATATAGAAATATATCTGTATATATATATATATATGTGTGTGTGTACGTAATGGGACAAACGAATGACAAACTAGACGCTGTGCTCTGGCTCTGTCTGTTTTCTTTGCGATGCGGGTGATTTGCGCCTCGGTTCTCAGCCCGGTCTTGCAACAGTGGTCCCCATGTTTGCCTTTTGGTGATTTTGAACATCGCCTTTTTGGCCCATTTAAGGTGAGTTCCCCTGGCAGAGAACCCTATGTTGAAAGGGGCGTCACCCTAGCCTGGCCCGCCACCCACAACAAGCAACCTGGAGGGAAACTGCAGCCACCTATATAAGAGGCACTCAAGAGCGCGGGTGGGCAAAGCTAAGCTGAGCGACAGTGCCTGCACAAAGCCTCAATGAACATAATCTAAAGTTTTGGCCGAATCACACAAATTGCATTTCTCAAAATCGGGTCCCCAATATTCCCCAATAGTTTGGGCCTCCCTTAGATTCCGATCACAACTTCTTTCAAACTCCGGGGTGCGCGTTGTGGTAGTCCCAGAAAGCTTCCACAGAGCCCACGTCCTTGAGGCGCACGGGGGCCGTTTCGTCAAAGCGCTTGCGCAGGTATCCCTCGAAGGCCCGCATCTTGTCTCGGGGCTCGCTGAGAGCCAGGGAGGTGAAGAGTATCAGGAAGCAAACCTGAAGCGCCCAGTCCAGCCATGCAGCCATCCAGCCACGCGGATTAGGGCTGGTTGAAGAAAGGCACCCTTGATTTGTTTGGGGGCATGCCCTTGGCATCGCAAAACAAAGTAGCCCTGAAGCCCAATTGCCCACAGCCATGAAAGCTGAAGCTGATCCAGTCGCCAAGCTCGGCAAGACGCATCTGCTTCCAAAAGAAAAACGTGCTTCAGGTTGCCATGACCAGAAATGGCTGTCCGAACTGGAAAGCCGCAGCATCAGAACAGGCAATGGATGAACTGCGTCCTAGAGAATTCCATGAGCATTCCAACCTCACTCGGATGGCATTGGAAGTCTAAGGGATGAGCCATGTCACGACCTCGTCTTCTGGCAAATGTCAGGTGAAAGGGTACGTAAAGCTTCATGGGCCCAACCTCCGTCAACAGCTCAGTCCAAAGGGCGGGCAGGCCCTGGCTGAGACTGATGGGGCAGTTTGTTTGTCCTCAACGGTTCGAAAGATGATCAGACCCCATCAGGCATCTTGTCAGTTATCGCGCTGAGCGTGGTTTGGTTTGCAAACAACCGCTGGCCCATGTTGCAAGCAAGCGATTTCAACCAAAATCGCTTACGCGGGTCAAAATGGAAATCGATTTCTCGATCTGTTCAAAGCGAAAAACGGGTCAAAATGGAAATCAATCCAAAATGACCTGCTCAAAACTAAACTAAAAGGCAGTGCTCTTTTGTGACCAGAAACGAAGAGAACGGTGTTGAAGGTGGACCGCAGCAAAGCCTTCAGCCCGCTCTTCTGCTGCAGCAACTCATTGACCCGCTTCTCATCCACAAGGATGGCGAGACCTGCCCGGAAGCGAGTCACAAATGCGCTCCCTACGGGCGGCGACCCCAATCGGCCATCCAATCCGCAGCTCTACCCTCGGCTCTCCCTCGCCTCCGGTTGCTGCCATGTTGTGTGCCTGTAGCAACCTCTTGAATTCATACCCTCCAGCCGGACATGAGCCGGCAACTTGGGCCAACGGCGGCGTCCCCAATGAATGCCCCCAGCAGGCTAGGTATCCATGTTTGGTCAGTTTGGTCGGTGGGATATAGATGGCGCTAAAGAGCGTCTGTTTTTGTCCCAGAAGGATGCCTTCTGCCTCTTGGCGAGGCCCTGGCGGTTAATTCTGCAGTTCACTCCCATCAGCAGTCACTGCACGCCAACAGATTTCAACCATGTGCATGCAAGGGCGCTTGCTGACAAAGAGCCTCGCACATGGGGAGGTGTTTTTTTGTTGAGGGAAAGCTGCCCTCTCAAGTTAAAAAAAGAGCGTTTTGAACAAGAAGAGACCCTCTCATGTCACCGTAGACTTGTTGGCTGGGCGGTGTGCAGCATGCTGCTGAATGGCAGGCAACCAGCCCGTCCTTTCGAGAGCCGTCCGCCTCCGTCATGACACCCTTCCCGTGGATCTCACCGAGGGTCCATTCACCCTGTACAGCATTGAACTGTCTGGCCGTGCTCGAAACTAACGCAAAGACTATGTCAGCAGATGTCAGCACCAACACCCATATATAGCAACGTTTGCCACAACAAGGCCATTTTTTGTTCAGCATAACGCGTGCTTTTTCGTCTTGAACGATGATTTGACGCTCCGCACCTCATAGCACTTGCCAGTCGGCCACGTCAGCTTGCCCATGCCGTGCTTCTGACTCTTCACGTAGGCACCTAGTCCGGTTTCAAGCACCGGCTTCTGCCAGGATCGCATTGCGATTGTTCAATTGCAATTTTTCAATTCTCGCGTCGGGCTCTCCCCCACACTACCCTTTGCATTGGGCGTTTGTTTCCAGCAACCATTTGCCCCAAGAAACAAGGCCATCTTTAGCTCTTTGCAGCCTACTTGCCACGTTATTCTGGACACAGATGTCCACAAATGGCAAGTGTCTGTACATTCGGGATATCCAGGTTCTTGTCTTTCTTGGTGTTTTTTTCCTTTGAAACCCTCCAACATCATCCACACGGAGCGCCCTCAAAGACCACAAACCGGCGCAGTCATCCCGTTCAGCCGTGCCAGGGCGCCCTCATAAATGCGGCCATCCGGGTATTTGAAGATGCCGGTTCCCTCCATCTGCTGCCTGACCTCATGTCACCAATGGGGAACATCGATATCCAAGCAGCACTCAGCAAGGCCGAGTTTTCCGACTTGAATGTGCGGAGAAAAACCACATTGCACTTTGCACGTCGAACAACATCTCGGCTGGACGAACGTCTGGCACCAACAAAAATGCCAGCAGCATCTGGCAGCACCATGTCGCTGCTGCACGCTCGCTTCGAACCCCAGAAATGCTTTTGAAAGTTCAGCAGGCTCTGGCGGGAATGCCCCAAGGAACCGCCAACAGCAAGAAATACACCACTGTGCGCAACACAGAAACGAAACTTCTCCCCTACGATAGGCCATTTGTGTGCGCATATTGGGGCCACGCATGCCGTCGCCGAGGGTGCCTGGAGTTTGGGGACACACAGGCTTGGCATCAATCGGTTCAAAAGCTTGCGTTCCAGAACGCAAACACAGGAATCGGGTGTCAAGGCTATCGCCCCATGTAGAGGACATTTGGGGCGGGGGGTCCTGCAGGCTGAGCAAATCACTTACCCCTCTTTATTAGAAGTTAGAACCCCTGTAGCTTTCAGCTATCTGGGGACTGATTGATATCATGACAAAAGAGATGGGCGAACGCTTGGTTGCCGTTGAGTCAGGAGAAACCTTTCTGGACCTCACCACTTTCTGCGTTGCAAACTGCCAAAGCAGCATACGTATGATTAAGGACATCTAAGGACAACAAGGGGGTCCCCCTCTTTACACTGTTCCTTTTCACCCACGAAAAGGATATGTATGGGCAAGAAGCCCTTGCCCCGCGCCCGGGTCCCCTCCCCCTTCCAAACTCCCATCAAGTGAACAAAAGCGTTCCTCCGTGGGTTTGTTTTTGTGACGGTATGTCTGTTGGATAACTCCTACATGAACATCGAGAGAAAAATCCAAAACATCGATATGAAGCTTCAATAAGAGTTTCCAAACCAAGTCATTGAAGGACCATCCAGTTCTTTTCGCTCGGTTTGAAACACCCTCGAATCGGAACCGCTCGCCATGGCAGACCCAAGGATCGCCCCCTCCGAGGTGCCCATTGCCCATCATAGCTGCAGCCATCCGTCCAAACGTAGACGCCTGTGCCGTGGATGTCCTGATGGAATGCCGGCGTTCAGCGTGCTGAAAGTCGTTTCAATGGCGCTCTGCCTACGTTGGCTTTGAAAGCTTCGAGTTGCCAATCCAACGCTGCGAAAATGCAGTGACTCTGCTTAGAACATGTGGCATAAAGTTGCTATCACCTGGACTTTGTCAAAACCGCGCGGCCACCAAGGCTGCAAAGCATGAGAAGCCACCGATCACCCTGTCTCCCAGGAACAGACCACTCTGAGCCGGGTAGCATTGTCCACAAAATCCCCCTCGAAGTAGGAGCCGTTCGGCCAGGTGTACCTGCCTCGCAGCGCGGCCCGGCAAACGGCTCAAAGGAAGCCTCAAACTGAGCACCCCCTTGCCCCCTTCAATGCACATCACATCACATCCAGGTCTCAACTGAAGACCGTTGCTTGGACTGGCGGGCCGCAAGACAGCAAGATGCAAGCCCGTGCAGGTTGGCCAAACCTGTTTCCGGCCTCGGCCGTTCTTGCGACCTGCAAGGTACTGGCCTGGCGCAAGCTCGCACAAGTGTGTCCACCCCCCTTGCGCCGGTGCGCAAGCAAGTTAGATTCAAGCTCTTGACATGCCCCTCTGAATATGCAAACAAGTCAGGAAATGAAGAGCGTGTTTAGAGTGGAACACAACAAGCAATCAATAATGGCGCACCTGCTAATGCTTCCCCAAATCACATAGATTTGTAACGGCGGGACTACTAAGTGAATGCAAGGACGGAATGCAATGAGAGATGTTGCCCGCAAAGTTCGTGTCTGGAGCAAAGGCCACAAGTGGCTGTGCAGAGCCGTGGCTTTGCCAGAAAGTGGCTGGCAGTGGCCCTCCACCCTTTGCTGGTGGGAGTATTCCTGCATGACATCCTCAAAAATCACCCTCCAAATGGTGGCTTATGGTGGCTTGGGGGAAACCACGCCGCAAATCCTCAAATTGCTTCTGCTTTAAGGCACACAGTTTTAACCCCTCGCCTGCATAGCACGCACCATCGGACCACTCCTCCGTGCCGTCGCCGGACTGGAGATCGTTCAGCCACTGGCCAGAGTACCTGTCCAGAACTTCCCCCCCCCCGGAAAAACAAAATGCATATATATATATATTATATATAAATATGTGTGTGTGTGCCTATGCTGATGTTTAGCCCATGTTGGGCCTAATTCGGGACCATGCTGGTTTGCTGGTGTGAGGCTGTTTTTCGGTCATGGTCACAAAGACTATCCCGGGATGAGCGAGAATACCAAAGAAAGCAGTGCAAAGAACATCTCAGCTCAAAACTGCCACTGCCACTTACTTCTGCCAGGCGGGCAGCCTGCCCTTGAACGATGACCCCTCGGCGCCCGTCTCAAACGCAGGGCAGGGCCTTGAGCCATCGGAGTGCACGTAGCTGCCCTGGCCATGCCTCGGAAGCTGCCATGCCGCGCTGCTCCAAGTTTTGGGGAGGCTCCAAACAACCGCGTCACGGGAAAACTGTAATTAACGCTTGATCAGGCTTCCTTCGAAAAGCTTCCTTCAAGGAGACGTTTCAAAACGTGCTTTGCATCTGGATCCTCTAAACCAACTAGAAAAAGTGACTTTTTGACCCCTCGGCGGCAGCTGTATGAGCTTCCGTCCTTCATGGCTCAAAACCCTTCGAACACTCCAGATTCCGCCTAGATCCGAAATGAACATGGGAGTGCTCTTTTTCCGACTCCCAACTAGTCCGCTTCTCGGTGAGTCGTCAAACCCGGCCGGAGTCACCCCATGGGGTGATTTGCGCATTCGCCGGGGCGCTTCATGCTCCCGTGCCACTCTCCATCATAGCTGGCGCCGTCCGCATGTTGCAGCCGGCCGCTCCCGTGTGCTTTGTCGTCCTGCCAGTGTCCTGGGAAGAAAAGGAGCACCCTGCTGCTGATGAGAACAATCCTTTGTAGGGCGGGAACTCTTCTTGGTGGACAGCTTGTGAGTTCCATGTTTCTTTCTTTATTCCCCAAACAGCTGAAAGCTTTGGGGTCTCAGCCCAGATAGGCTCCGGGGTGGTCCGGGCGGCCCTGAGGTAAGGTTCCACGAAAATTCCACCAGGGTTCCACCAGGGTTCCACCGGGGTTCCACGAGGGTTCCACTAGGGTTCCACGAGGTTCTGCAAGGGCTCCGCGTGCTGTTGGGGATATCACCTGAGCTTATTATTTTTTCTCCCTTGGGGGATATACAACCACTGGCCACTAGGAAAAAAGGAATTGGAGAGTACACACACCCTTAGAGCGTCGTGCGGAGTTCAGCCGTGAATTACCCAGCCATCCCGCTCCTTCATAGGTAGAGCCATCTGCTTCCACGTGGATGCCATAGCCTGGGCTGAGCGCTAGGAACAACGTTTTGCACAGGGCTCAATGACAGGGGCTTGGAAAACCGCGGGCCTCTTCCCCCCGCGTGCGTGTCCTGCCGCCTTCAAACACTGGGTGCAGATTGGAAAACCAATCAAATCAAAATGGAGTTGTCTCCAAATGGGAGGACCCCCCACAAAACGGCGCGCCTTTGAGCCAGCACCGCAGAACTATCTACAAGACCAATCAGCCCAACTGGGTGCCAAATGCCAAGGGGTAGTTTTGTTCGTGTTTCCAGAACCCCCCGCTTTCCCCGGCGTCCAAACTGTCCGATTCGGAACTCAAACGGCATGAGGGCGACTGGCCGGCCCAGCTCCGTGCCCCCAAGGCGCCGTGTCTCATATTGCCCTTCCACTGGCCACCTCAGGCACCAATTCAAATGCTGCCTCATGTCACAAGATTTCCCAGGCCGTCACCAAACCAATGGCGAAAGCACCAATGCCCCCATTCCCCACAGGCTTGCCGATACACAACTAGAATGTGAATTTAAGCTAAATCCTTTCCCCTCGCATGGGGTCAAAAGCGCATTTTGGACTTGGAGGCGGCGCCTGGGGCCCCACAAACAAATCGCCGCCTCTCTTTCCGCAGAGCGGCTGTAGCGGGCGCCATCCTCAAAGACATAGGCCGGGCCCAGGGAGGACAAAAGCTTGTTCTTCCCGAAGCCCTTGGGCTCTCCCTCCTGGCTGGGCCGGGTCATGGAAGCGGACCTAAGGAAAGCCGGAACCGGGCTCAAGGCCCAAAAATGCCCAGAGTTGCAACGTTATGGCTGATGGCTGACCTTTCGCTCACAACCATTCCACCGGCTTGCCCAAGTGTCTATTTCCTAGCTTGACTCCCACCACTGCCCTCCTCAACCACCTGCGCATTGTCGGAGGGGGCTGTGTCCGACTTGGGGCAAGCACATGGGCCTTGGCGCGTCCGAGGACCTTCTGGCACTGCGTATGCTCAAAACTCCCGTGGACCATGACCGCGGTTCCCTGAAAAGAACTTCGTATGTCCCAATGCCCAGCAAGTCAGAGATTACAAAGCGAATTCAGGCGATTGACGCATCAACCAAGAACAAGCCTGTAGGGTTGCCGAGGCTTGGAAGAACCAGGCCAGCAGCACACAGCTCCTTCCCTGCGGGTCGTCTCCGGATTCCCTTGACACCGGACATCGGCCGGGTCCAAAAACAGAAAACCCTCCCCACAGTTGCGCTGAAGCTGCCGAGGTGCTGGGCCCACACTGGGCACTCCCCATCTGTGCTGAGAAAAAGGTGTGGGCACTGATGTTAGATGCCCTTGGCCATTTGCAAAACAGCTAGGCTCCGCATGCCGCACTCCTGCGGCTCAAACATCTGGTCATGGGTGAGTGCAAGGGGCAAGTTGTGTTGTTGCCAAACCTATTTGCCATGTGCCGAAGCATCGAAGCATGAGAGGCCCTCAATGGAGGTGCTGTGAGAGAAAGGGCCGAGCAGGGAAACTGCGCGATGCCGCATTTGGTTTTAAATGCAAGTGGGAACAAACCAGTACACTTCTTTGCTTGAGGCAAGCCATTCGAAAATGAAGTTGCCAACCATGGGATGAGAAGAATCCAAAGGCAAACCGCCCTCGCACGGGAACCAGAAAGTGGGTACAAAATCGTGTTTTTCGTGGTTGAGACCTCACCTTTAGGCGCACCTCGATGTGGCTTGCTCGTTTTTCAGCCGCTGGCGGCTTGGCCGCCATCGCTGGGTCGCAGTCGGAAGCTCAGTTGCTGCGTTGCTTGCGAGGCTCCCCTCCTTGTTACATCCACCATGCCCAACCAAACTTTGCAGGGAATCCCATTACTCCACATTATTCCCCACTGAGCCGTAACATGAGACGAGCAGAGATCGTCCCAATACAAATCTTTGTGAATCGGCGCGAGAGCCTCCAGACGAGGCAAACTTTGGCGCGTCATTGCGTCGCCATGAGACGTTAAGCACAAAGCAAAGCAATTGAAATCCGAGGGCCGCATGGCTCATCCAGCGGGGGAATTCCTTGGCATCGCTTCATGACATGACAATGATTCAGAACCCGCCAGCCCGGGGG
The DNA here is from genome assembly GCA_963377175.1 of Effrenium voratum. Lineage (NCBI taxonomy): Eukaryota > Dinophyceae > Suessiales > Symbiodiniaceae > Effrenium > Effrenium voratum. The sequence continues at coordinate 251,507 of CAUJNA010003521.1, read as the reverse complement.
GCAATGACAAGCCGAGGCTCCATGCGTGTGGTTGTTGTTCCATGGGGCATTGAAGTGCATGGCGCTGCCGCTGTGCATCCACTTGTAGGTCTTCATGCCCTGGCACTCCTTCAGAAATCGCAACACTCCAAAGGGGAGGAACAAGGGGGAATTCAGCTTTGCGTTTGCCATGTTTCTTGGTGGGCCGTTTGAACATTTGGAGCAAAGGCTACCATTAAAGATGCAAGCCCCTCTGAAATGGTGTGGCTGTTCCCCACCCTTTGGCTGTTCCCTCTCCTCACCGCAAGTCTGGTATTTGGATCGCGCATCCGTGATGGTCTCGCACAGCACTTGGCGACTGGAGCCCAGCGAGTAGCAAACCTGGAGCACCGCTTCTAGGCTATTCACATTATGCGATTGATTGGGGGCCCTTTCATGGACATCATGTATACAGCGGATCTTTCGCGAATCATCAGAGCCGGGCAATTCCAGAAAGCGCGCTTGCCGAAAAGCCTAGCACCATGCCAAGCCCTTCACCAAAACTTCACATTTCCGCACAACAGCCTCTCACAAAGGGCTGATGGCATAAACTTCTTGGCGAAAGCAAGATGGCCCACACTTCTCTCGGAACCAACTTGAAGGTCGGTCCATCAGGCTGGAGATGAGCCACGGTCAATATCACTTGTTTCCCCAAAAGGACATCCCCTGGTTTGGTGAGAAATGTAGAGGGTCCTCTGCATGTCCCTCCCGGATAAACCATAGACTGCTCAAAATTTCGGCCAAACCTCCAATGGATCGCCAAGAAGCTGTGCCGGTGCACTTCATGAAGCTGCAAGTGCAGTTGATGCCGCCCTTCTGCCCTGCGCCATAGATGTCTCGGTGCTGCCTGAGATGGGTGGCTGGCTTAAAGCGACAACCAAGGCAAAAAGCCTGTTTTGGGTTTCCTTGTTTTGATGCCCGGATGCAGGGTGCTGATCTTCCAAAGCTGCTGCACGCTAGCGAGTGTTCACGGATAATAGCCTCCTTCTGGAACCCCCTCCTGCACCTTTCAGTCTCCGGATCTCGTATCCAGGTGGACGCTCGTTGAATGAGACTTGCCGGCAAAAAGCCTAATTGTCAAGTGAAAGGGCAAGGCTTCTTGCTGAAGCAGGCGCTTGTGCGAGGACTTGTGGTTGGGGTGAAAGTTCAGCTGCACCGCCGTCACACCTTTGTGCACAGCCCTCTGCCTTGAACAGCTCTATTTTGGCCGCCCCTGAAGTTTCCTCGATTTCCCTTAAAACCTTGCACGAAGCTTTGCGCTTCAAGGCTTGCCCATGTCAAATGCGCCAAAAATAGCGATGCCTGTAAGCCAAGTGCTTCCAGCACCTTGGCCCCCGACGGTAGCCATACTCCTGTTCTGTGAAGGATACGAGTGCGCGCACCCCCTGGCAGCCAAGGCTGGCGGTCAAAACAGATCTTCCCCCGCTCTGCCAGAGTCGCCCCGCAAGCAACAAAAGCCGGTGGAGAAGGACGGCTGACAATTTGTTCACAGCCTCCTTTGTGGCTCAAAATGCTTGAATAGGTGGGAGCTGAGAAAAGACATCGGCTTCCCGCACCCAGTTTGACGATGCGTCTATGTTTGGCGGCCAGGGCGATGTGCCTAAGGCTGACCGGCTATGAATTATGATTGTAACAAATGAGTGCCGAAATCTACAAACAACATCGACAAGCACCAAAACAAGGGAAGGCCCCCAGCGCCTTGCCAGCCTCACTCTCAGTGTTGTTGCGCTCCAGGACGCCTACGATGGCATTGGCAGACTGGTTCCTGAGCTCTGACGCACACGACAAACTCCAAGCTTGCCTGGCTGAGCGAATTGTAGACCGTAGCTGCAAATGCCCCCACTCCCTGTCCAAGAGCCCTGGGAAACTGCCCAACATTTGGCACCCGAATGCAATCAGACCTGCAGGCGGGGAATGAGAGCCAAAAAGGCGTGCTTCCAAGTCTCCTTTCCTCGTTGGAGAGCAGGAACTTGCCCCCTGGCAAACGCCAGGGACTTTCAATGAACCCAGCTTTATGAGTGCACAAAAACTCGAGTGGCAGCCCTGGCAAAGCCCGTTCCCAGTGCGGTTGGGACCCCTTGTGACCACAAGGGCCAGCACCCAGCACCCTGCCTGACTTCCAAACGCAGCCTTCCGGCGCATGCAAGGCGGCCTGCACCAGGGCCTTAAATAACCACTGGTCCGCTGGCATATGACCTCAGGGGTCAATGCTGGGCGGAGGGTTGCGACAACACAAAGGAAAACCACAATTTTGCGAGTCTCTATTTTTCAGGATGCCCGTAGGCCCCCCGTATTTGCATTGTGTGGGAGTTCTCAGCGTCTGCACGTTTCACCCATATCGCCTCATCATTCAACTTGGGGGTCGGCTAGTTGTGCTAGGTGTGTGGCTGGTTTAGCAGTGGCCTTAGGGATTTGGGGCTTATAGGAGTTGTGGGCTAGTTTTGGCTAATCGGTGTCCCCGGCTCCAAGCCGTCAATTCGCAATGACCCTGCCATGCGGCGATTGCGCAGCCAGGTGCCCTAAGCGTTCCCCCAAGTGATCTAACATGTTGCGAATAGCCAAGCAAAAAATGATGTAAACCCTCCACTCTCCATAAAATCCCACACAGCTCTACATTTGGCTGGGGATCGCCATGGTGGAGCGATTGGGCCCACCCTAACACCAGCTCCGCGTGGCCGGCAGGTTCAAGAAGGGAGACGGGATGGGGTTAAGCTTCCACTGGCCTTCCAACCGCAAAGTGTTAATTCAGGTTACAGAGAGTCCCCGGTTGAAACCACCCCTCCCCGGTCCAACATGTTTCAAGCAGTGGGAGCCTTAGCCGGCCGTGTCACTTGGCGCCACGTCTTTGAGCGCCACAGCCACGGCATCGTTCATCACCAAACAAAGCTCCCCAGGCTGGGCGGAGCCCGCATTGCACGGGCACGCCTGCGGCAAGCGGGGCGGACAAGCATGGCCCAGCAAGAAAAAGAAGTATCTCTCTTGAACCCACAAAATGAAAATCTAAAGGGAAACGCCCCTTCATTGGGGCATGCCTCACCTTCCAATCAGTACTTAGAGGGTGGGGACGGAACACGGCCTGATCCAACAGCTGATTTGCGTGCTGCGAAAAAGTGAGCCACTGGAGCCCTTTGGCTCATGCGCATCCTGCATGGAATTAAAACATGGAAGATGCATGCCTTGCCAACTCACAAGTCCAGCTTGATAGTTCTCCATATGAGGCGCAAACGCCCCACTCATACGGGTATGCATGCCTTAATTCTTGGGGGACCCAAAAATTCAAAATTGTGGCTTCCTTTCGGTTTCCCTTCCAGACGATCCCAGAATACCCTCAAAAAAAGACACACCCGCACCGAGTTCTACAGCCATGCCTCGTCCAGCCCGCAAGGCACCGAAGCTTCTGCAGCGCCGTCGGGGCAGGTGACGCGGCGCCACTTCCTCGGCTAGGGGAAGTCCGCGGTCAAAATGTCTCGTTCCCCAAGAAAAGATGGAAAGTGTGGCGTTAAAGAAAAGAGCTGAGCGGAGTTAGATGTAAGTGCTGTACAACTGGCTGGAATGCGTGCGAGGGCTACCCGGAGTGATTTGATTTGGAACAAGTAGATGGAGGATGTATATAATGCATCGCGTATATGGGAGTATCATTTTTTAGGTATCCTTTTTTTGTGGCTTCAAACGGAACCCAAGTGAACCTGACACGAACAATTACTTCTTGTCCAGGTGTAGTGGACACCAAAATGCAAAATGATTGTTCAAATGACGTCCAAAGAAGCCCCAGACAAACCCACGCGAACAATTGGGGCTCAAGCCCCGAGCCCACCGTCCGCCCTTCAGCCGAGATTCATGAGGTGCGCCAACTCCTCATGATAATTGTGGCTCTAAAAAGATGGCCAAAAAAAAAAGAACCGAAGACAGAACAACTCTGCGGAGGCAATTTGCTTTCTTCAACTTGACAGGGCTAAGAAGCTGTTTGAGGGCAGCACCATGTGGCCAAGGCTAAGTGACCCAGTCAGAACGCATATGCCACTCCGAAGGAAACCCTCTAAACCTTTCAGCTTGGTTTGGGCCCGGGGCCAAAAAAGGCAACTCCCTACCCGCACAAAACCGACCAAACCAACCGAACTCAACCCAAACCCACCCAAACCCACCCAAGAGCCAACAGCCAACAGCCAACAACCAACAGCCAACAACCAACAGCCAACAACCAACAGCCAACCCAACCCAACCCAACCCAACCCAACCAAACCAACGAAACAAACCAAGCATTTCACCGTCTGCAGCTCTCTGATCCTACCTCTGGCTCCCGCTCCGCTCGCGCGCTCTCACTTCACTCCATCGCTCCTTGTGCGTCATGAAGGAGCCCTCCTTTGGCTGCAGGGTCTTCAGGACCCTGTTCGCCTGCTCGATCATCGCTGCCTGCGCACATGCCCGGAATCTATGCGGTCCAGACCCAGAGCTGGGTGCGCCAAAAAAGCCAACCAAGCAACCAGCCAACCAAGCAAGCAACCAGGCAATCGAGCAACCTAGGCAGCTGGCCCGCCAACCAACCAACCAACCAACCGACCAACCGACCGACCGACCAACCAACCAACCAGAACTGCAACCTGACATGCCAGCCCAACAAACACAACTATGGCGCCCAAGCTTCCAAACTCCGCCTCCACCTTCCGGGTCTTCGCGCGAGCGATCTGTGCCAGAAGGCTGCTGTAGCGGCCCCGCTCCATGGCCGTCTGCAGCGCCTGGCGCGGAACCCCCTCACCAAGCAGCTGACGGATGCCACCTGTTAGATCTACCATGCTGTTGGATTGTTGGACTTGCCCCACACATTCCGGCAATTTACCCCGATTTGCCAGGGAGTGGTGGGGATGTGGCTGGTTCACCTAGAAGATATAGGAAAGAGAGGCATACCGTGACCGAGCTCCTGCTGCCCTCTCCCTACCGGAGCTGCCTGTTGCTGAGCCAGCTTGGTCAGCTCCTTCTTTTTGGCGCGCCGGATATTCACGGTCAGAACCTGAAGCAATTCGCACTGCTGGGGCTTTTGCGGACCTAACATTCTGCAGGGTGTTCCGAAAGCGCCACCAGAAACGCCTTTTCAGTGTGCGCATCAAGTCCTGTTCGACAGCTACAAGGTGATTCCAGGCGTCTAAGCTCAAGACAGCCTGGGGTCCCTCGGAGATGGACATGTCCACGGCGGTGCCTGCACTGGTAGACTGGCCTAACTCTCGTTCCTGTGGTTCTGAGGGTGGCCCGCCTTAAAGTGGAGGTTCCCTCATTTGGCCAGACGTCTGAAACGCGAGAATGCATAACCAGAAGGAAAAAAAAATACGGTGGCAAAGCAGTTGTCAGCTATCTAAACATGCTGTAGTTGCCAGCTGACAAAATGCAAGACCCAGCCAGGCAAAGGTGTTCGCCTTGCCACGTCACAGCATTGCTGATTTAAGGGGGAGGGAGGGGGAGACCGAGAGAGAGAAAGAACGAAAGGAAGAAAGAAAGCGAGAGAGAGAGAGAGAGATAAAACAAAGTCTAAACGGTCTAAACGTTTCCCTAATTGAATTGCTTAGCATCCCACGGCCACCATGAACCAGGAACCTTCATTGGCGTGATCTTGCGGGTGTGGAGCTTTGAGCATTGTTTCAGGCCTTGGGCAAGCTGCAAATTCCAAACAATTTCAACACCTGGAGCGATGAATCCTCGAGTAAAGGACCTGCACTATCGCTCTGCTCGTTTTACCCCCGAATCGGTGAGGTCGTTGAACAATTGGCACAAACAATCCACCACAAAAAGAAGCTCTGGCAGCTCAGCTTTAACTTTACCCAGCCTGTGTCGCTTCCTTTCTTTCGGAGCCCCTATCAATTCCCAGGCAAGAAGGAGCTGTTGGCGTTTCTGCCAAAGCCAAAGGAGAGAAGACAAAAACACCCACGCAGAAACTTGCCCCAGCCGCGCCTCACGTCGCTCGAATCTCCCGAACCGCGGCGCGAAACCGAAACTCGCGCCTCGCCCCGTGGCGCCCATCCCGCTGCCCAGGCCAAGCTCTTCCGCCCCCAGCGCGAGCGTGCGGCGCCGCACCTCCGTCGCCACGAAGCTGCGCCCCGCCTCGCAAGCCAGCGGGCCGAATGCAAAGCACAGGGCCTCGAGTCGACTCGAGGCAAGGTCATGCAAGGCCGCTGGGCAAACAGGCTGATGATTCATGACATTTGGTTTTAGTAAGGATCCCTTTCTTCCAGGGCAGCCCTTCTGATTCATGATTGCGGGGTGTCGTTGATAAGGGGTTGATAGCACCCTGCCACAAGCAAACCAGGGGGAACCTGAGTGAGGCCCCTCAAGACCGCTTTCCTTCGCAGCTTCGGTCACATGAGGGGAATTTCAACGGCTTGCGGGGTGAGACCAGCCCAGCCGGAGCAGATGCCTTCTGCTTGTTTTGCGCGGCTACCTGACCCCTTTAATTTTTTCAAGCTGCCCCAAAATGCCCAGGTAAAGGTGTCCTTGGCTAGGGCCTAAGAACTGCTACAGGCTCAATAACTCTGGGATGAAGAACATCTGTGCCAGCTCTCCGCCCCCTCACGGATGCCTCCACCTGCACGCCAAAGGGCACCTGGGCAAGTTCCACGCAAACGCAGTCTTGCTCTTGTCTCAGAACATCAGGAGACCTTGGGCAGCCAATGCCATCACCATCACGCAGAAATCGACTTCCCCAAATTCCTTCACCCCTCTGTTCCTTTCGCGCCTGGCCCCAGACTTTACTGCATCCAGTAAAGTCACACCCTCAACATTATGCACATGGCGGCCTGAAGGCCAACTTTGAGAAGCCAAGGTCTGTAAAGTGTCTGCCTTTTGAGCGAAAAGTGTTGTTTTAGTCTGGGAACATGAATTTCTACCTCCAGGCGTTTTTGGGCGAAAATGACTTTGTGCAACCATTTCTGGGGACCAAGCGCGTTTTTTTTTTTTGGGGGGGGGGGTGCAGCAACAGTGACAATTCGTGCAATTTCAATTGATTAGCAGCAGAAATTCAGCACCGCAGGACTTTCCAGGTATGTGCTAAATTCATGGGCCCAGCTTCGACGATGTGCAAGCCAGGGCACTGGCGGCACGCCTGCCACGCACAGCCTCCCCAGGACATCCTTGCCGCAGAAGCGGCGCGTGGTGGCCACGCCGCAGGGCAAAGGCGCTGGGAAGCCTCGCGGCCAAGCGCCGATTTTGCGAGCCCGGTCCAACCCAAATGCAATACCATCCGCACTGACCCCCAAGTGGAAGTGTACCAGGGAAACCGAAGAGAAACTAGGTCTTGGGTGTCCCCTGTTTTGCTTCCAAATTTTCGGGTTTTGGCCTATACTGAGTATATCCATGTGGAGGTCCATCTTGGGAAAACGGTGGACACGTCCACGGCCTCCTTCGTCCTGTGCTTCACCCTCCGCCAGCTCCACCGCCAGCTCCACATCCTCCACCTCCGTGGTCACCGTGATGGCGAGTTGGGCCCTGGCCGCCTGAAGCGAACCACCCCAGCGGACCACGCCGAGCGAAAAACCTTCTTGGGCCTTTGCCGAAATGATTCGACGTCCTGGACCAAACAAACGACAAATAACAGCTTGCCAACTGGACGTGCAATTTCCTCCACATGTGAGAGCAAACCATCGCGGATGACATGGAAAATTGCACGGAAACATAGCTCACACTTACACAAGCATTGGACGCGATGTGTTGCAAGGGTATCATTTTGACAGGGCCAAGCACGCACACAAAGACATACCCAGGTGCGGCAATCATTTCACTGTGACCTCCAGTAGAAAGTTGTCACGCGGCGGATTGTAGTTGGACATAAGGTCCTGCTTTACATACCCCCAGTGGACATGCCGGTTGGAATGAATTGTATAGGCATTGTGTGGCATATTGTGGCATCTAGGGTACGTACCCTATGGCTTGTGGGGAAGGCATGTTCATTTGGACTGCCTCCTACCATGCCTTCAAAATGGTCATTGGGTGTCTTTTTCAGGGTGCCCGCTTTTCAGCGATTTAAATGGGAAGCCAAAGGTAAGCACGCTTTCTGCGTGGGAGGGGGGGTGCACATTTTCAGACAAGCCCATGGTGTGCTCAACCGGAGCAAGTTCGAAGCTGGGGGGACTTGGGATTGCTCAGGGGTACACTTCATCACGCCTTGCGCGGAGCAACTCCGCGAATCACGGGAAGCCGCAAGACCTCAGCTTGAACAAACAACTATTCCACAGGTATGACACACGTGCAGTGGCCACAGCATGGCCACAGCGCACGTGCCATGACTCGGAAGCACTATGGCATCACTTTCCCCGGAGAGACAACGAACGGATCCCATCTCCCCTACGGGGTTCACCGAACTGCGCCTCAGGAAACAGCTTCCACGTCCGATCGCAGGGCGGACCTTCCAATCCAAGGCCAAGGCCGACGCGCTGGGCTGTGGGCTTGGTGAGCTTGCCACCAGCGCAAGCCTCGGAGCCCGGAGACGTTGAAAAGGGCGCTCCGAAACCGGGGCGTGCGTCACTGACCCAATGTGATGGCTTTCCTTCTCTGGTGTCCCTTGAACACATCCCAAAAGGGCACCCAATTCAAAGAGAGAGTGGGACACTTCGAGAAATGGGTTCCTCAGGCAACGGTGGTTCCACCAGCACAGAGGTTGGCTTGGGCAAACCCACTCGGGCCAAATAGAAGAGCTTATTCAATGATTCAATCACGATGGGCAAAACACTTACTGCTGGAAACCTCTGGCGGGAGCAACGACGTGAAAATGATGCCTTGTTGGCCTTCCGAGATGCTAAGCTGGGATCGCAGAAGAAGGGTCAATGCCCAAAATGTTGGGCAAACATGGGGCCTTTCAAAAAGAATGCTCTTCTGCCATGCCTATTTCTCTGCCAGGCGTCTCCTCACATCGGGAGGCATGGCCTGATCAGGTGCAGTGGAGGATCCCGCCTGATGCTTCACTGAGAACCTACCGTCAGTTAGGTGCCGGGGAAACTTGTCCGGTACCATCCAGTGCCCTGTTTGAGGGGTGCCCAGTGCACGCGCCACCCAGGCGCCCGCCCAAACACTGCCTCGGCCCCGCGACTCGCGGCTCGCGGCTCGCGGCTCGCGGATGCCCTTGCGCCTTCCGCAGGCTCCGCGGGCGTCCCCATTGACGGGAGGAGAAACCCACGCGCTGCAAGCCACGGAGCGGCGCGCGGAGGGGGGGGGGGGGACCGACTGAAAAGCCTGAGTCAGCTTATATGCCATGTTATGTGATTTGTATTGTCAATGTTCAGTTTCTTGTTCCTTTCTTATCATTTCTATTGTCAGCAGTGTGGAAGAAGCTAGCCCCCTCAACTCAATGGTTTCTTTCATGCTGGCGGAAGCGCGAATTGTAACCATCAACAAGTCCCTGACGAAGGCCCAAATACACACCAAAGGATATTTTACAAATGCCTCTCTTTCCTTGTGAAGCGCCTGGGTCCTCCCAAGCTGGCTCCCCATCGCTCGACGGGGCATCAGCTTCCCTAACAGGCCCTAGCACGGTGCGAACACCCGTGCCACGTATGGGCTTGTCTCCTTCGAAACAGCCCAAACAGATTGCCATCACAAAAAAAAAACATGCTGTGCGATAGCACCAAGGGATCCACCCCCCCCCCAACCCCCAACCCCCACCCACCCACTCACCCCCACCCGAACTGCATTGTTTTACTACAACAAGGGGTCCGCAAGTTGAAGGACCCACCTACATCACCGCGTGTTCCTGGCGGCACATCCAGTGCTTCGACGCACTCTTGGCCCCCCTGCGTGGCACGTGCTGCAGCAGCAAAGCGGCGCTCGGGGTGGATGCAAAAGACCATGGTGACCTCGGCTGGATGCGTGGCATGCAGCTGATCAAGATGCGCCGCCGCCAACACCCATATATGCCAAACTAGAATTAAATGTTTATTTGTTCTAATCTCTAGAAACCGTTTTGGATGCGCCTTTTTTATAATTTCACCTTTTCTTCCCCCTGTTGGTCCTTTTTTAGTACTCTTTTAACCTTCTACAGGGGTGGAACCACCATAATCTTCCTGTCGTGCGGTAGTCTTCCTGTAGCTTTCCTGCGCTGTGTTCGGCTCATTACTTCTCATTCGTAGCACAACAGAGCCAATCTTCGTACAACCTTCGTTTCAAGACCTCTCGTCCTGCAAAAGCCGCCAAATGCACGATGATAATCCTTCATTTTCAAGACTCGCCTTCTTTTGGGGGGTTTTCAATCTATTCCACTCGAATGCATATCCCTTGTACCAATCTTTTTGGTGGTAGCTCAGATGGACTGTGTCTTTCCGGACCCTGAGACCCGGAAGTCCGAACCCTGAGGCGCGCAGGCATGGCCGTCTGAAAACTCACCTCAGCGTCCGAGGGCACAGCTCCGCAGTCCTCCTTAAGGCCCTCGTACAAGACCTCAAGGTGCCGGATCTGACCCGTCGCTATGGTTCTGATTCACCCTGAATTCCTCCAAAGCCTACATGTCACGATTGCAAACACTCAAACGCGCGGCCAGAAATTGCCGAATTTCCCCCAGAAGCTTACCGCTCCAAAAATCAAGCGACCCAGCCTGGGGTTCGAGTCTTGGGGCCCAGGCCATGTTGAGAGCGCTCTGGCGCCGGTCAGACCTGAACAAGCCAGTGGCGACGCCAGAAACGGGTCCCACTCTTAACAACTGAGTGTGTGGACTCTCTATGAGCCCATGCTCACGTTGGCCCCTTTTGGTAGATATGTTGCCTTAATTGCATCATAAATGAGCCAGAAAAAGCACAAACCTATAGAACCCTCCCGGTTCGCCTTCCGCTTTGTGCTTCGATGGTTGCTTTGCCTCTTGCCGGTGGCGGGTGGCACTTTGGCCTTGCCAAGACTCCTCCGCGAGGCCGTGCAAGCAGTGCCGTCAGCCGAGACCAAGGGTTCATGATGCATATGTGACACGTGGATGGCGCATGTGCGCAAAGCATTGGACTACCTGACACTGACACCCTGTCTCGGACAATGGCAACGAACACGGGGCCTTTGCAAGAGTCTTCGGGATAAACCGATGGAAAGCTTTGGCACTGCACGCGCGGCCCACTCCGCGTTTGCGCCGGTGGCCCTCACGTCAATGAGCCACGCCGGCCGCGCCTGCGCCAGAACCTGCCCAGGCGAGTTTCTGGCGCCCAAGCAGGTCTCACGCATGTGTCTCTCTTTCCCGGACCAAGTTTTTGGCCATTTATCAGAACCAGTTTACTGATCTCAACCCTCATTGGTCATAGACCCTTCAGTCAAAGCCTCACAGTGCGTTTAAGAGGTGCAGCTTGCCACCTTTCTGCGAACAAGTCCTCAAAACAAAACAGGCATTGGTGAGATCCTTTCCGACGCCTGCGCTACCTAGCCTCGAAGTGAACGCAAACGCCCTCGAAGACGAGCCAAAAGCAGCAACAGCACAAGAGCCAGGAACCACCTCCTCGTCAGTCAAACGTTGTCAAACGTTTCTTCGGCAAAGTCTGGACTGGCTACGCCGCAGGCAACCTCAATTGAATCAGGGCCAGGATGTCACAACCTAAAGTGCAATTTCTGGAAACTCCTTCCTGGAAACTTGGAAAGGTGCCAAAGTGCTGGCTTCCTGCAACGAGGCTGCCTTGCCCACAAGCCATCGTAATGCCTAGGCGATCCGGCTCTTTCAACGGGCATCGACTCCAGCTGCTTCTCTTTTCCCAAGCCATGCGCGCGCGGCCAAATGCCAGGGCGCAAGCTTTGACGCCCTTGGAACAATGGAAAGTCGCCGGCTCCAAATGGCAAGTTCAAAGCGACTCGCTCCGCGCAGAAACGGCACTGCAAAATACTAAGGGGAACAAACATGGGATTTGCCATCTGTCTGCCCTCAAACGCTTCGATCAGTCGGCTACAGAGCCCTGTTGTAGGACCTTGTCTTGCTGCAACCTTCTGCCTACTTTGGCTCGACGACGCCATGCACACCGCTGAGACAAACAAGAAGACACGCAAATAGCATCCTGGTCTTGGGCTCAATGAGCAACAAGAATCTTAGATAAGAAGAGCCCTAGCTACTCCCTCGTCTTTGGAGGGCACTGCGAGATCGCGTGGGAGGTCTGCTTGATCTGGGGTGACAGCTCAGGCCTGCAACCCAGAGACCGGCCAGTCACGCACTGAAAAACGTAAGGGCATGAATGAAGGGGCAAACGTCGCCGTATGCTACCCCCTATCTGAGATCTGAATGAAGCCTGTGTGGCGAAAGCTGTCTTGTCATAGAAATCCGAGTTGCTCATCTGGCACTCACAACGGTCAGGGGCGCAGGGGCAAGAAACTTGACACGAATATGACAACGGTGTGACCATTGGTTTTGCCCACTCTCCCTCCGTCTGGCCCAACGAAACTTATCAAGCTCGCTGCCTTCTGCGCGGACTCCTCCAAAGAATCCTCTGCTGCACGCTTGACGCCCCGCGTGTGTGGCACCGCGACCTCAATACCGCCTCAGCAGAAAGCAAGTCGCTCGCAAGAAGCCGGATGAAATGCATGTGTATGTGTACCGTACAGGTAGCACCCAGAGCCCAAGAGCCCGAAATCTTGCAAGTAGAGAAATTTCGGAAACCCTTCCACACCAAGGCCGCGGAGAGCACACAGTGGCATTGGAATTTGAAGGATGTCCGATCAAAGTGTCAGAAGAATAAGACATGTCTTTGCCATCCGCCCCTCATCCCCCTTGGCCCACCACGCTCTGTGATTCTCACCGGGTACGTTGGCTGCTGGGCGCCCTTGGTGCTTTCGCCAGTCCGCAGGTCGAAGCAAATCCCATGACCAGGGCATCGCACCACGCAGCGATTGTCCGCCAAGTCTTCCACGTCCCCACCCGCCAAAGACGCGCCTGGCAACTGGGGTGAGGGCAGCTGCTTCCAATGGCTGACACCTTTCCGCCCTCCAATGGAGATGGTGGTCATGCTTTTGAACCATCGGCGGGACCAAGTCATGATGAATGCATGACATGGATCGCGCAACCATGCAAAAGTTATAGCAGGAACAAACTGCTGCAACTCGCACACCGACTCATCAGCACGCAGGGTCGTGGCATGTGGGGACCCTTCCGCTGCAAGGATCGAGTGCACACCACCCCGGAGGCCCCGGGCCAATCAAATCACGGTGACTCAAAACCTTGCTGTCAGGATGAGGCGCCCATGTGGCTGCATTTGTCGTCCAGAGCAAAGAGCTGCCCCTTGTGGCGGAAGATGGCCACCTCGCGATTCCCGACTTGCACCAGCTTCCTGCCCTCCAGCTCGTTGTCCGCGCACACACGCACCCACCTGGGCATTTGGTCCAAAACATCATGGCAAAGACCAGCAAAACACCTGCCAATTCCTGCCAGCCTCGACAAGAGGTGGAAAACCGATCCGGAGGATGGCAACCAAAAGCTGATGTTCAAATTTCACTCAAAAGTGGACCCCGAAAGTGCATTCAAAAGGGATAAGAGCACTAAAGCAAAGCCTATGATACTATGACTTGATGGCTAAAAGACATATTTGTTTGACTGTCGTAGACGCATTCAATTCCAGGCTCCCCGGCGCCAGGTTCTCCAGACTTGGCTCGCGCTCGCGGCTCGGACTGCTCCCGGGGCTCCCGGGGCTCCCGGGGCTCTCGGGGCTTGGGGCCCGCATCCTCGGAAGGCCCAACAGGCAGAAACAAAAATCGCAAACGAAACAAAGATCAAAAGATCAAAAGATCAAGAGATCAAAGCAAACCAATCAAAAGAGCAGCACCGCCAAAATCCAAGAATGGATCTGAAGACTGAATCTGCTCAAATGTGCGCGGGTGCTTGCAGTTGCCAGTTTTCCTCCTTGAGGGCAACCGGGCTACTATGATCTGAACCCGCTCAGTCTGTGCAATCAAGCATCTGAAAGTGGAAGTCTGGTGGAACTAGGTCGGCATAGTCATCATCCTTGAGACACAAACGGAGTGATGTTCATTGCGGACATTTTGACAACGCAAGGAACTGGCATGCAGTTTGAACCCGTCAGCCATAAACAAGCAAGTGCTTGTTGGCGTGTCCATATTCTCGCCAGGCATCATGGGTGTAGCTTAAGCAAATGGTATCGGCCTCCCCAGTCTTCCAGTGGGCCATGTCTGCCAACTCTCTGTACTCCTGACCAGTCATGACTCTGAGAAAGCTCAAAAACGGATGCCCATGTGCTGGAGGATAAAAGGCTGGATGCTCAAAGGAAAGAACGCAGCTCCGGCACTGCCTGTTGCATCCTGTTGCTTATCTTGCTTCGCTCCAACGCAGCACCTACGCCTTGACCTTCTTGCTATCTTCATACCACCTTCTTTTTGTCAACCTCTGCATCTCTTACACTGTATGGCGCTCGCCGATGTCAACGCCCCAGAAACGATTTCCCGCTTTCCCTTTGACGGTCGGCTGCTCTCACCTCACTTTTTTTGGCCTGGCACAAGGTCCCCCCCCGCTGCGCCGCGCCTGGGTCCTGCGAAAGGACCGGCTCTTGGTCCAAATAATCAAGGAGGCCCGCTCCCCGCTGTCGATGTCCAGGGCGCCGTGCCGGTGCTTGCCGCAATGCACCACGCACCAGCCGCGCCGGTGCTGGTAGGTGAAGGAATGCTTTCGGTGGTCCTGCATGGCAGGTCACCAACTTCAAATCTGCTTTCTTGTTTGTTTTGTTGCTTCGTGTGTGTGTGTGGGTTTGCTGGCTTGCTGGCTTGTTTGTTTTCCTTGGATGCCAATCCCTATTCAAAAGGGTCATTCCTTTCACATCTCCCTGGATCAGAGCTATCATCCCCCTCCTCGGCATAGAACATGCCGCAGAAGGCCAGTTGACTGCCCCGGTACGCATCATCTTCACTGAGGCCAATATTAAAGGTGATCTCGCACCTGGGTAGCCGAAGGCTCCCCATGCTTCAAGGAAGGAGCAACATGCCAGTGCAAGCCTTGCCATCAACATTGGAAGCTCGGCATTGGGTTCCAAGCTTGCCAGTTGTTGGCAGTGAAGGCAGGGACTTAAGGAAGAACATGACAACAAAATGTGAGGCAAGCCTAGAAGGGCAGCATGGCGGATGCGTCACTGCCAAACAGGACCACAGGATGTGCCCTGCGGCTGTGTTCTCGAGAGCCGTATTCAAGCCACGCGAGTCAGCACAAACCTTCCCTGCACCAAGGCACTCATCCACATGCATGTCCAAATTCCGGTCGTTGTCCGGCGCGTACTGCACTACAAAGGTGTGGTGCCTCCACAACGAGCATATGCACCACCAACATCCGATACTAAGAAAGCACCCAAAGTGATCCGCCTTCATGTGCCTCGCTCTGTGCCAAGGTCTTGCTCGTGCTCCAATGCTGCCACAGCTTGCAATCTGCAAACATGATGCTTAATACGGTCTTGGCCTTTCAAGAACCCCAAAAAATACCATGCTTGGCGGGATTTGCTAATGAACACAAACAGGCAGGTTTCCCTCACACATACCCAAAAGAAACAATTTGCACCAAGCAAAAGCACACCCCGTCAGCGAACGCGCTGCCGAGATGCTGATCCAGCTCCGAGCCACCCCAGTTCCTGCAGTGCGTCTGCTGCCCCTTGACGAGCTCCTTGTGGGCGGGCCAAGATCTCAAATGGGCGAGCATCTTGGATGGCTTGGGAAACACCTGGACCTGCTGGTAGCCGTTTTTGGGTTTAAAAACCCAGAATGAGTTGTCATTTGGGGGGCGTTGTGATGCAATGCGTCGGATGTGTGCATGTGTGACTGCCTGAGCACATGTGGGTGTGTAGCTGGGACACAAAAACGAGTGTTTGCGCTTCATTCTTGATAGCTTCGCTATTTTTTGAGGATTTCCTCTCTCTCTCTCTCAGGGCGCGCGGCGAAGTGTGCGCAATTCAAATCTGCAAGTTCGACACCTGATGGCAATGGACGTCACTTTTCACAAAGCTTTGCAAAGGCATAGTGCCATCACGATTGGCCTGCGGGGTGGATGGAAAGGCAGGCCAAAGTCAAAGTAACGCCCTCAAAACAAGTGTCACGCGCGTGATGGGCTGCAGGGTGCGAGGGGCTGAAACTTGGACCCTTGAGAAAGTTGAAATCTGGAAGCTGGAGAGCTCAAAAAAGGCACTTGACATCTGACGCGTCTGTACCTCTGCGCACAACAAGCTAGTAACCACGACAAAGAAAGTTCCCTTGCAACCAGACCAGCCTGCCGGCCAGCCTGAATTCAGAGAAAACAACGCTTGCAGACAATCATGTTTCTCAGTGCCAAGGTCAAACTGCGGCCATCGAGGGCTCCAGCCGCACATCATCAGCACCGAAGAGCCGCGCGCCCAGAGGGGCCAAGACCTGGCGAAGTGTCCGAGTTCCGCGCCTCCATGCGCCAAACAAGATTTCCAGCTTTCCTGAGTTTAATTGGTGGCTTGGGGATTTGGCGCAACAGTGATGCCTCTAATTGCAGACCAGCGCTTTCGTAATTCCATGTTACATAAACGCCTGGAATTGCGGAGCTAAGTGCGCTGAATTGAGCTGCCCATGCCCTGTCTACGTGGCTCGTGGAGAAACAAAGCAAGAAGAAGCTTGTTTTTAAACCCACAGAATGAAAGGAATTGGAAGAGAAGAAAGAAACGCAAAAGAGAGAGAGAGAGATGTCAAATATCATGTTGCACTACTTGTCACTTGTACATGCATGATGTACACTACCCGACTGCAGGCCTTGAGTCTACTAGGAAAAGAGTGCATGCTGGCTGACTACATTTGTGTTTGTGATAACTGAACAACACTTGCACTAGAAGTAAAGTATCAACGTATTTTAACGTGGTAGCGGAGCTGAGATCCTAAACATAGGGGAGCTCCAGTAACAGCAGTAAGTACTACAACTGCACAGGCAACCACATGCCCAACTACTACGACATGTCAGGAGAACCAGCAGCAGCATCAGCACAACCAACTCCAGGAGCAGACAACGGGCCCACAGCAGAGGAGACAATAGGAGCCACAACTACGGGAACAACACAGGAGCAGGAAGACGTCCAAAGGCTACACAAATACAAACTGCCACCACCGTTCTTCACTGGTGACTACTCACAGTACGAAGAGTGGCTGTTCAAACTACAAGCATACCTCGGACTCATCGACCGAGACTTCGACATGGTGCTACAACTAGCACAAGCAGCTACAAGACAAATTGAAGACGCAGACATCAGAGCCCACATACGCGACCCTACACAGGCAGCAAAAGCAGTAGACCTCTCACGAGATCTACACTACATCCTCATCAACATCTGCCAAGGAGCAGCAGCTACAGTGGTTAGACAAAACCGCTACAATGCCAATGGATGTGAAACACTACGGCTTTTGCACAACAGGTTCAGCCTACCAGTAGGAACACGCAGTGTTGGCTACCTCACCAAACTACCGGAACCTACATTCAATGAAGCACAATTTGAAGAACAATTCCTACAGTGGGCATACGACATCAACCGCTACGAGAAAGACAACGGCACAGCACTACCAGATGGAGTAAAGATTGCAATACTACTCAACAAGACCAAAGGAGCACTCCAACAGCATCTCCAACTACGTGCTGGACAGATCACGAACTACAACGAGATCAGAGTTGTCATCCTGGACTACTACAAAACCATCTCTGCATTCTCAAGAGCGAGCTCAGCAGTTGGCACAAACTACAATGGTGGGACAGCACCGATGGACGTGGACAACATTTGGAGAAAAGGAAGAAACTACAAAGGCAAAGGCAAATATGGAGGCAAAGGACACTACAAAGGAAACAAAGGAAAAGGTAAGTACAGAAGCAAAGGCCACTACAAAGGATTCGACAAAGGCAGCAAAGGAAACTACAACAAAGGAGGATACAACAAGAACAAAGGAAAAGGCTACTCAGGATCCAAAGGACATGGATCAAGCAAAGGCTACAAAGGCCAAGGAAACTACAGCAAATCAAAAGGAAAAGGAAACAACAATTACACAACATGCCATCGATGTGGCAAACCAGGCCACTGGGCACAAGACTGCAGAGTGCCAGTATGGCACATAGGAGAAGGAGAAGAACTACATCCACTAGAACAAGAACAAGCAGATCACGACAACAATGAAGAACTACCTCAGGATGTGAACGACACTTGGGACTGGTACTACGAAGGAGAAGAAGGACAACACGAGGTGAACTACATGGAGGAGAACTGGAACGACTACGACTATGACAACAGCTGGGATTGGAATGACAACAGCTATGAGGACACAGCAAACTACATTGGAGGCATCAACGAGTCACACCTCACCATTGGACACATCAGACAAGCAAAACTCACGACTACACAAGCACAAATCCAAATCACTACTTGGCAAGAGAACAACACACACAACATCATGGAACGACCACAGCAAGAGCTTTCAACAATTCCTACAAGAAGACAACACACAGCCACACTTTGATATAGCAGCAGCCAAACAACAACAAAGGAACAAGAAGATTGAGAACACTATCACACACTACATCATGTACTCCAACTTCAAGTCATACCACCACCTGCTGATCGACTCAGGAGCGTCTACACACGTTTGCCCGAAGGACTACGACCAGACCTACCGCTACGACCTTGTGGAGAATCGGTTCCACAACTCTACACGGTTACCAACAAGAAGATTCCTGTCTACGGCATCAAGTACGTTCCCTACAAGCAGGACAACTTCAGGATCATGATACCCTACTACGTTTGTGATGTGAAGTACCCAATCCTCAGTGCATCAAGACTACTTGATAGAGGATATGGACTTGACTTCACTCCACGACACTGCACCATCACACATGGACAACAACAAGCACACCTCATAAGACACTCAGGACTTTTCTACCTACGAGCAGAGAAGATCGACAATCCTACAGGATTCGACATCTACCCAATGACTACAGACAATGGAAAATCCATTGCTGTGATTCAACCTACCGAGAGAGCAGCACAACAACAAGAACAAATCGCACCACTCACACACACAGACCAAGGACTACGACAGATCCTTGGTGGAAACACTGACTACTGGAAACTTGATGGTGACTACGCCATCAGAGTACACAAACGACCACGCAAAGCACTATTCACACCACACAACAGTGGTTGCCCAATACCTGAAGAAGAACTAGATGATTGGCGACTAACCATCATCAACAGACAAGGGCAAGAGCAAGAACAACTACAAGAGAACCCAACACAACTTTCCACGCAAGAACTACAACGAAGACTAGAGGGTGACAACTGGACTGGAGAAACCAGATTCAGAAGAAAGATAACACCTACACGCAGAGCAACATCAAAGACCACACCAACAAGGCAGAGCTCACAACCACAACGGCTAATGGACACACCACCAACCAGATCAAAGATCCAACTACGAGCACCACAAAAGATATGGAGACCTAAAGCAGCACCTTCTACAAATCTTGACACCACACAGCCAAAGGAGACAATCCACAGACCACTCACAGCACAGGAGGACAACCAAGACTACTGGGAAAGACAAGGTGAACACTGGATAAGACACCACACATCACTTAGAACAACTCTATTCACTCCAACAGATGGACCAGGACATCCACCAATCAGCACACTCGAGCCTCACAGAACTACAATCACTCACAACAACTGTGGAGAAGTTTCCCAACGCAAAGATGACTGGCCAGTCATGGGCAACGCAGCACTACCATTTCAATGGAAAGGAACAACAAGGTTCACCGTGAAGAAAGACTACGAGTACATCCAGGAGAACCACGATGAGGAACAACAACACGAGCATCATGAAGCACACAGAGCAATAGGACTACGACAACCTCAGCAGCCCACTCCACAACAAATAGCAGAACACAACTTGACACACCTACCATACAGAACTTGGTGTCCAATTTGCGTTCAAGGCAAAGGACGCCAGGACAACTACAAGAAACAACAATCACGACAACCCATCATCCAAGTGGATTTTGCCTACATCAAATCACAACAAGATCCGAAGACCATACCAGTCTTAACGGCAGTTGATGTTACCACACAACTGTGCATGGCGGTATTGGCTCCGGACAAACCATCAATGATGGACTACATGATCAACAACCTACAAGCATTCATCTTTGAATGCGGAAGAACACACGGCATACTACAAAGCGACAACGAAGACACACTCAATGCGCTACTACAAGCAACAGCATCTAAAGTCTGCTCAATGACTGTACGACATTCACCATCCTACAGAAGCAACAGTCAAGGAAGCGTTGAGCGACTACATAGAACACTTCTCGGACAAATCCGCGTCGTCAAAGCTCAGGTTGAAAGCAACTACAGCATGATGATGTCCACAAAGCACTGTCTACTACCCTGGATAGTACGACACGCAGCATGGACGGTAAATCGCTACGTCATTCACTCACGGCTACACAAGCTTCGAACGCCGCTGGGGAAGAAACTACGAGCGAGCAATCTGCGAATTTGGCGAGACACTACTCTACCTTCCACCACAACACAAGAAACTCCCAAAAGCAGACCTACGGATGCAGAAATGCATCTGGCTCGGAAAAGTTTCCGAAACCGGAGAAAACTACGTCGCAACGGAGTCAGGCGTACAAAAGGTACGAACAGTGCGGAGACTACAACCAGACTTCAAATACGACCTCGCACTATTGAACAAAGTTTCCGGCACACCGTGGGCACCACGACGGAATACCTACAACCCATCGTTCGCAACACTGTTGGATGCGCAACTACCACCGTCAGAGAAAAGAAGGTCCACGCAAGATTTCGGACAACAAACGAACGCTACGGACGACATCGTTGCGGAACCCGCAACGAAACAACAACGCACCACACCACCTCCACGACTTCCGTCAACATCGACGTCAAGTTCACGACCACTACCGGATAGTCCGATGGCTACTTCACCGACCGGACGACAACATCCACCACTCCCAGCACCACCTCGACAAACACTACGACGTTTAACTCCGGAAGAAGTAATGCCACCCACTAAAGCACAGAAGACCTCAAAGGACACTACAATCAGATCAACGGAGCAAGCAACCAAAGAACCACCACCACTATACGACAGAAAATTAACGCAGTGACACTTCCCAACGGCAAATTCATCACACCCTACACAAACGACGACACCTCAGAAGACCGACCCATAATCTTCGACAACGAAGGTTACGACGAAACACAACTACTGGAAGGAGTGAAACACGAGTCAAATCAAATGAAGCTACATGACGTCTACGACGAAGTAGATGCGTCTACCGTCGACGACAACGTCATAAGAGAAGCGATACCTACTAGATGGGTACACAGGAAGAAAGGACCAGGAGTGCGAAGTCGAATCGTCGCAAAAGGCTACACAGAGAAGATCGAGGACGAAGACTCCGTCGACGCCTCTACACCAATGTTCACGACACTCCGGACACTTCTCGCACTACAAATGTCACGACCAAACTGGATCGCGCGACTAGGCGACGTCTCTACAGCATTTCTACACGCACCCATCGCAAAAGACCACGACGGTAAACAACGTGACGTCTACCTTTGGCCACCTAAAGAACTTTGTCCACAACAGGACAAAATCTGGCGACTAAAGATGCCATGTATGGACTACGCAGTTCACCAAAAGCATGGCAGGACTACCTGGCTGAAGTGTTACAAAAGCTCAGCTTTGTAAGACTAAAGTCAGAACCTAACGTCTACACCAATGCAACTCGCGACTGCTACATCATGGTCTACGTGGACGATCTACTAGTACTTGGAGACAAGACCGCAGTCGACTCCACTTTCGAGGCCGTCCAGAAGCAGGTACTACTCAAGCACATCGGCTACCTCGAACCTGGCAAACCACAACAATTTCTTGGAAGAAACATCGACCACTTTGGCAACTACTGCAACCTGGGACTAAAGGACTCCTACATCGACAACATGATCGAGGAGTCTGGAATGAACAACTGCAACCCAGTGAACACTCCAGGAATTGCACACTACAAACCGACTATAGAAGATGAAGCACTACTTGACCACGAACAACACAAAAGGTACAGAAGGATTGTTGGCAAACTACAATGGTTAGCATACACACGACCAGACATCGCATACTCCACAAAAGAACTAGCACGAGACCTCACAGCACCTACAGAACTCTCACAAAAGAGAGTCAAACATCTACTACGCTACTTGAACGGCACCAAGCACTACAAATTCACCATAGAACCAACAACAACACCCAGAGCAAACACTAACAACATCCTGGATCTCGACGTTCATGTCGATGCCGACTGGGCAGGATGCCCTACTACCAGGAAGTCAACTTCAGGTTTCAACATCATCTTTTTAGGAACAACAGTTGCATTTGGCAGCAGAACACAAGCTACAATAGCACTCAGCTCAGCAGAGTCTGAACTCTACGCCATTTGCACAGGAGTCAATGAGGGACTACACCTCAGAAACTTCCTACTTGAAACCAACATTTGCAGCAAGCTAAATCTACGCATCCACACAGACTCCACAGCAGGCAAGAGCATTGCTACACGACAAGACACTAGCAAACGAGCAAAACACATCGACCTTAAATTTCTCTACACACAAGACCTCATCAAGCACGACATCATCAGAATCCTCAAAATCAACACACTACACAACAGCTCAGACTTGTTCACAAAATACATTAGCAAAGAAACACTACATAGGCTCATACAGAGCATTGGCATACGTGTTTAGCACTACGAACAACAACTGTTTCACAACTGTTGCACATCAATCACAACAGTTTGTATATGGCAATATGTAACTACCTGCATTTAAGTAACAGTAACAGTAACAGTGACTACAAGTAATAGTAATTGTAACCACCAGTAATTTGCACTTGCACTTTTGGCGGCTTTTGGCGGATTGAGTCAACACTACATGTTGTTTTGTGTTTTACTACATGCCCGCATGTGCTTTTGTGAGCTAACATTGGCTCACTACTGTCTGCCCCGTTTCACTGCATCTCGATAGGCCGAACTACCAGCAATGGCTGGAACTACGCGCATGGATGCGACTACGCTGGATGTCATGCCGATGGAGGTTACTACATCAGCGCCAGAGACTACTCTGCCCGTCGAACAACAGGCTGGCAGTACTACACCGGACCGTGTTTTCACACCACCGGATCGGCAGGGCACTACCGACTCCGGCAGCATGGCTACTTTGGCCACTCCACCACCTGAGGCCTACAACTCCCTCAACTACAACTTCAATCACCAACTACCCACACCGGCACCTTTCTACAGACCCGACGACATCTTGGCGCACCTCACTACAACTGAGAACAACATCCCCGACACTCCAGCGATCGACCCGGAGCAGAACTACTTCAGGGTCTACGCGGCTTTGACGCTCGAGGAGTTCCCAACTTCTCTAATGTCAACATACAAAACTACACCCATCCCCGAGCTCACTAACACCTACCAGTTCACGAACACTACCTTCAGAACTACTGATGACACAAGAAGATTAAAAACAACCAATACGTCTTTCCAGAGGCAGTTCGAGTTTCCATGCAGGTGAAGGACTGCGCTACACCTCACAACCCAGATACACACATCGATGGTCTTATCAAACCTACCACATTCAACCAGAAGTTCTACTACGTTTTGTCAGGCGCTGGACAAAACTCGTCAACTTCTCCCGCGACTACGTGAGCCACATGATCTCCATCACCGACAAGCACCACCTTCCTACACGCCAACTACATCAACGACTACACCGAATCAACTACGATTTGGACCAACTCACCACTACATTCAACCTATCCAACAACTTCATTTGGAACTACCACACGCCCTTGCACCTACCCGAACTACTCAACTACTTCGACCAACCACAACAACTTCAAGACCACCACTACAAGTCCATCAACACGATTCTACACAAAAGTGCCACCTACTACGGCATCACCCTACTCACGGCTACGAATCTTTCCATGCAACACAAACTACTACTCCACAACTTTCTCACTACAACCGACCAAGCACTTGCACCACCGGAGTGCGACTACAACCGTCTCCGTGGCGGTCCAGACTCCCTCAACACATTCACTACCAACCACTATGCAGGCTTGGACTACCGCATCGGCCAAGTCCAGAACTACCGAGCCCACCACTGGACTAAGCACACCTGATCTACAGGTGGAACTACAACTACTTGCTGTACTACGTCATCGTACTACGAGATGATTGAGAGCCACTTAGGATTCTTGTGCAACTTCACATTTGATCATTTGAAGGTTAGTTGAACTACAGACAGCAGCGCCGTAGATACCTACCTTCGGTCATTTTTTAAGAGACTACATGCCTGTTCGCTACAGTAGCATCGGCAAACAACATGTGCATTCGTTTTTGCCACTACTGTCAACACCACCTTTTGGGTCTATGGTTAAAAGGACACTACAAGGTCTTTTAACCAAGGGGCCGTGTCAAATATCATGCTGCGCTACTTGTCCCTTGCGCATGCATGATGTACACTACCCGACCGCAGGCCTTGAGTCTACCAGGAAAAGAGTGCATGCTGGCTAACTACATTTGTGTTTGTGACAACAAGAACAACATTTGCACTTGTAGTAAAGTATCGACTTATTTTAACGTGGTAGCGGAGCTGAGATCCTAAGCATAGGGGAGCTCCAGTAACAGCAGTAAGTGCTACAACTGCACAGGCAACCACATGCCCAACTACTACGACATGTCAGGAGAACCAGCAGCAGCATCAGCACAACCAACTACAGGAGCAGACAACGGGCCCACAGCAGAGGAGACAATAGGAGCCACAACTACGGGAACAACACAGGAGCAGGAAGACGTCCAAAGGCTACACAAATACAAACTGTCACCGCCGTTCTTCACTGGTGACTACTCACATTACGAAGCGTGGCTGTTCAAACTACAAGCATACCTCGGACTCATCGACTGAGACTTCGGCATGGTACTACAACTAGCACAAGCAGCTACAAGACAAATTGAAGATGCAGACATCAGAGCCCACATACGCGACCCTACACAAGCAACAAAAGCAGTTTACCTCTCACGAGATCTACACTACATCCTCATCAGCATCTGCCAAGGTGCAGCAGCTACAGTGGTCAGACAAAACCGCTACAATGCCAATGGATGT
Source organism: Effrenium voratum (assembly GCA_963377175.1). Lineage (NCBI taxonomy): Eukaryota > Dinophyceae > Suessiales > Symbiodiniaceae > Effrenium > Effrenium voratum. The sequence goes on along the minus strand of CAUJNA010003521.1, from coordinate 226,335 downwards.
GAAACACTACGGCTTTTGCACAACAGGTTCAGCCTACCACTATGAACACGCAGTGTTGGCTACCTCACCAAACTACTGGAACCTACATTCAATGAAGCACAATTTGAAGAACAATTCCTACAGTGGGAGTATGACATCAACAGCTACGAGAAAGACAACGGCGCAGCACTACCAGATGGAGTGAAGATTGCAATACTACTCAACAAGACCAAAGGAGCACTTCAACAACATCTCCAACTACTCGCGTTTGATCCTGACCTACTACAAAACCAATCTGCTTTCTTTTCCCCTCTTCAGCCAGTTTGGCACAAACTACAATGTGAAGCAGCACCATGGAACGTGACAGCATTTGGGAGAAAGAAGATAAAACTACTAAAGGCAAAGGCAAATATGGAGGCAAGGACCACTACAAAGGAAACAAAGGAAAAAGGCAAGTACAGAAGCAAATGGCTCAACTCCCATTCGACCAAAGGCCAAGCCCATAAGGAAACTACAACAAACGAGGATACAACAAGAGCAAAGGAAATTTAAAAGGCTACTCAGGATCCAAAGTATATGGATCAAGCAAAGGCTACAAAGGCCAAGGAAACTACAGCAAATCAAAAGGAAAAGGAAACAACAACTACACAACATGCCATCGATGTGGCAAGCCTGGCCACTGGACACAAGACTGCAGAGTGCCAGTATGGCACATAGGAGAAGGAGAAGAACTACATCCACTAGAACAAGAACAAGCAGATCATGACAACAATGAAGAACTACCTCAGGATGTGAACGACACCTGGGACTGGTACTACGAAGGAGAAGAAGGACAACACGAGGTAAACATGGAGGAGAACTGGAACGACTAGGACTGTGACAACAGCTGGGATTGGAATGACAACAGCTATGAGGACACAGCAAACTACATTGGGGGCATCAACGAGTCACACCTCACCATTGGACACATCAGACAAGCAAAGTCACGACTACACAAGCACAAATCCAAGTCACTACTTCGCAACAAAACAACACACACAACATCATGGAACGATCACAGCAAGAGCTTTCAACAATTCCTACAAGAAGACACCACACAGCTACACTTCGACATAGCAGCAGCAACACAACAGCAAAGGAACAAGAAGATTGAGGACACTACCACACGCTACATCATGTACTCCAACTTCAAGTCATACCGCCACCTGTTGATCGACTCAGGAGCATCTACACATGTTTGCCCGAAGGACTACGCGCCAGACCTACCGCTACGACCTTGTGGAGAATCAGTTCCACAACTCTACACGGTTACCAACAAGAAGATTCCTGTCTACGGCATCGAGTATGTTCCCTACAAGCAGGACAACTTCAGCATCAGGATACCCTACTACGTTTGTGATGTGAAGTATCCAATCCTCAGTGCTTCAAGACTACTTGATAGAGGATATGGACTCGACTTCACTCCACGACACTGCACCACCACACATGGGCAACAACAAGCACACCTCATAAGACACTCAGGACTTTTCTACCTACGAGCAGAGAAGATCGACATATTTACAGGATTCGACATCTACCCAATGACACAGACAATGGAAAATCCATTGCTGTGATTCAACCTACAGAGGAAGCAAAACAACAACAAGAACAAATTGCACCACTCACACACACAGACCAAGGACTGCGACAGATCCTTGGTGGAAACACTGACTACTGGAAACTTGATGGTGGCTACGCCGTCAGAGTACACAAACGACCACGCAAAGCATTGTTCACCACACAACAGTGGTTGCCCAATACCAGAAGGAGAACTAGATGATTGGCGACTAACCATCATCAACAGACAAGGGCAAGAGCAAGAACAACTACAAGAGAACCCAACACAACTTTCCAAGCAAGAACTACAACGAAGACCAGAAGGTGACAACTGGACTGGAGAAACCAGATTCAGAAGAAAGATAATACCTACACGCAGAGCAACATCAAAGACCGCACCAACAAGGCAGAGCTCACAACCACAACGGCTAATGGACACACCACCAACCAGATCAAAGATCCAACTACGAGCACCACAAAAAACCGCAGTATGGAGATCAAAACAAGCACCTTCTAACCACTTGACCCAACACAACCAAAGGAGACAACCACAGACCACCTCACAGCACCGAAGGACAACCAAGAAAGACTACTGGGAAAGACAAGGAGAACACTGGATCAAGAACACCACCACACAACATCTTAGACCAACCCTATGCCACATCCCAACAGATTGGACCAGACAATCCACCAATCAACAACACTTGAACCTCACAGAACTACAATCACTCACAACAACTTTGGAGAACAACAACCTACAAGCATTCATCTTTGAATGCGGAAGAACACACGGCATACTACAAAGCGACAACGAAGACACACTCAATGCACTACTACAAGCAACAGCATCTAAAGTCGGCTCAATGACTGTACGACATTCACCGTCCTACAGCAGCAACAGTCAAGGAAGCGTTGAGCGACTACATAGAACACTCCTCGGACAAATCCGCGTCGTCAAAGCTCAGGTTGAAAGCAACTACAGCATGACGATGTCCACAAAGCACTGTCTACTACCTTGGATAGTACGACATGCAGCATGGACGGTAAATCGCTACGTCATCCACTCAGACGGCTACACAAGCTTTGAACGCCGCTGGGGAAGAAACTACGAGCGAGCAATCTGCGAATTTGGCGAGACACTACTCTACCTTCCACCACAACACAAGAAACTTCCAAAAGCAGACCTACGGATGCAGAAATGCATCTGGCTCGGAAAAGTTTCCGAAACCGGAGAAAACTACGTCGCAACGGAATCAGGCGTACAAAAGGTACGAACAGTGCGGAGACTACAACCGGACTTCAAATACGACCTCGCACTATTGAACAAAGTTTCCGGCACACCGTGGGCACCACGACGGAACACCTACAACCCATCCTTCGCAACACTGTTGGATGCGCAACTACCACCGTCAGAGAAAAGAAGGTCCACGCAAGATTTCGGACAACAAACGAACGCTACGGACGACATCGTTGCGGAACCCGCAACAAAACAACAACGCACCACACCACCTCCACGACTTCCGTCAACATCGACGTCAAGTTCACGACCACTACCGGATAGTCCGATGGCTACTTCACCAACCGGACGACAACATCCACCACTACCAGCACCACCTCGACAAACACTACGACGTTTAACTCCGGAAGAAGTAATGCAACCCACTAAAGCACAGAAGACCTCAAAGGACACTACAATCAGATCAACGGAGCAAGCAACCAAAGAACCACCACCACTACGACAGAAAATTAACGCAGTGACACTTCCCAACGGCAAATTCATCACCCCCTACACAAACGACGACACCTCAGAAGACCAACCATAATCTTCGACAACGAAGGTTACGACGAAACACAACTACTGGAAGGAATGAAACACGAGTCAAACCAAATGAAGCTACATGACGTCTACGACGAAGTAGATGCGTCTACCGTCGACGACAACGTCATCAGAGAAGCGATACCTACAAGATGGGTACACAGAAAGAAAGGACCAGGAGTACGAAGCCGAATCGTCGCAAAAGGCTACACCGAGAAGATCGAGGACGAAGACTCCGTCTACGCCTCTACACCAATGTTCACGACACTCCGGACACTTCTCGCACTACAAATGTCACGACCAAACTGGATCGCGCGACTAGGTGACGTCTCTACAGCATTTCTACACGCACCCATCGCAAAAGACCACGACGGTAAACAACGTGACGTCTACCTTTGGCCACCTAAAGAACTTTGTCCACAACAGGACAAAATCTGGCGACTAAAGAAAGCCATGTATGGACTACGCAGTTCACCAAAAGCATGGCAGGACTACCTGGCTGAAGTGTTACAAAAGCTCAGCTTTGTAAGACTAAAGTCAGAACCTAACGTCTACACCAATGCGACTCGCGACTGCTACATCATGGTCTACGTGGATGATCTCTTGGTACTTGGTGACAAGACTACTGTCGACTCCACCTTCGAGGCCATCCAGAAGCAGGTCCTACTCAAGCACATCGGCTACCTCGAACCTGGCAAACCACAACAATTTCTTGGAAGAAACATCGACCACTTTGGCAACTACTGCAATCTTGGACTAAAGGACTCCTACATCGACAACATGATCGAGGAGTCTGGAATGAACAACTGCAACTCAGTGAACACTCCAGGAATTGCACACTACAAACCAACAATAGAAGATGAAGCACTACTTGACCACGAACAACACAAAAGGTACAGAAGAATTGTTGGCAAACTTCAATGGTTAGCATACACACGACCAGACATTGCATACTCCACAAAAGAACTAGCACGAGACCTCACAGCACCTACAGAACTTTCACAAAAGAGAGTCAAACATCTACTACGCTACTTGCACGGCACCAAGCACTACAAATTCACCATAGAACCAACAACAACACTCAGAGCAAACACCAACAACATCCTGGATCTCGACGTTCATGTCGATGCCGACTGGGCAGGATGCCCTACTACCAGGAAATCAACTTCAGGTTTCAACATCATCTTTTAGGAACAACAGTTGCATTTGGCAGCAGAACACAAGCTACAATAGCACTCAGCTCAGCAGAGTCTGAACTCTACGCCATTTGCACAGGAGTCAATGAGGGACTACACCTCAGAAACTTCCTACTTGAAACCAACATTTGCAGCAAGCTAAATCTACGCATCCACACAGACTCCACAGCAGGCAAGAGCATTGCTACACGACAAGGCACTAGCAAACGAGCAAAACACATCGACCCTAAATTTCTCTACACACAAGACCTCATCAAGCACGACATCATCAGAATTCTCAAAATCAACACACTACACAACAGCTCAGACTTGTTCACAAAATACATTAGCAAAGAAACACTACAGAGGCTCATACAGAGCATTGGCATACGTGTTTAGCACTACGAACAACAACTGTTTCACAACTGTTGCACATCAATCACAACAGTTTGTATATGGCCATATGTAACTACCTGCATTTAAGTAACAGTAACAGTAACAGTGACTACAAGTAATAGTAATTGTAACCACCAGTAATTTGCACTTGCACTTTTGGCGGCTTTTGGCGGCTTGAGTCAACACTACATGTTGTTTTGTGTTTTACTACATGCCCGCATGTGCTTTTGTGAGCTAACATTGGCTCACTACTGTCTGCCCCGTTTCACTGCATCTCGATAGGCCGAACTACCAGCAATGGCTGGAACTACGCCCATGGATGCGACTACGCTGGATGTCATGCCGATGGAGGTTACTACATCAGCGCCAGAGACTACTCTGCCCGTCGAACAACAGGCTGGCAGTACTACACCGGACCGTGTTTTCACACCACCGGATCGGCAGGGCACTACCGACTCCAGCAGCATGGCTACTTTGGCCACACCACCACCTGAGGCCTACAACTCCCTCAACTACAACTTCAATCACCAACTACCCACACCGGCACCTTTCTACAGACCCGACGACATCTTGGCACACCTCACTACAATTGAGAACAACATCCCTGACACTCCAGCGATCGACCCGGAGCAGAACTACTTCAGGGTCTACGTGGCTTTGACGCTCGAGGAGTTCCAACTACTAAGTCAACAACAAACTACACCCATCCCCGAGCTCAACTACAACCTACCAGTTCACGACCTACCTTCAGACCTACGGATGCCACACTACGACTCACTACCTCTTCACCTACGTCTTTCAGAGGCAGTCAACTTCTACTACTACAACCTAACATCACTACACCTCACAACTCAGTACACCAACTCGATGGTCATCATCCAACTACACATTCCACCAGAAGTTCTACTACGATTTGTCAGTGCTGGACAACTCATCAACTTCTGCCGCGACTACGTGAGCCACATGATCTCAATCAAAGACGAGCACCACCTACCTACACGCCAGCTACATCAACGACTACACCGAATCACCTACAACTTGGACCAGATCACCACTACATTCAACCTGTCCAACAACTTCATTTGGAACTACCACATGCCCCTGTACCTACCAGAACTACTCAACTACTTCGACCAACCACAACAACTTCAAGACCACCACTACAAGTCCATCAACACGATGCTACACAAAAGTGTCACCTACTACGGCATCACCCTCCTCACGGCTACAAATCTTTCCACACAACACAAACTACTACTCCACAACTACCTCACTACAACCGGCCAAGCACTTGCACCACCAGAATGCGACTACAACCGCCTCCGTGGCGGTCCAGACTTCCTCAACACATTCACTACCAACCACTATGCAGGCTTGGGCTACCGCATCAGCCAAGTCCAGAACTACCGAGTCCAACACTGGACTAAGCACACCTGATCTCTAGGTGGAGCTGCAACTACGTGCTGTACTACGTCATCGTACTACGAGATGACTGAGAGCCATTTAGGGTTCTTGTACAGCAATTTCACCTTTTGATCATTTAAAGGTTAGTTGAACTACAGACAGCAGCGCTGTGGATACCCACCTTCGGTCATCTTTTTTTTTAAAGAGACTACATGCCTGTTCGCTACAGTAGCATCGGCAAACAACATGTGCATTCGTTTTTGCCACTACTGTCAATACCACCTTTTGGGTCTATTGTTAAAGGACACTACAAGGTCTTTTAACCAAGGGGCCGTGTCAAATATCATGTTGCACTACTTGTCACTTGTGCATGCATGATGTACACTACCCGACTGCAGGCCTTGAGTCTACCAGGAAAAGAGTGCATGCTGGCTAACTACATTTGTGTTTGTGACAACAGAAACAACACTTGCACTTGCAGTAAAGTACCAACGTATTTTAACGGCAGAGAGAGAGAGAGAGAGAGGGAGAGAGAAGGAAATGCCTCCAGATGATTGACATGTGTGAGTTGAAAGTTGGAAGCACGTTAGGCAAAATGTGGCAGGTTGCGTCACCTCGCTCGTTTCTGGGATGTCACCCCCGCAGGACGCCAGACGTCATAACCGACAAGATGCCGCTGCGCCGGATCGATGCCCTCCGGCAGGCCTTGCAGCAACTCATCAACCAACAACAGTCCAGTGGAGCGGTGTCAGCTTCTCAGCTGCCCTGTGCCAGGGGTTCGCTTTAATCGACCAAAGCAAGTTGTTTTTTTTCCCCCATGGCCATGGGGTTTCTGAGGATACCTACTCCCTCGTCACCTTTTCCAACTCCACCTATCAGGCTCGAATACTTTGCCGCCGTGCCTCCGATGTCAAAGAGGCGCTGAGCAGGCCAGAGGATTTCCAGCCGTCTGGGCACATACACTATGAGTCGCTGGTGAATGCCTTGCCGCAGTTTTTGGCGCCTGGGAACAAAGTTCAGGTGGTGTTCTTGTCCGATGGCTGCCCGTCAGCGCTACAAGCGCACGTTCTCCCAGAGCTTCAGCTGCTTGCAGCGAAGCATTTGGGCTTGACGATCCACACAGTTGGGCTTGGACTGTGTGACTTCATGATTCTTCAGCAAGTTTTGCAAATTGGCCGAGGGACATTTAGCCAAGCGAGTTATGAAATGGACAACCTGGTCAACACATTCACCACCCTCAGCCATACCATCACTGTCACACGCCAGATTGCCCGCAATGAGCGGACTGTGCGTGCTGTTGCGTTCGACAGTGCTCGACGGTACGGCAAGACACCTGTATTTGCATTGAAGCGCTGGAGCGAGGCAGAGCGTGTCAAGTTCACACTCGCGCACGGCACGTTGAAAGAAGTGGGCCGCAAGAAGTGCCTTGTTGCCATGCACCAGAACCCAATCATGCAAGGTGCCATGCGCGTGGTGCATCATTTCAGGGATACGCGCAAGAAGGCTCCTATGGTTGCCAAGTTCTCCAAGTTTGTGGAGCATGACGACTCACTGGACTATGTCAGGCTGTTTGTCAAGAACACGTTGCAGACCCGCATGTTGGCACACTCCTTCCAGCATGCTCTGGCGGAGGCCTTTCAGCACAAAGCCGGCCGAGCTCGCGAAAGGCGACGGCAGAGCCAACTCCAAAAGCTTGGCATCCGCAAAGCTCCAGAGGCCCGAGTGCCGCAGCTTGTGTGCTGCACTCGGTGCTTCGTGTACCAAGGTGCAGTCAAAGGCGCGCCTTCCAACGTTTTCATCGCGGAGGAGTTCCTGAGGGGCTCCGCGGAGCAGGGCTTCGTGAAGTGGATCAACAACCGCGGGAGATTTTGGTGCCGGCGAGCAGCGCGAACTACAGCATGGCGCCGGAGGCCTTTGCGCATTTCTGCCTGGACTCCACGCACCTCACCTGTTGGGTTGGCGGATGCTGGGGTGATGTGTTGGTCAGCTGATACGTATTTGGGGTTACACTCCCTTCTGAAGTCCACGGCTGGTTTTCCCCCCTGGCTGTTGTAGAGGATAAATGGGAAACCCCCCCCTTAACCTCCAAACCACAAAGTAGAGGAAGCTGAGGCATGGTCGAATGATGGCTTCTGACCTTCAAGGCGTTTTGGGACCCGGTCAACACCGGCCCGTCCGCCTGACGGACCCGCAGGTCTTGTCGTTGGAGCAGGAGCCATGGCGCGTCTCTTACGGGCGGCCCAAATGGTGGACCTCACCTTGGTTTCCAGTGTCTCTTGAAAAGGTAGCCTCAAAAAGTGCACGAAAAGTGGCACGGGCGTATCCAGATATTTCCATCCTCCCACTTTTGGCACAACGGGTCTTTGTATTTACACGCTGACGCGACACAGCCGGCCACCGGGCACCCCTCCCGTTCTTTCATCTCCTTTCCCTCTAAGTTTCCTGGCATGTCCCTTCACTTCCTTCCACTTCACTGCCGCTTCAGCTCCCTTCATTTCCTTGAAGACTCCTTCATTCGCATTCCTTTCCCTTTTCGATCTTTCATTTTCCTGCAGCTTGGTTTCTCTCCAGCGCCCTCTTCATTTTCGTGCAATGCCTTTGACTTGCATTTCGTTCGCTTTCCAGTCACTCCTGTTTCCTTTCAGCCCCTTGTTTCGCATCGCCAGCATGCATAGCATCGTCCGCATCATCCGGGATGATGCTGGCAATGCTGGGGGTGTTGTCCAGTATTAGGCACCCCCCAAAAATACTCGTTTTTGGACTCGTTTTTGGATGCTGCGGGGAGATGCTACAAAAACGCCTAAACCAATCCGCAAATCCTTCGCCCCTTATAAGGGAGGGCCCAGCATAAAACGTATGCGCATGTTCTGGTCATGGTCCGCGCATGGTCGGCGGCATGGGGCGCGCGGCCTTATACCTGAAAGTAAGCCCTAACGGGCTTTGGCCTGCGGCCCCGATCACGTCCGGTGGCCGGATTTAGCCAGCATCACACACGTTGGAGAGGATCGGCGCCAAGGTCTCGCATGCTGGGGATGCGGGGGCTGCCTTTGTTTTTTGGTCTTCCATCGTTGTAGAAAAAGGCAGCTTCACCAGCATCATCCTGCAGGTGCCCGGGGTGATGCTTTGCTTGCTGGGGATGCAGGAGCTGCCTTTTTGGTCTTCGAATGTTGGAAAAAGAGGCAGCTTTTGCATCCCCCGCTTCACCAGCATCATCCTGCAGGTGCCCGGGGTGATGCTTTGCTTGCTGGGGATGCAGGAACTGCCTTTTTGGTCTTCGAATGTCGGGAAAAAAGGCAGCTTTTGCATCCCCCGCTTCACCGGCATCATCCTGCAGGTGTCTGGGGTGATGCCTGGCATGCTGGGGATGCGGAAGCTGCTTTTTGGTCTGGGACGGAGAAGAGCCGGGCTTTCTCTCAGCGATAACAAGGGCCGGATTTTTCTCCAACGTCTGGCTTCATGCGGGGATGATGAGGCTGATGATGATGCTGGATGACGAGGCCGATGATGGCGCCGCTGATGATAATGATGATGAGGAGGATGAAGATGATGCTGCTCAACCTGATGAATGAGGACGATGCATCATCATCATCGTCATCATCCACCATGTCGTCATCATCATCCATCATCATCCTCAGCCTCAGTAGCATCATCATCCTCATCATCCAGCATCAGCACCATTGTCAGATCATCATCCTCATCATCCTCCTGATCATCATCATCATCCTCGTCACCATCATCATCATCATCATCAGCGGCGTCATCATCATCATCGGCATCACCATCATCATCATCATCAGCATCATCATCAAAATCATCATCAGATCATCTTCATCATCCTCAGCAGCATCATCAGCATCATCATCATCATCGTCATCTTCCCGTAGTCTTCCGTCATCTTCGTGTATTCTTCCGTCATATCCCCGTAGTCTTCCGTCATCTTCCCGCAGTCTTCCGTCAGCTTCCCATAGTCTTCCGTCCTCTTCCCGTAGTCTTCCCGCAGTCTTCCGTCATCTTCCCTTAGTCTTCCGTCATCTTCCCATCATCTCCCGTAGTCTTTCCGTCATTTTCCCGTAGTCTTCTGTCATCTTCCCGTAGTCTTCCGTCATCTTCCCGCAGTCCCGTAGTCAGCTTCCCGTCATCTTCCCGTAGTCTTCCGTCATCTTCCGGTAGTCTTCCGTCAGTCTTCCGTCAGCTTCCCGTCATCTTCCCGTACTCTTCCGTCATCTTCCCGTGGTCTTCCGGCATTTTCCCGCAGTCTTCCGTCATCTTCCCGTCAGCTTCCCGTACTCTTCCGTCATCTTCCCGTAGTCTTCCGTCATCTTCCTAGTCTTTCATCATCATCATCCATCCTCACGGTTAGAGGTTAAAGTTAGAGGTTAGGGTTAGAGGTTAGGTTTAGAGGTTCGGGTTAGAGGTTAAGGTTAGAGGTTAGGGTTAAAGGTTAAGGTCAGAGGTTAAGGTTAAAGGTTAGGGTTAGAGGTTAGGGTTAGAGGCTAGGGTTAGAGGTTAGGGTTAGAGGTTAGGGTTAGAGTAGGGTCATCTTCCGGTAGTCTTCCGTCATCTTCCCGTCATCTTCCCGTAGTCTTCCGTCATCTTCCCGTAGTCTTCCGCCATCTTCCCGCAGTCTTCCGTTCTCTTCCCGTAGTCTTCCGTCATCTTCCCGTCAGCTTCCCGCAGTCTTCCGTCATCTTCCCGTAGTCTTCTGTCAGCTTCCCGTCATCTTCCCGTAGTCTTCCGTCAGCTTCCTAGTCTTTCATCATCATCATCCATCCTCACGGTTAGAGGTTAAAGTTAGAGGTTAGGGTTAGAGGTTAGGGCTAGAGGTTAGGGTTAGAGGTTAGGGTTAGAGGTTAGAGTTAGAGGTTTGGGTTAGAGGTTAGGGTTAGAGGTTAGGGTTAGAGGTTAGGGTTAGAGGTTAGGGTTAGAGGATAGGGTTAGAGGTTAGGGGAAGAGGTTAGGGTTAGAGGTTGGGGTTAGAGGTTAGGGTTAGAGGTTAGGGCTAGAGGTTAGGGTTAGAGGTTAGGGTTAGAGGTTAGAGTTAGAGGTTAGGGTTAGAGGTTAGGGTTAGAGGTTAGGGTTAGAGGTTAGGGTTAGAGGTTAGGGTTAGAGGTTAGGCGTGTCAAAAATCCGCTGCGGGACCCCCCTCCCCCCCTCAGACTCCCCCTAACCACCACTTAGAACACGCCTCGCCCCTTTGCAGAGACTAACTTTGCTTTTGCAAAGGGGTCGGCGGATTTTTCCCCTTCCGTCGCAGGAGTTTGGGCCCGCCGACCTGGGCCAGGGCGCTATGCAGAGGTTCCGCGCCTTGCACAGCTGCAACTCTGCAAGCTGCTCGGCGTGGCTGACGTCTTTGCCATTCTGTTGGAACGGGTTCCCCTTCAAATCAAGCAAACGAAGCAGAGGAGTGCTCCGTCGGGGGATAAATCGATCGGACGTTTTCCGGCTGGCCGTTGTGCAGTTTCGGTCTGTGTGTGTGTGTGGGAGTTGCTGACAAGCTTGGGGTACATGGCATGCATAAGGAAGCTGGAGCTGTCGCCTTTGACCGCCCTAGCTCCCCCACCGGTTCGCCACATCAGTGGCATCAGCAGGCGGCAGGACAGCCACAAAGCTCGAAGGGAGAGATGCTCCAGCTTTGGTTGCCAAGCGGCGCTGATGAACTTCTGGCGTGCCTAAGTCAGAAACTGGGGTTGTTTCCCCCTAAACCATCACTTAGAGTCAGCTTGGAGGGCGAATTTGAGAGTGGCAATATGAATAGGACCAGTCGATTGTGCCTAGAAGGGCTCCGTGAAGTTCCCCACCCACACCCTGCAAGGACACACGTGCATTTGCGCCAGCTGTGCCGCCGGCACAGATGGCAAGGGGAAGGTTGCCGGAGAGGACAGACGCCCCACAGTCCCAGGCGCTTCCTGGGAATTGTTTGCCTGGCTGTTGGCAGGGAATCCCTGTGGATTCCTTTTCGAGGCGTATTCCCAAGACGTCTCTCGATTCCCTACTGTTTCAGTTTGGTTGGGAGTTCTCCCGTCCTCATGCGGCAGGGCAAAGCAGGTGTCAAGACTAGCAGGGACGGCGTGAAGTGGAACTCACACGGGCCGCATTGCAGTGCTTTCGTAGCCTAGCTTTCACAAACCCGACGAAGGCCATTGCTACTTTCGTGATTCCGGAGCCGGGCTTCTACGGGCGGCCACTGGCCAGATGAAATTTGGGATGGATACGACGAACTCCCCCATGATGAGCATATTGTTTTTTGGGCACACTCAGTTGTTGGATTAGTCATACTTTGTACAAGAGTCAGCGCCAACTTTGACATTGAAAATCAATCAGGTTTGCTGTAAATGCGACTCTGCACATTTCGCAATCTTCGTGCCAGATCGATGTGAATCACAGACTTTTATACGTGCGTTCATGTATTCCTTGCAGCCAGGCCGCTTTAGCTCAGCGCCAGAGGGAGACTGTCACACCGGAGGATTTGCTGCTGACTGCCAAGGCCTATGGAGGGAGCTGGGGTCTCTTTAGGTCCTACCAAAGGGTTGCAAACCTTATTGGCATGCCAAATCGTGTTTGTTGCATCCTACGGCGCATTTGTCAGGAACCCTATTTAGGGTCAGCCAATGTTCAAGTCTCATGAGATGATCAACCAGGCTCAGGTCGCGCCTTGGCATTCATAGCCTTTGATGAATCTAGGGGCTGAAAGACTCGGAAACACAACAATGGCGCCCTTTCTAAGTAGACACTGGTCTGCCGTGGCAGGCAGGCTGTTTGAGACCATCACTAGACTTGCCAAAACTGGAGCCACTAAGAACCCGCTTTGCGTTTTCCCTCACTCCCAGAGTTCCTGGAATGGTAAGACAGCTCTTGTTGACAACAACAAGTTGCACTCTCTTTTGCCAATCCAGGAGGACAAGAAGGAGAAAGGCAAAACTAGCTGAACCAAGATGTTAGATTCGGCCGCTTGGCTTTGGGTCTTTGTGCCAGGACGCATCCAAGAAGATCCTCTTCGTGGGGGAGTGCACTCACCTCTTCACGGCTGCAGCGGCCAAGCTGGTCACGCAGGCATGATCCAATTTTCTCCAAATAGGTGTCACTTATTTGGGATCTATTTTTGCTAACGAAGGACAAGAGTCCAAGATATTCTTTTGGGTTTCAAACCAAAAGCGGAACAAGTGTTTTTGTGGGTCAGAATCTATGTTCTGCTTGCCTGTTAAGGAGAGAAGGAGTTGGAGTTGTTTCTCAAGTTGAGTGGCCCCAAAAGATGTGTGTCCTTCTGCTTTCCAGGCAAAAGGCTTCCGTCCAGAAAGACACCCACATACCTGGATGAATTCCCCCACCCCCTCCCACATACCACCCAGCAGCTGGAATGCGCATTTGAGGACTTCACAATAGCAAACCCAGTCAAATGTTTCCCACAACCCAGATGTTCCCGGAAAAGTCTTACAAACGAAGGTCTCAAAAATAACCCGCAGATGACATCCATCGAGTTTCGCAGAAGCTGCCGGGGCTGGAGCTGAACTGGACCTCTACGGAGCTTTGCTGGCCATCGGGCCTGGAGGTGGAGCTGAAACGCACGGTGGAGTGGCTCAGGAGACGTCGCACAAAAAGGCGAACGAACAAGAACTGGGTATGGGTCAAAATTAAACCATGAGGGGACCACAGGTCTTAGTCCATGTTTCCATTTACCAGGGTTCCATTTTGGGTACATATTTTGACCCACAGCCAACTGAGCCTCTGGACTTCAGACTCTTTGGGAAGACAATTTGGCAAGTTTGGACTTCTCCGCTTTGTTGGGAAGGCAAACTGTTTGAGACCATGGCTGAGGGTTGGCAAGACTGAACCGAAATACCAAGACTGGAACCACACATGGTGACAGGAACACGCGGTTATGGCCATCAAACAATTTTGGCAGACCATTTGGTGGTGAAAAAGAAGTTAACTTGTTATAGGGGCGCCTCCAAATGGTTGGGTTCCTGTTGCTTCCTAATGAAAATGTTTGTGCCAATGGTTAGTTTTGATCAATTCAGTGTGAATGGGTAGATGTCCTTTCTGAAGTAGAGACCCTCCAAAATGACCCTGGGTTCCTTTTGGTTTTCCTTTCAACCGCGCCCAGCTGACGATCGGTACAGGTTTGAGTTAGGCATTCGGCAGAGTAAGCCATCTCACAAGTGGCTGGCATTCTCCTCTCCATACTTTCTGGGGTGCTTTGTTTGTATAGCGCTCGAGCTGTTCAAAATGGAGGGGCCAATTCTCCTTAATCCCTTTAAAGTCAGAACGTAGTTGTAGAAGCCGACCTTGTACCCTTAGGTGTGTGTCAAGCTCCCAGAAGGTTGCCTTTGATTTTCAGGCCCTTTGCGCAGCGGTTACTTTGTCACACGAATCTTCAGCCAAAAAAGAGCAATGCAAAGAGGCGGCCTTTTACTCGGTACGAAGTAAGTCATGGATCTTTATTTCCCCTTGAGTGAAACGAGTTGAGGTTGAGTCCTTTTCCGTGCTTGTTTGATGGGTTTACAGAGGTCCGTCTGGGCACTTGGGGACGGGGTGCAAGTAAGAAGGCGCTTGTTCTTCCTAGCGGAGGAGCTGTGGGGTGACTGTGGCAAACGGGGTGGACGCAACACGACTGCCAAGCTACAGCCCAAAGGCACTGGCTGCGGCTATTTGGGCCGGGGCCTTGGTCACTGGGGTCTCCTCGGCCGATATGTTAAAGTTGACTACACATGTTAACTACACATGAAAGAGAAGCTGACAATATGTTTCGCGTACCCAGTGCCAAGAGAATGGGCCTTGCTCACGGCGCGAAATCCACGTCGCACCACAGTTGGACTGGATAAACCCCAATAGTAAGCCACTGAAAGGGTTGTCCCATGGTAGAGGGCATCCTTCACTTTTGGGGGGGAACACACCCTAATAATCCACCAGGTTAATGAGTCTCAATGGTGGTCCTAAATTGCCAGTTTCTGCTTGAAGGTATGCCAAACTGGCCCCACAGAACGTGGCTGGCCAACTTCGATCGTTGGTTACTTCTCATTTGTTGACGCCGTGTTTTCTACTTTCTGGCCTGACAAAGGAAGTGCATTGCGAAGCCAAGGGCTTAGAGCAAATATTGATAGCTTCTTTGGTTTTGCTGCGATAATCATTGACTCTCAAGGCAGATGCACTTGCCCAGAAGCTTCAAAGCTGGCTTCATTGCGATGTTTTGAAAACGCGCGGTTCCGCAATGTTGCGACAGGTCCATTTGCTGCTTTGGGTGTTGCAAGGGGCCTTTTTCGCCAATTCCAAACGAGGTCATGCCATTTCCAAGGGGAGCAAAGTCCAGGAGCACCAGCAGCACGGTGGCTTGGTTGCTCGTACGACCTCCGTTTGGAGAATGACAATTTCTCTGCTATCTCTTAGATTTTTGGAGAGGCAAAATGCCAAAGACTCAGGTAAAAGATGCCATTCAAGGCTTGATCCAGGGCTTGTGCGGAGCGTCGCCGCATTTCTGGACTTGGCAGAGGGCGGTGGCAAGGTGCCTTCGAGGCAACGTGAGCGTTTGGTTTACCAGCTTTCAGTCCATGTCCGGACACCCAGCGCTTAACGGTTTCCCCTTCGGGGCCCTTGTTTAATCAACCACAGAAAATGGTGCCCTTTGTTTCCCAGGCCATTGGGGGTTTGGCATGTCTCCTCAGTCCGACTTGTTTGGCAAGTGAGGGCGTCGAGCCGTCAGCGTTTTTTGCATAAAAAAAACTAAGCAATTTGACTCAGAACCCCGCACGCGCACACAGAGGCACAGACACAGACACAGGCACACACACACACACACACACAACAGGGCTCCGTTCAGCCTCCCGGCAGGCACCCAGCACGCAACTCAACAATGTGCTATAATTGCGTTTGTCCACATAGCAAGACCCCAAAAATGTGGTTTGCACCCTCAAGACAGACACACCCATGAATTCCAGGGTTGCCTTCAGAAGCACAAGGGCCCAGGCTGCCAACTTCGATGCTGCTCACAGTGCCTGCCACCCTGTTTTGGCCCCAAAGGCAAAAACGTTCCTCTCCAAGAGCCGCGCGTCACGTGCCTCAATGGTTCAACCAAAACGAGCAAGGAAGTCCGCAGGCCGCTTTTCCAAAAGTGATCTTTCAAAAGTTGTTTTTGCGCTTCCAGGCGTTTGGTGGAAGGCAGTTGTACCTGTAAACAGAACCGACCTGTGGCATTAGGGTTTTTTTGGGTTTAGGGCCTGAAACGAAGGCCCTTGATTTCACCATCGAGCCTGGCACTGAGGTGAGCATCATCCTATTGGCGCACCAGCACTTGGCGTGGAAGCTGCCGACGGAGCTGAGCACCACCCAGGGGCCCTTCCTGCGGGAAGTCTTTTGGATGGATCTGGCGCCGTTGCTACGCCTCGGGCAGCCTGGTTTCAATGTCGAAGAAGTGTTCAACGCGAAGCCAGCGTATCGGCGTATGTTGGATGGAACGTAGACGCATGATTGAAACCTGTGCATGTGTGTGTGTGTGGGGCGGTGCGCGTACGTGTTTAGACTTTGCGTCTCTGTGTTTCTGCACCCGTGTTGTTTGTATCTGTGTCAATTGGTCACAGACTGAAGTGGTTTGCGGATTTGCTCGCTTTGATGGCCTCATCAGTCATGGGATCAGGAATTCAGCCAGACTGGAGCTGAAGGGTGCTTGAGGCTTTCCAAGCCCTCCCATTGGCTTCATGCTTTTCAAGGAAGATCGATTCGACATGCCTTTTCGAGGGGCGATCCAGTCATTTTGCAAGCCGCCTTGAGGTACCAGCCTCGCTTCGGGGATGAGCGCGATGGCTTGCGCCAAGCCAGGCAAGGCAGTCGAAATGCAGACAAGCCGCAAAGTTGGCTGGAACAAGTAGGGAACTAGGCAAGCCTGCAAGGTGTGCTTTGTAGGTCCCGGTGCCATCGAGGTTTTTCAAAAGGACACGTAGCAACTTGAGCATGTGGCTGCTGCTAAGTTGTTTTTCTGGGATTGACCAGCCCAAATTGCCAGGTACCATGAGGCTGACGAAGTGGTGATTGTGCAGTGGCGTTGCAAGCGTGGTGCTGACGACCGTCCTGGCCTGGCTTGGGTCCAGAATGGGGTGGCGAACCTCAAAGGGCGGCGCCCTCACAAACTTGCTGGGCAATTTGCAAGGCAAAGGTTCTATTTGTTTACACCCCTTTACACCCCTGCTGAACACACTGCCACTGTCAAAGGTCACACAGCTGTTTCAAACACTTGGCCCGGCAGAGACTCGGACAAAGGTGCCTTTCCAAGCACGATAACCCAACCAATTGTTGGCAAAAATTAGCCTGGTTTGATGAATTTCCCCTTCAGCCCTCGGTTGATGTTTAACCTGCAGCCTGTGAGAATGATTGCGCCACGAATCTCAACAGACTCGCCTGGTTGCAGGCGGGATGACGGATCAGCGCGTGCGTTCGGAGAGTGCCCGCAGCCGGAGCTGCAGCGCCAAGCGATGAGAACGGATCGAGGAGAGCGAAGAGCAGTGCCCGAAATTCAACCCAAGGCCAAAGTTCATTCGCCTTTTTGCAGCCTCATATAGACAGTGGCCGTTCATAAGTTTGGTTCAGCGCGGGGGAATTTCCTGTTTTGGTGGGTTTTTGGTTGTCCAACAAAGGCCCCAAACATCCACTTTTCCATGTTGCTCTCATTGGGCTGTCGAAACCAAAACCGGTGACTCCTCGCGTTGTTTAAGTTATGCTTTCTGTCCCTACAAAGTGCAAGCATGCAGCTTTTGTTGAACCACTTTGGAAGAAGAACAGGCCGATGAATTTGGAGCACTGCGTGTTCATTTCCCAGGGCAGTGGCCACCCGTTGCGATTGGTTTACTTGTCACATCTAGGGAATTACAGCACATATGCGATTGAACAAGTCACATGCTCGTGGTTAGGGCTTCTGCTCTACGTAGCACAGAGCAATGGCTGCGAAGACCATGGATTCACTCCAAAAATTGCTTGTCTCTGAATTCAGAAGCTACTATCCTGGTCTGGCTCTCGGAGCAATGCCATTTCGTCTCCAACCAGGAAGGGGTTTGAGGCTTCCTTTTCGGACATGCGGGCTAGACTCACATGTGAAACTGCCCTCCAACAGAGGACTGCAGTGGAATGTAGTAAGATGACGGTATCCTGCCTTCATCTAATCTAAGTTTCTTGGTCGCGCTCTTCCTTTTTCGGACATGCGGGCTAGACTCACATGTGAAAACAGTCCTCCAACAGGGGACTGCAAATGAATGTAATAGATGGCGGTATCCTGCCTTCATCTAATCTAAGTTTCTTGGTCGCGCTCTTCCGTTTTCGGACATGCGGGCTAGACTCACATGTGAAACAGTCCTCCAACAGGGGACTGCATTTGAATGTAATAGATGACGGCAAACTGCCTTCGTCTAATCTAAGTTTCTTGGTCGCACTCTAGGATGCGTGCACCAGTAACTTTCGCGAGGAAGGGCTGGGCTTCCTTTGGACATGTGGGCTAGACTCACACGTGAAACAGTCCTCCAACAGGGGACTGCAATTGAATGTAGTAGATGACGGTATCCTGCCTTCATCTAATCTAAGTTTCTTGGTCGCTCTCTCTAGGATGCGCGCACCCAGTAACTGGGTGAGGCTTCCTTTTCGGACATGTGGGCTAGACTCACACGTGAAACAGTCCTCCAACAGGGGACTGCATTTGAATGTAATAGATGACGGCAAACTGCCTTCGTCTAATCTAAGTTTCTTGGTCGCACTCTAGGATGCGTGCACCAGTAACTTTCGCGAGGAAGGGCTGGGCTTCCTTTGGACATGTGGGCTAGACTCACACGTGAAACAGTCCTCCAACAGGGGACTGCAATTGAATGTAGTAGATGACGGTATCCTGCCTTCATCTAATCTAAGTTTCTTGGTCGCTCTCTCTAGGATGCGCGCACCCAGTAACTGGGTGAGGCTTCCTTTTCGGACATGTGGGCTAGACTCACACGTGAAACAGTCCTCCAACAGGGGACTGCATTTGAATGTAATAGATGACGGCAAACTGCCTTCGTCTAATCTAAGTTTCTTGGTCGCACTCTAGGATGCGTGCACCAGTAACTTTCGCGAGGAAGGGCTGGGCTTCCTTTGGACATGTGGGCTAGACTCACACGTGAAACAGTCCTCCAACAGGGGACTGCAATTGAATGGAGTAGATGACGGTGTACTGCCTTCGTCTAATCTAAGTTTCTTGGTCGCACTCTCTAGGATGCGCGCACCCAGAAACTGGGTGAGGCTTTCTTTTCGGACATGTGGGCAAGACTTACATGTGAAACAGTCCTCCAACAGGGGACTGCAATTGAATGTCATAGATGACGGTTTACTGCCTTCATCTAATCAAAGTTTCTTGGTCGCGCTCTAGGATGCGTGCACCAATAACTTTCGCGAGAACGGGCTAGACTCACACGTGAAACAGTCCTCCAACAGGGAACTGCAATTGAATGTATCAGATGAGGGCATACTGCCTTCATCCAGACTGCAATGCCATTTCTTTTGAAACGAGGAAGGGATTTCAGGTATGAAACAGTCCTCCAACAAAGGACTGCAGTTGACCTGCCAATGCATGTCATGATCTTTGTGACAGTGCCCTCATCTAGTCTATGTTCTTTTTGGTCTGGCTGAAGGACGCAATGTGCGCATTTGGCAATGCCCTTAATTTTCGAACGAGGAACGGGTGAGGCTTGTGGATGATCAAACTCAAGTCAAACAGTCCTCAATTGACCACGCCTGCGACTGCATGCCTGGCATTGTGCAAGGGAAATCGCTGAATTCCTTTGGGGACGCAACCATGACGTCTTTTGCGCGCACAAACCCAGAGGGGCTCGTCACGATTTCTTTTGCGGGAAAGACTGTTGGGACCATTGGAACCAATCCCTACAAAGAATCCTTGAGTGCACTGCGCTGCTTCTCATTGGGGATCTGCGTTGGTTGGCCCCAATTCAGCGCTGGCCCCAGTTGGTTGATTTGCATGCACCCGTGCAGACGGATGACTCTTGCCACACGCTTGGTTGTGTGAGATGTTGCGACCACAAATCCGTCATTGCGGCTGCTTTACTCAACCAGATTCTCCCCTACCTGCACGACTCCCACCAGATTGCCACATGTCAAGATTTGTTGGGGCTTGTTTCGTGCAATGTGCCAGGGAAATCCATCGAACGCCTTCAAAAACTGCGGTACGAGTTCCATGCTTGGCTCAGACCCGGGCTTTGCGCCCCGCGTCCACGGCGCAGCTGAGGCACCCAGTTGCGCCGCGTATATTTTCTACATACCCCCACCTCCCAAGAACCAGGTTGGTTTTTGTTTGGTTTGTGGCAGTGACCTAAAAAGTTATAAAGTGCGGACCTTGTTATGCTACAAAAGGGCCATTGTGTAAACGACAGTAATAGCAATGCAAATCACGAGTTCAACATTATGATTAACATCTTTCATTTATTACAATCTATTTGGAAGGAACCCCCTATTGATTTGTATGTTGCAAAGGCCAATTGAATTTTGCTGTATTGAATTTTGTTTTTGAATTCTACATATGTTTTTCTCCTATTTGGAAAGGATGTCCGATTTAAAATTTGAAATGGGCTGTGTCCTTACGAATTGAAATCCATTACAAATTGAAGTAAGATCCTGCTCGCACATTGTAAAGGACGCCTGGCTCCAAATTGAGAGGCTTCGGGGTCCAGATTAGCTTTTATTTGTTCCAAATGGAAACTTCAAGGAATTGAGTCACATGCTTTTGAGTATTGCCTCCCTCACTTCCTCGAAAAGGGTCAAAATGAGCACAGCTTACTTGAAACAAAAGCTCATCAACAAAAACTGGAAAGTTGCCCAAATAGAAACCTGAACGTGGTGTCCATTGGATCGCTGAATTGTGAAAGTCTTTGACCACTGGATTGAAATTCAAGGTTGCTCCAAAACAACCCCAGGATCTTGAATTAATACAACATTCGCCCCTGATTTCTAGGAGCCCCTTGAATATAGCACTTGTTTCGAACGAAAGTACATCTAAACTGGCAAGCAAAGATCTTGAGCTTGATGCGTGTGCTTTTGTCTGAAAACCTGGAGCATTGGCACAGCAATAGGTATTTTTTGTAGACTCCAGAATTGCTGAAGAAGATTTGCAACAATCGTTTGCTCAGATTCGTGAACCCTGAAACCCAGTCTTTGCCAAAAGTAAGGACTCCACTCCAACCTTGAATCCCAAAGTGCTCAATGGAAAAAACTAGAGTGTCCCAATAGTAGCAGCATTGCTCACATGATATGAATGTGTATATCTATGTTGTTTGTTGTTTATTTTTTTTCATACGCGTGTGTAAACATCCCCCCAACACAATTTTGCCCAAAACCACCCACTACTGCAAAAACATAACACACTGGAAAAAGCTGCTATGCATGTACATGTGCCCTGTGTGTTTGTAGGTTTTGGGTTCAGGACATTTTGGCAGCTTGTGTGGGTCATTAGCTTTATGTGGGCAGGCCGCCCGCCGCACATGGATGTCACCATCATATTGGGCATCGTGGCGGCGGTATGCTTCTGCTGCCTGGCTGTGATTCTTTTGGCATGCTTTCCCCGGGGCTGGCAGCTGCATTTGCAGCCCTTGCAGCCGGAAATCGGGGAGCTGGAGCTGCAGGGCGAGGTGTCAAATTCAGTATGTCCAATTTGTTTCAGGGGGGGCATGCGAGGTTCATCAACGGTTTGCCTTTCCCTTGCTGGCAAAGAAGGCAGTGAACAAAGCCCTTGCCAACACTTCTGCCAGCGCCGTTTTCATGATCGGTTTCATGATCGCTCTTCCAGATCTCGAAGCACAGCCCGCCCCCAAACCACACCAAGACCTTCCTGCTAAGCCACGGCCCTCCAGAATCTTGAAAAGCGACGAAAATCATTGGACCCTCGTACTGCAGTCCTACTTGCCAGGGAAAGCCCAACGGGGCTAGCTGCCCAAATCTGGTCCCCGGCATTTGTCGCGTTTGATTTTCTTAAAGGGCAAGGACGTCAGACTGCTTCACCGCGGGTTGCTCACGGGACCAGGCCTGCGCCATTTGCTTGGAGTCCATCCAGCTGGGCGTGCAGCTTTCCTGCGGGCACGCCTTCCACAAAATGTGTATTCGTCAATGGTGGCGCCGGCATCTGGCCCGTGCGTGCCCCATGTGCCGTCAGACCCACATGGCGAAGCAAATGTGAAGTGGACCATTGGTCTGAGTCACTGAGTGAGGGCAGCTGCAGGGCACCACCCATTCATTGCTCAAGCGCTTGAGCTGGTGCAGGCAGGCACCTCTGCAAGTGTTGTTCCGTGTTTTTTTCGGGCGAAGGCAGCTGTGCGCGCCATTGCTCAAGTCTTAGACTGAGCCGGTGCGGACGCCTCAGTTTCGAGCGGGCCTTGAAGAGGAGACGCTTAGCGAGGTTAGGTTGGAGGGATGGGGCTCTACACCCAAGAACTCTGTGGGGATTTGGCATGCAATTCCCTTCACTTCCTTTCGATTCATTTCCGCTCCGCTTCAGTTCTTTGTAATTCCCAATCTTGTTTCCCATTTCACGTCACTTTCCTACACATCCCTTCATTTCTCTCAAATTTCAATCAGTTTCTGTTCGTGACCGTTCTCCGAGGGAAAATATCTGAAAAATAAATATTACAGGATTTATACGTAAATGAAAAGGACATTGGAAAAGAAGCCGAGATATATGGAAATGCATGGGTAGAACGTGAAAGGAATCGAATAGCGGGAACGAAAAGGGAAAGGAATACGAATAAAAAGTTTGTAAAGAAAAGGAGCTGAGAAGGAAATGAAAGGATATGTTAGAAAGTGTATTTTCTTTTTTTGTTTTGTTTTTTGATTTGTATATAATTCTTTTGATTTTTATTTTGTTTTTTTTAGTTATATATTTATTTTTTTTGTGTTTTTTTTAGTTATTTGTTTTGTATTGTTAACATATATATTATTATCCGAATTATTCGTAATGATGTTGGCAATGTTGTGGGTGTAAATCGGTATTAAATACCCCCTAAAAATACTCGTTTTGGGTGATATAGGAAGATATTACAAAAATCCTTCGAAATCGTTTAAGCTAATCCGCAAATCTTTCGCTCTTTATACGGGTGGGCCTAAATAAAACGTATGCGTATGGTCGGCGTATATTCTGCATATGATTGGCGATATGGGATGGACGGCCTTGTACCTTAAGGTAAATCCTGGATAAAATATCGCCGGCCACCGGGCACCTTGACCTGGCCGTTCTATTACTTCTTTTTCCGTTAATTCCGATTAATTCCCGATATTTGAACCTTATTTCTTTTGTATATGTTTTCTATATCTTCGATAATTTCGCCGTGTTAGTCGTAGTCCTCCCTTTTGTTCTTTTTAGTTTTTATGATTTTAGGCCGCTTCCTATTTTATATTAGTTTCTTATACATCCCTTCATTTTGTAATTTCTTTTCGTTTTTCATAATTTCCATAAATTGTTTTGGTTTCCTTCTTCGGTTCCCCTCGTCTGACCTTGTATTTGTCTGCATTTTGGCTTCTTAAATTCGTGTAATTCCTTTGATGTTGTTTATGAATTTCCAGTTATGCTTATTTCCAATTATCCGCCCCTTGCTTCGAAGGGAGGGCCCAGCATAAAATATATGTGCATGTGTTGCGCATGGTCGGCGGCATGGGGCGTACGGCCTTATACCTGAAGTAACCGGGCCCGATTACGTCCGGTGGTCGGATTTACACGTTGACGCGACATAGCCGGCCACCGGGCACTTGGCCGCTCTATTACTTCCTTTTCCGTTTATTCCGATTAATTCCCGAGATTTGAACCTCACTTCCTTTGCGCATGTTTTCTGCATCTTCGACTGTTTCGCCGTGTCAGTCGCAGTCCTCCCCTCCGCCTCCTACTTCATGTTAGTTTCCTGCACAGCCCTTCATTTCGCAATTTCTCTTCGTTTTCCATAATTTCCATAATGTTCACTCCTTTTCTGCAATTTTCAGCCCCTTGTTTCGCATCGCCAGCATGCATGGCATCATTCGCATCATCCGGGATAATGCTGGCAATGCTGGGGGTGTTGTCCAGTATTTTGCATGTTTTCCTTAGGGGCAGAACGTGAAGAACTGGCTAGCGGGAACGAAAAGGGAAAGGAATGCGAATAATTAAGTCATGGGAAATGGCTGGATGGAATGGGTTGGAAAAAGGATAGACAACACGGATGCAAAATTGATGGAAATGAAGGAGCGTTGATGCCAAAAAAATGCGGGAAATGGAGGAAAAGGGGATAGATGGAAAATGTGTGGATAATTAATGGAAAGTTCTTGGAAAATACATTAATGGAATAAATGGAAAAAGGATTGTAATAGGGTGTAACAATTTAGCATTCATGGCCGACATTATTTTAGATAATATAGTCGATGTTCCTTTCTGCCCTTGCATTTTCCTGCATTCGACGCCGCGGACGTGCAGCCGGGCTGTTCTGGTGCGAGGACCTGCGGGAGGCGTTTTGGTCTCCCCAGCTCACTTCACAGTCACTCCTTTCTGCATGTTTCGCATTGCCAGCAGGCATGGCATCATTCTTGGGGGTATTGTCCAGTATTAGGCACCCCCCCAAAAAGTGCTCGTTTTTGTGACTCTGCGGGGAGACGCGACAAAAATCCTTAAAGCCCAGCACAAACGTATGCGCATGGTCCGCGCATGATCCTGAAGCTAAGCCCTCCGGGCTTGGCCTGCGGCCCGATCACGTCCGGTGGGCATTCCTTTTCCTTTAATTCCCGTTAGTTTGCTTCCTTTGTATGTCTTCCCTGCATGTCGGACAAATCCTAGCAATTCCCTTCACTTCCTTTCGCTTCATTTCCGCTTCAATTTTCATTCTTTGAATGCCCCTTTTTCTTGCTTGGTTCAGTTGTTGCCCATCATTGTCATCACCATTTTGTGCAGCCTCTGCATCACCAACAATCATGATGATAATGACTACGCACCCTTTGCATGTCTAATCGGCTCTAATAGCGGCCGTCGCCCATTATCCTCATCATCACCGTCATCGTTGATTATGACCATTATGGTGCATCCTCTGAATCAACAACAAGCATGATGATACTGATGACCACTCCAATCTCATCATCATGAAAAAGATCATGTCGCGCCCACTGCCTCTCGAATAGCATCATCACCGCTATCATCGTTGTCACAAACATTGTGCATCATCGTGCAAACCCGGCTGCACGTGCGCGTCGAAGCGCTCAATTTCCGATGGGCGGCAGGGTCTGCGCATCATCACCGAGAGGTTGTGCATCTCTTTTGCATCACCTTCTCTTTTTCATATCACTATCATCATCATCAGGACAATGCGATGAGATGTTGATACGTAGCTGTTGCCATGTCTTTGTAGAGTATAAATTTCAAGAGCCCATTGGTGATGAAAAGATGCGTGGACATGATTTATCATGATGCTGCAATTGGAGATGCAGAGGGCGCGGCGTAAGTCATTGGTATCATCATGATTGTTGGTTCTGCAGAGGATGTGCGATGATGGCTGTCATTAATGGTGTTACCTCTGCATTTCATCTCCAATCAGCTCTAAGCATATAGTTATGAGTACGCGCCCTCTGCAACTCCAATCTCATCATCGTCATTACCATCATGATTGTTGGTGCTGCAAAGGCTGCACAATGGTAATCATCCGTGGTGGTGACAATGATGGGCGATGGCTATAACAACGCTCAAGATGCAAAGGATTTGCCATCATTATCATCATGACTGTTGGTTATGCAGAGGATGCACGGTGATGGTCATCATCGATGAGAGTGCACGATGATGGTTATCAGCGATGATGATAACGGTGATGATGAGATTGGCAGAGGGTGCGTGGTCATCATTATCTTATCATGCACAATGGCTTTTCCAGATGCAGAGGATGCGCAGTCATTGATATCATCATGACTGTTGGTGATTCCACGGCATGCAGGGGTTGTTATCATCGCTGATGGTAACAGGCATGATGACTACCATGGACATTGGAAATGATGACAGCTTGTGTTTTTCTTTAACAATGCAATATTGCCCTTATGAAGGTCGCTCAAACTCGGCCACCAGACCGGGCCGCAGGCCAAGCCCGGCTTACCTTCAGGTATAAGGCTGTGCGCCCCATGCTGCCAACCATGCGCAGACCATGCGAAAACGTTTTGTGCTGGGCCTGCCCTTATAAGGGGCAGCGATTTTTGAGTTTTTTGTAGCGTTTCCAGTCACAAAACCAGCACTTTTTGGGGGGGGTGCCTAATACTGGACAACACCCCCAGCATCCCGCATGATGCGAATGCAGCTGCAGAAAAGGAGTGACGGAGAAACCAAAATGCAGGAAAAGGCAACGAACAGAAACTGACTGAAATTGTTGGGAAACGAAGATTGAAGAGAAATGACGGGATGTGCGGGAAGGTGACGGAACCAAGGGTAAAGTTATGTGAATGAAGGGGCGTTCAAGGAAATTAAAAGAGCTGAAGCGGAGCGGAAATGAAGCGAAGGAAGTGAAGCGAAGGAAGTGAAAAGTTCAAATCCCCAGAAGTTGATGGGAATTAAAGGAAAATGGCATCAGGGTGTCAATCCGGCCACCGGACGTGATTGGGCCGCAGGACAAGGCCGGAGGACTTACCATCAGGTATAAGGCCGCCGTGCCCCCCATGCTGCCAACCATGCCATGCGAATAGCGGTGCCTACGCACCCGGCATCTCCAACATCATCTTGATAAACATGCCCACGTTGTTTGCATCACCAATGAGCTCCTTGAAAGCAATAGTATACAAAGACATGGTGTGGTCCAGCGCCTTGCACCAGCGGTGCACCTCGTGTGCTCAAGGCAAAAACAAGGTGCCCGGCTCATCTCCAATGTTATCATCATGAGAATCATGTCCATGCATTTTTTGTATGAGTAATGGGTTCTAACGACATACTCCCTCACTCCTCCAAATGAGCACAGCTGAAACAAATGCTCTTCAAAACAAGAAAGTTGCCCAAATAGAACCTTGGATTACTAAATTGTGAAAGTTTGTTTTTTTAACCATTGAAGATTGAAATAGACATGAATTGAATTGTACATTGAAATTGGCACAATTTGTGAGCTTGATACATGCATTTTTATTTAAAATCCTGGACAATAGTTGGAATTTGGTAAACTCCAGAATTGCTGAAAGTTTACAACAAATTATTTGTTTAGATTCGTTTTCAGTTTTTACTAAAAAAAAGGACTTCATCTCTAAATCAAAATTCCCAACAACTCCCAGATGTTGAACCTCCAAAGTGCTTGATAAAAAAAGTGTCCCAATAACAGTGTCCAAGTATCATTGCTCATGCATTATATATGTGTGTGCAAAACCCTAAGCATTTGCGCAGAGTAAGGGCAGCGTGCAGCTTGCAAGGAATTTATGCAAAACAGCTTACGCAGATTTTTTCTAACGCAATTAGAAGGGAAACATCAGCATAAAAATTCGTCCACCGGACGTGATCGGGCCGCAGGCCAAGCCCGGAGGACTTACCTTCAGGTATAAGGCCGTGCGCCCCATGCCGACCATACGCAGACATCATGCGCGGACCATGCGCAAACGTTTTTTGCTGGGCCTACCCTTATAAGGGGCGAAGGATTTGCGGATTAGTCTAGCGATTTTTGGTTTAGCGATTTTTGAGGTTTTTATCGCGTCCCGATAACTCACAAGACTTAGAGGGAAAGGAAATAAAAGAATAGGAAAGGGTGCCCGGTGGCCGGCATCGCGTCAGCGTGTAAATAACAAACAACGCATAAATCCCATATAACAAATAAATATATAAACCAACAACTAAACACACGCATCGCAACAACATACATACGTTTATACGCCTTTGGCATATTCATCAAAATATAGCTGCATGAACAAATAAACATATCTGACTACATACACTGGTACAAGAACCGACCACAATCGACCGAGCCACCATTTAAAGAACACATAGCCCTCCAAATAATTGTTCAAAGGGGTTGCGAATGAGAAACCCTCCACACTGTAATCAGAATATTTATGGTCTCAATACAATCCTTGAATCCTTGTCGTAGCCCCCGTTCGAGGCACAACGTCTCCAAGGCGAACAGACTTTCCCCTTTCGGAGCCGTGAATCACATCATGTGCTGGGGTGAGCTGTTGAGTGACATAGAATTCGACCATATTGCTCACATGATAGTCCCGGCATAAGCGATCGGAAACCAGCTATTGTTGAGGCCAACCCTGACCTGATTCCGGCCTTGCCTGGAAGACCAGTCCAGCCAACAGGCCAACCTCCGGCCTTGCCTGGAAAGCCAGTCCAGCTAGGGGGGGGTGCCCGGTTGCCGGCTGTGTCGAGACGGACATGATGGAGAATCGCAAAGGCGCGCACAAACACGCTCGCCGTAGCAGTCCCGGCAAGCACTCTGGCAAAATGCAAATGGATCAATCGATCTCCCAATACCATCCAAAATATTTGTATAATCATGGATTTGGATGGTATCCAAATCTGAAATAACATGTTATTTGTGGCGTATTGAGAAGCATTCTTTTGTTCAAAACCTGGGTAAGCGGATATTTGGGCTCGGTGGTGGCTTTTCCTTGGTTGGGGATTTGTCCGCATATTATTCTCTAAAAAAATATCCCGCCTTGTTCGGACTTTCAGGCTTCCATGGTTGGGGGTTTTATTTCTTCTTGGGTGGTCTATTCTATATACTAGTTTTATGAACGGATATTGGTACTGTCTTTACATATTGGATAATGAGGGAGACCTTCGGGTCAATAGATCTTTTCCTGAAATTCAATATCTTTGTCAATATTCAATAAAATAAATCTACCGATAATATATTTCCCAAATAAAATGCTCTCATTTATATCTTTAAATAAATCTCCCTTAATAATGGAAGAATAAAAATATAATTTTATTATATTTACATTTTCGTTTGTTGTTCCATTAAACAAACATCTAATTTATCTTTATTATGATAACTTAAACAACCGAAATACAATACCGAACCTTACAAACATTTTTTTTTTTTTTTTGTAAAGATATTCATATAATATATATATAATGCATAATATATTAAATAAATATATAAGAAATTATAAAATAAATTATAATCTATAACAAAAATATTCAATACCTTATTTGGAAAAAAACACCTTTAATATACTAAATATCACTATATCATAATATATATAATAAAACTTCCGAACAACAAATATTATAACAAAAAATATTCCCCAAAACAATATATTAAATAAAACAATATAAACAACTATTAAAAAAAACAAATATTATCATAAATAAAACCATATATACAAATTCCACATTTCACAACATTCATTCTCTATATCATTATAATTCAAATATAATTAATGAAATTATATATATATATTTTTTTTTAAACATTATAAAAACAAATAAAATATAAAATAATAACAATATCTTTTTAAACAAAAAAATAAAAAATCTTAATAATATATTAAACCTTAATATTATAAATATAAAAACATTTTTTTTTTTGAAGGTAGAAACCAATACAACATAACATAATATAAATTTAAACATAAATAATCGATTAACCCAAAAAATATATATTTCAAAACCTATATATAAATTACCATAAACAAACTATTTAAAAATACATAAATACTACTCCACCAACTCCAATCCAAAATATCATTAAGAAAATCAACCGAAATTAATCCTCTATAATTTTCATTCTATCCTTAAAAATCATAATCAAATTTAACAATCAATACCTTCCCTATATCTTAAAAAACCATTTTATACAAACACACAATTTCATTCCCAACAAACTAAAACACAATACACAACCAACCAAAAACAAACTAACCAAAACAAACAACACAAACTATTTACGATAGACATTTAAAAATATATATTTCCAAAATACTTCAAATATTTCAAGAAAAATCAACAAACATAAATTTCATGGTAGATATTACATTGCATCATAGTATCCACTCCATCATATTTTGTAATTTGTATGTTTTAGGTTGTTGCCAAAGAACGTAATGTTCCAGCAACAAACCTGACGTGCCGCATGCAATGCCACACACATATTTCAAACCCTTTTCTAGTGGCCCAAGCAAACCGGAAAATCAACCTTCTTCAAACTGGAGCCTTTTGGTGTAGACGAAACCCTTAATCATTAAACCTTGGCCCAAAACGGTCCAGGATATGGCGATCTCATCTCATTCATGGCTTGACACCCAGCCTCTCAACACGGAAACGCAATTTGTGACCGTGAATGTTTCCTTGATTCTCACAGACATCTTTTGGAATAGGAAGCACAACATTTTGTGTTGTAAAATAGGCTTACGAAGAACACATCAAAAAACGTGCAATCAAATGCCAGCTGGGCGCCCAGAAAGGAAGGAGCCCAGCTCAAGAAACGCAAGCAAAACAAAAATAAAAATGGCGCAAGTACCCAGAATTTTGAGAGGAGATCTTCCAAAGCCGCTCATGCAGTCCGCCTCCACAGAAGAGTTCGTTATGAATGGGGGCAAGGGGGTGTGTATCAACAGACGGGGACCAAAGGGAAATAATCAATTTTGGGGTTCCCCTATCTTTTTGACGAAGGGAGAAGGTCAAAGGACAAGGCTTTTTTGATTTTGGGCCCTTGGCACCGGCCCTGCCATGCCGAATCGATGATGCTCGTGCCCAGGCCTGCCAGCCCCAGCCAGGTCCTGCAAGCGGGCCTGCAGACCCACTCCACCGCAAAAACGTTCGATCTGATTCGCACGAGCAGCAACACCGTGCAAGTGCATGGAGCGCCACCAAACAAACGAGTCCAAAGCGTTTCTTTTGGATCCTCCCAGATGCGAAAACTGTGGGATAATTATTGCTTGCTCGTGCCTTACGCTCCGTTTGGCATCAGCCGGCGCCGGTCCCTTCAAGAGGAGATGGCGGCATATGGTCCTATGTTTGTGTGCGCTTCCATATCAATCATTGTTGTGGCTGGTAACCCTTCGGCGAAGGGGGCTTCAAGGCCGAAGAGCTTCGACAAAAAGGGGGAGGGCCGAAGCCCTTCAACCTTCGGCAAACAGGCTCTTCCAGGGGGCTTCAAGCAGGGGCTTGAAAGGGGGGGCTTCAAGCAAGGCGACAAAGGTTTGGGCCTGCCACGCCTACTACCAACTCTCCCGCTGGCTGTTACACTGCGCGGAATGCGCGGAATTGAATTTTCATGGGGGGCTGCCGCCCCCCAAAGGCTTCAAGGCTTGTACATGCACACTGCACAAAATGTACGTCTTTGAACATCATCCCCCCACACCACCCCGTGGCCGCTGGCTCGCACTGCACGGAATGCGTCTTTGAATATCATGCAGGGTGGCTGCCTTTTTCAACCCCCTCGCTTGGGGTGCCTCAAGCGTGGGTTTGCTGGCTGTGAGGCCTGTGCGAAAGTGCCGCGCCCCAACTCCCCCACTCCCGCTTGAAGAAAAATTGGTGGCCCCCCCCCCTTTTGCTGGCGTTTAAGCTGGTGCAGGCACATGACCGTGAGCGGTGCCAAAAAAAACACCCCCCCATTCGTGCCGCAACAAAAATGAGCAAAGCAAGGCAGGGAGCTGCCGCGCCACGCCGCCCCCAATCAGGGGAGCCAAGCCCAAAACGAGCGCAGACACTCGCATGTGCGAATGCCGGCGCCGAGAATGCCACCCCTCATCATGGCTGCAGCAGGGTTGCAAATATCAAATGGCCTCAAGACAACGCATGCAGCCAAAAACCCGACACGAGCAAACCGAAAGACATGAAACTGCACTTCCATGCAGTTTCCACAGCTGACCACCTCAAAGAAATCATTCACGCAGGTGACCCGAGCAAAGCCTCTCCTCAGAAAAAGAACCGAACGCAAATCGAGCCGCTCGACTCGCGAGGCGCGCGCAACCCGCGCGCGCACGAAAACCCACGCACAAGCAGCGTCTCTCACAATTGCAGCGCTTCAAAAACCGTGAGCTGACTGGGCAGCCTGGTGCAAACTGGGGTGTGGTGACACATGGGTCAGCTGACAGCACAAGAGGTGACGTGACTCCCAACAGCGCAGGGTCAGGCCGCTTACAGCCTCCAGGGGTGGCCGCGCCGCTTCGGCGCTAAGATCAACATCGTCTTATCCGTGTGCTTGGACGACATGTCAGTCAAAGATCGGCATCTCATTGGAAGACACAAGTTTTGCGTCTTCCAGCGACCTCGCGGACTTTTGAGAACAGGGCGAACGTGTTGTTCGATGCCTGCATGGCTGCCTGTGGCGGGCTGATGGGCCTTGCTGTGTTTTGATGCACTGTGTTGGAGGCATTGCTGTGTTGTGTGCGTGGCTCATTGTGGCGCACGGCATGACAGCGGCAGCTTCTTCAGGCAAGACCTTCCTTGCAGCCATGGAATGAATGGCCGCGGCTAGAGTCCGCAGCAACATTTTAGGATCTTTGAGTCATGCTTTCGGGCCACCCGTGGTTCTAGTTTTTTCTGGTGCTGTGTGAAGCATTTGATGAATCAGTTCCCGCGCCATAGGTTTCGTCAGGGTCTAGCTGATCACTGTACCAAATAAGTCAAATTTGCTGCCCAAGACATGCAGCCAACGGAATGCACCTTTCCCAAGCCTTGCCCATAATAGCGGATGCTGAAACAAAGGGCAGAGTGCACGCTTCCCTTGACTTTCCTAACCCTTGCCTGCGCCACAGAAGCTGCCGCGGAGGCAGGCAAGGACCTCATCCACAAATTACTCTTCTCCAAAAGCACTCTACTCCAGCCTAGTCTCATCTAGTCCAATCTACCGGCCCGCTGTAAATCTATGCTTAACCACACTACTTTTGTGTCTGTGATCTTATCCAGCTACTTATCTATCTGAGACATAGACATCACTTTGAGGGGTCCTGCTTTTTCTACGGGGACAGCTGAGGCAAGATAATGGCACTGGCAATCCTTGTTCACCAGTCATTCCTGGATAAACTTAAGTATGTTGACTCTTTGCGTTTTGGGGTTTTCATCATGTCCAAAAATTGACATGCAACCGGTTGATTTTCTGCATGGGGCCTAAATCTGGTCAAGATCAAATATGACACAACGGACCGCCTGCTGACCAACGCTGTCATTCTGTTTCAATCGTTGACTAGGACAGGGATGAAGTTTGGGCAAGGCCTTAAAGCGCCCCTATTCCTCTTCAGGTGCCATCATCTCCCCAATTGAACTGTAAGAAATGGTCCGGACGCCCAAATGAGCGGAGGCTCCAGCAATCTAATGCTTGTTTGCAGGACTGAGTTTGTTGCACTGCCTTATCCCGAAATATGATTCTTGATTCCTAGAGGTTTGCCAAGGCCAAAAGGGCAAGCCTCGGGGTTTTGGCCCTTTGGGGCCCGTTGACAAGCGAAAAACAGAGAGATTGATTATTGCCAATTTTTGGACATGATGAAAACCCCAAAACGCAAAGAGTCAACAAACTTAAGTTTGGCAATGTAATCATACTTGACTGTGATTGGTTAGCCTCGATTGACCATTTACGTGCTCAGCCAACTTCCACCAGTGAAACTTTGGAGGCAACAAGGTCTGGTTAGCCATTCTCTGATAGGGTTCCCAAACAAGAGCTTTTGCCAGTTTCCAGTAAGCGCAGTCTGAGCAGGGCAAGTGCATGGTTGACAGCGCGTTGCCCGCGATCAGACACCCTGCGTTTGTTCACAGCCACCGCAACATGTCACTCTTCCACCAGGGGTCAAGCATTATTGACCGCCGAAGGGCAAGTAACACAAATTCACTGCGTCACTGTTGCTGGCTATTGTAGCAACGCGCCCGTGTTTCAGATTTTTGTTCGAGACACGCAGGCGCAAGCATTGAACAACAACAGAATTTACCAGCAACGGTGGACGCTCATCCCGCCTTACGCTGGCCGCTCACTTCGAACGAGGCGAGACTCCAAAATCGGGGAAGGGCTTCAGTGTCGGCCTAGAACTCATCGCCGTAGCCTGACATGTTGCTGGCCTGAAGAAAGAATCTTGTTGTGCTATCAAACTGCGGAAGGCCACTTTGCTGAGTAGATTCAGACGTTTCACCGGCATGAGAATACTCCCAAGCAACAAACAGGACAAACACAGGTGGCCCGTGCTCCTCAACCACATCATATTTCAACACGCAAAGTCATTCAACACATTATCGCTTCAGCCGGTCAGGTCGGCCAGACTGCTCAATGCCAACGCAGTCACCAACCATCCTCGCCTTCCTCTTCGCCCTCTCCTTCGGCCGTCTCGATGCCGACCTCCTCGTAGTCCTTACTTGGTTAGCGGCCCGGGAAGGACCAAATAGAATACGTCCCCAACGCAAAATAAGACGTCCCCACGAAAGGAACCTTCACAAGAAACGCCACAAGGCTTTTTGCCGAGGTCGCTATATTGGTTTAGTTTGCCCGCTATATTGGTTTAGTTTGCCCGCTATATTGGTTTAGTTTGCCCAGACCTTTGTTGATTTGAAAGGAAAGATAAAATTGGATGCGGCTTGACAAAGCTTCCTTCTCCAGGGCCGCCAAATCCTCTCGCGCCTCTGAGAACTCCCCCTCCTCCATACCCTCCCCCACGTAGTGGTGGACGAAGGCACGCCTTGGAATTGCTTCAAGCCACACGCCAATTGGTCGACACGTACTCCGCTTGGGCGTGCTCAAATGGATGAACACAAAACCATTTCGAACCTTCGTGCTCTTGGTGGAATCCCACAACCACGCTGTTCAAGAACAACTCCAAGTGGACAAACATCCCTTCGGCAGCGCGCGTTGCGGCCAAACATAGGGGATCCTTGTCGGGCAGGAAAACAAAGAGAAACCAACCGCTCAAAGCGGTACCCCACATTGTGTGACACACACACACACACACACACACACACCCGCGATAGACTGCCGCGCTACGAACAATGGGGCATCCTGAGACCGAACAAAAAATGAACCATTGTTTGTTAGCCCCGTCCTTACACGCAGGAGCCAACTGCAGTGCAGGATGCTCAGACAACGAGAAATTACATGCTTGCAATGAAGCTGAACCGACATTTGACTTCCTGCGCCCCAGAATGGTCTGGGGAGCCATATGTGGGTGCATTCACCATTTCTGTCGTAGCAATATGGGCCATTCCCGTGACCCCTTTACTATTTCCAGGGAATTCCCTCGGCATATTTTCCGCAACCATGTGCGGGTGGGTCCCTGGACAAGCCCGGAAGAGATGATCCCTGCGAAGATGATGGTCAGGAGGCAAGATTCAGTCTTGATGTCGGCATGCCCACGAGACTCATGGGCCAACAAAACCCTTCCAATTCGCTGTTAGATGGAAAACATCTGCAATTGTTGGCAGATCACTTGCCAACAAATATGCCAGCACATATTTCCCTGTATGTCCCTCTCAACATCACCTCACCCAGTAGGAGGCTTGACTAACAGAGGCCCAGTAAGTGATGTCTAAGATGGCTTCAAAGGGAAACGAAAGGACCCCTGTTGCAACAATGCGAGGAAAACCAGTTGCCACAGACTCTCGTGAGTCATGCATCCCTCAATAAAAGCAAGCTAAGTCATTCAAAGGCATCTTCCAGTTCCAATGAAGTATGGCATACTGAAATATGCCATACACGAATCGACGGCTTTATGCCCCCATGCTTGAATATTGCGATATTGTGTCCAAGAAAACATCGGTGCCAGCAATGAGTTCAGCTAAATTTGCAACGAGGATCTTGCTGTACATCAGGTCGAATTTGTGGTCAATGCGGGAGAAGACTTCCGCGATGGCCGTGCTGTTGGAAATCATACAGCACGCACGCATGACCTTGGCCAAATCACCACCAGGCACCACCGTAGGAGGTTGGTAGTTGATGCCACACTTGAAGCCAGTGGGGCACCAATCCACAAACTGGATGGTGCGCTTGGTCTTGATGGTGGCGACCGCCGCATTCACGTCCTTCGGTACAACATCCCCGCGGTACCTGTGCAGAATTGATAAACATCTACATTTCAGCAATGAGTTTCGAGAAGCCATGCTAAAATGTAAACGTGCGCGCTATTGCATGCACTCACACAGTCTCATTGACACGCTCACATACCTTCCACTTAGAATGAACAACTCGCACGCACGCACGCACGCACGCACCCACACACACACACACACACTCGCCAAACACAAAATTACACTTGCGCTTTCCGATTGGCCGAGGCGCATCATGCAGCAAGCCATGTACTTGCCGTGGCGAGGATCGCACTTGACCTCACTTGTCCAAAGGGCAGGCAAAAAACACAACAACACCTAAACACCTTGTTGGATTGCAACTAAAAGTTGAGCCGAAACAAACAACCTTCTGATTGAGCAGGCAGGTTTGGACTGAGTGGCCATCATTGAGGCAGGCTCAAACACGGACATGGTGATCTCTGCCACAGAGAGCTGCTCATGGTATGCCTTCTCTGCGGAGATGACGGGGGCAAAGGAGGTGAGCATGAAGTGGATGCGTGGGTAAGGGACAAGATTTGTCTGGAACTCTGTGATGTCGACGTTCAAAGCCCCATCGAACCTCAAGCTCGCTGTCAGCGAGCTGATAATCTGAGCAATCAGCCTGTTCAGATTTGTGTAGGTTGGGCGCTCAATGTCCAAGTTCCTGCGACAAATGTCGTACAACGCCTCATTGTCCTTGTTGCTCCAAACTTGTCCAAACACACCCACGCTTAACAACCCGTTGTGGCATTGCACAATCAGGGGTCTGCACTTAAACAAACAGCATCATTGATGATGTTTCGTCATGCCTGTACATACGATGCTAGAATAGAAACCGCCAAGGTGAACAAAAACACAGGGCGACGTGTCTATTCAAACAATACAGCCCAGGAACGTACATGATGGTCACATCCGTGTGCTCGAGCAGAGAATGAACGCAAAGGACAGTGTTGTATGGCTCTACCACTGCTGTTGCCACCTGTGGACACGACCAAACTGTGAAGGAGATCTTGCTCTTTTTACCATAGTCCACGGACAAGCGCTCCAACATCAGGCAACCCAAGCCGGATCCCGTCCCGCCGCCAACCGCATTGTACACGCAGAAACCCTGCAAGCCGGTGCAGTTATCGGCCAACTTGCGGATTCCTGAATGGCACCGTATTCTTCTCCGAGAGTATTAGGCTATCGGAGCAGAACCCCTTTGAATTGAAATCGACAAGATTGCCCCCGAGAATCATCATCATGGGCAAAAACTGATCCTGCAAATATCAAACTTAAAACTTGGCCAAGTCCAATGGGGTGCGGTCTAAGACCAAGTCCACAATCTCCTTGCCGATTGTGTAGTGTCCGCGTGCCTAAATGTGATCAAACTCTTGATGCACAAAAATGGTTGCTGCTTATTGGGTGACGCCAAACAGTTGCAAAACAAACGTACGCATTGAATTCGGCATTGCGGCGAAATTGTTTGCCGCGTCTTCCTTGCCAGAGATGAGCTGCTCTGGGTGGAAGAGCTGACGGTAGGTGCCCGTGCGGACTTCATCAACGACAGTCGGCTCCAAGTCGACCATCACACAACGAGGCACGTGCTTGCCGGCTCCAGTCTCACTGAAGAAAGTGTTGAATGCCTTAGCACGGGGGTATATTATTGAACGTGCCGCGCACCTCGGGGATGTCACGACACCGCGCCGCAAGGCAGCAATGCTTCCTCACGAATGAATGCCGACACACACCTGACAAGGCGGAGCCGGGCCCGTGTCCTCAAGAGATGCACAACATCGAATGTTCGAGCAATGCATCAGTGCTAGCATGCACACTTCGGTCCATGCTAGTTATCCTCAGCCGCTGGACCATGCCTGGCATCAACCAGCCGGCTTCTCACCTCAACCAAATGAGTCACCACCGCCTCATCATAAGGCTTATCCGCCCCCATCGGCCACCCCATCCTTCTCTGCAGCGGGTCTCCCGGGATCCCGGGTCGAGAAGAATGAAAGGCCGGGCAGTCCCAGCTCACATGATCCCAAGTGGATGGGACACTCGCTTGGCAATGCACACAGGACTGACGGACGGGGTTCCGCGTCATGACCTGAAACACTGCATCACTCACTGCCCCCCCAGCAAGTACTGCTGCCGCGTGTAATCCATGCTGCTCGGCCGCTTTGCGGGCCAATTTGCATCTTTGCTCAGAATAGGCAACCCCGGCAAGGCGAATCATTGCCGCGTCTCGGCGCGTCGAGTTCACGAACTTGCTGAAGCACAACTCCCGCCAGGACTCGCGAAGCAAATGATCCTGCTTGGCATGATCGCCGGCAATACCGCGCCACGTGATGATTCCAAGTCTGGGGTGGTGCCACGCCCACGGTGCATTTGCATGCCACTGAAGAGAGCCCAACCAGGTGCACACGCTGGCAAGCCATGTGCCTGGATTCAAGCGAGAATCCCAAGACAGCGAAGCACTGTCAACCAAGTGGGCGGCTCGGAGCATGGTCCAAGACTGCCATCCTGCGGCAAAAGGAGCACTGAGGCGGTGACCGACAAAGATATTCCTCAAGTCTTTTGACCAAGTGCTCTGTTTGTCTCTGAGCGCTATGCGCACCTGGCGTGCGAAGCGCGCTTGCTGCGTCTTGTTGGGAAGCTTGCGAAGCCAGCCCCACATGCTAACACTGGCGATGGCAGCGGACGCTACCCTCAGGAGCCTTGCGCGCGCGTGCCGCAAGGCGCACAGCCGGTGTGCGCGGCGCACGCCTTCGTGACACCGGCCTTCGGCGACTTCAGCTTTACCGGTGGCGGTTCCGCAAAAGTCTACTCCAAGCACACGAGTCGTGGCGCACCACACCCTTTCGGGAAGGTCGGCCAAAGCTTGTGCTCTCAGCTTGAAGGTGTTGGCGGTGGGACGGCTACCCTTGACCACAATTTTTAGCTTGCTCAGGTTTTCCTGCGCGCCGTACTTTGAAGATACGGCACTCCAAGTGTTCACAACCGCGGCTGCGGCTTGCGGGCACTGCACTATGGTGTTACGGTCATCGACATACGTCACCGCGTGCGTGTCATGTCCCGCTGCACGCATGGCAACTTCAACCTCATGCACGGGCGCACGTAAGTAGGCCAGCATTCCAAGCGGTGACATGGGGTCACCTTGCGGCAGGGAAGAAGACACTACTTCGGCTTCCGGCAGCACATTTTGGCCCAGCACAAGCCACCGTTTCTGATGTTTCCACACCCACGAGAGGGCACACGTGAGCTCCGCAGACGCCCCTGCCGCGGCGAGCGCCCCAATTGCCAAGTCGGGCTGGGCTCGGTCAAAAGCGGTTGCGAAATCCTGAGACACTAGGGCAGTCCCTGCCGTAAAGTGAGTATCAAGGTAGGCAACGGCTGTGTGAACCCCCCGCTTCCGGAGACCTCCATGGGCATAGGGCGGGCGCCAGCCATCAACCCATTGCTCAAAGTTGGCTTGGCGAGCGACAGCGCCTATGAAGACACGCCACATGGTGCACTGAACCGAAATGGGACGGAGGCTCTTTGCCGTGATCGGCTGCGTGCCACCTTGGCTGACCTGGGCTTTGGGTATGTGCACTTGCTTAATGACCTGCCAGTCCTTCGGAAACGGGTCGGGTTCCCCTGCAACTGCCCTACTCATCCACTGGTCGAGAAGCTGGTGGTATGCCTGCCAGGCTTGAAGA
This sequence comes from Effrenium voratum, assembly GCA_963377175.1. Taxonomy (NCBI): domain Eukaryota; class Dinophyceae; order Suessiales; family Symbiodiniaceae; genus Effrenium; species Effrenium voratum. The sequence continues at coordinate 186,360 of CAUJNA010003521.1, read as the reverse complement.
GGCATGACACTGGTCTCATCGCCGTGCCACCCATCAAGACCGGCAGCGCTGCCCCTAAGGCGTTTGGCTGCACGGCTCAGCTCTTCGGCCGAGGGTGTGTGCCACTGCTGCGGTTGCGCGCCCGGAACGGCGTACTGGTCCCGAAGCTGGTCCCATTCAGCCGTGGGCCTCCGCCACACCTGCCGCCAATGCTCCCGGAGGAACTCAAGGGACTGGCGCACACAACCAGACACTTGCTCAGGCTCGGAAGGGGACAAGACGTGGTTGGGCGTGTTGGCCGCCTGCCCTTTGACCCATTTGAACACCGCATCAGTGCGCATGCGTTGCTGCCATGCGCTGAGGCGCAGGTTTTGCTCATCGGCATCAACTTCCTGAAGTTTCCCTTTGGCTGCCGCAAGGGCGGGTCCCGCCAGGAATGCATTGTCGTGCAAGGGCAGGCCGCACCAAGTGGCTTTCTTGATCTTCCGGATCAACGACCTTCGCTGCTCATGGCAGGCGCTGGGGCAGCGCTGGAGTTCCGTGAGCCTGGCAACCAGCACCCTCCATCGGCGTTGCCGGTGCGTGGCAATGTCCCCGCCGGCTCCAGCCTGCCACTGCCGCGGTTGCAGGTTGGCCGCCGTACCCTTGGCCCGGCAGCGAGCGGGGCGACTAGCCCCGAGTGCCCCAAGGAAGACGCCTTCGAGGGTGTCGTTGAACCACCTCCACTCCTCCTCCGTGCTGCTGCAAGGGACCTCAGATCCCACTTGCGTGTCCCACTGCCGGGCGAGTTCCTGCCTCCAAGCATCAAGGGTGAGATCTTGCGGCTGCAAGAATTTCTGAACCCTAGGCAGAGAGTGCAGAACCTCCGCTGGACGGAACATTTGCAGCCCAAATTTTACCGGCTTGTGATCGCCGAACACTTGCTCCACGAAACCCGTGGCTCTCACGCGCATAGGGGCGTTGCACACACAGTAGTCGATGCACCGCCGGCCCTGCCACCTCGTTGGGCTGAGAGCGCCGGTTGACGGGTTCTTGACCGCGGCAACCGTGGCGCCTTGACCTTCCGTGGCGTGCAACAGGAAGTTTTCGCTGGGCAACGAGTTCCAATCACCGATGCACGCCCACGGCTGAAGCGGGTTCAAGGAGCAAACGAACTCAGCGAGGCGACTTTCAAAGCCGGCGTCGACGGATTTCCACGGAAGGAAATGCAGATTGACCAGCACCATGTCGTCGAGTCTGACCGCCGCGAACTGGCCGCCGACGCAGCTGGCAGAATGCATCCACCGCACACGAAGGTTTTTGCGCGCGAGAAGGACCAGTCCGAGTTGCCACTGCTCCACTTCAGGGTTCCACCTTGAAGGCTCAGACCACACCTGGAAGCCCTGGCGCTGAGCCTGCGTTTCGAGCTGGCTGAGCTGGCGCTGACCCATGCGGGCCTCCTGAAGCAAACAGACATCCACTGAATGCAAGATCTGCAAGGTCTTCCAGGCAGACTCCCTGCCGCCGGCATTGATTGTCACTAGCCGTAATCCACCCGGCCCCGGATGGGGTTCGACGTCCCCATCGGCCGTCAGGTCCCTCTGCCACCTTGTCGCCTGCAGCGGCGCCAGCCCTCGCGTTGGGCCCGGCCGCGCCTTTCTGGCTCGAGCCTGAGCGTGACGGAGTTCCTCCTGGGTGATTTTCCACACACTGCAGAAGCGCTTCAGGGTTGCCGGGTCTTTCTTCCACACGAGAGCCCACCATCGAGCTTTGATGGAGAGGTTCCGGGTGCGGGCGGCCTGGCCTCCACATTTCCTGTCAGCACGGCGCATGCTCTCGAAGATGCTGGTGCATCTGGTGCAAGTAAGGAGGGAAGCCTTCTCACCAACCCTTGCATTCACGACATGCAGTTTGTGCCCAGACTTGGTCTCCAGCTGATGCTTAGCTTTACTCAAGTTAGCATCACGCTGTTTGGTGAAATGGTGCTTGTTGACACCAAGCTTGGCACTAGTCAACCCCTTTTTGCTGAGCAGCGCCCGGTTTTGGCGCATGTTGAGCTTGCTGCACTTGGCCAGGTGCCAAGTCGCCCACCTGCGGAGTAGCCACGGGGCGAGCTCGGGGAGTCCAAGTTTGCATTTGGCGCACGTCCAGGCACGTTGGTTCCAGGGCAGGTCGCCAGGCTCCACCAAGTCAGGCCGGGGACGGATGGCGTTGAGCTGGGTCCTGTCAACCCCTGGGTGCGCCTGCGCCAAGTGATTGGACCTTTTCTTGGACAGCAGGTCCACACGTGGGGCCCTCACTTCAAGGTGGCAGAGAGAGCAAGTCCATGTGTTGCAGCCTTTGTCCGTCACGGGTGAGGAGTTGCTGTTGCCACCTTTCACTTTGCCCCCCTTGGACGACGCTGCCATGCACATTATTTTAGCCGAATTTGGCGTGGCGTCTGGCCGCCAGTCGGCGCTCACTTTGGTTTTTACTCCTACTGACTTTTTGCAGCCCCGGTCCGTGCCGTCGGAGGACGTGGCTATGCCCTTGCCTTTGACTGACTTTGGCGTGGCATCAGGCCGCCACTCAGTCAGGGTACTTTTCGGCGTCGCACTTGGGCGCCAGCTGGATCCGCCGGGGCTCCATGACGGCACTTTGTGGTTGCCGCCACCGCGGAACATGGCGTGGCTGACACTTGCTTGCTCCGCTTGAAGCCAGTGGCGTGGCCACGCTCGCCCTTCTTTGAGCCTTCCGAGCGTATAGTGCCCGCCTCTTAAGACGAGCACCATGGGGTCTTTTGCTGCGCGTGAAGGTGTCTGTTCCCGGTTGCCAATCATCGGGACTATCACCACGTATACCCCGTACCGTCGGCTGGCGGCTAGCAGTGAGAGACCATCCACCCAGCGTCCATCTCGTAGGGTGGCCTCAAGATATTCGGGCCATGTGGTGGGACAAGGCCCAGCTTCGGTATGCTGGCCGGCATCTGGATCGGGTTGGAACCATTCCTGGTATTAATACTGATGCTTGGACATGTGCTTGAAAAGGTCATTCCTCACTGTTTTGGCCCTTGTCTGAAGTGTGGCGGCTGACAAGGAGCTCACTGCTTGGCCTTTCTCGCTGGCTAGCGCTGCCGCAATGCAGCAATAGCCACAGTTGCCCTTGGCTCCACACTCCAGCTCGAAGTATGGCAGCGACGCCGGCAAGGCCGGTACTGGGTCCTGGCGCGTCTTGGTCGCGCTCTCGCCTTTCTTGCCTTGGCCACGGCGTGGCGAGCGTTCCCTCTCCTGGTCGGTTTCGGCTTGCGACGCAGGCCCCGAGTTTGGTTCACTTGCACTTTCACTTGCATGCAGCGCGCGCGCCCCCCGCTTTGCTGGGCGGATGTCACTGATGACAGCTGTGGCCCGGGCTGCCCTGCCCTTTACGCGGCTGAGAAGTAAGACACCAACTTGGTCGACCTCGATGCCGACGACCCCAGTGTCGTCCTCGTCGGGCACCTTGGCCTTGACGACCCACGCCTTCTGCTTGCCAGGAGGTCGCACAACCGCGACTTCACTACATCCAGCCTCACTCAGGCATTGCACTAGATCGCGTTCGAACCAAGTTTTGGGCACACCGCTCACAGTCCAGGCGTGGACCTGAGGGACCATTTTGTCCGGCGTCAGGCGGATGCCCAGTGACGCCCCGCCGCCTTGACGAAAGGCAAGAGGCGCTGTCTGCTTGTTGGCCTCGCCTGCAGCTCTTGCATAGTAGTCCAAGGCACTCTCAGCGTCACCCCTGGGGACCCACCACACTGGGGCCTTGCGGGTCTCACAGGGCAGCTTCTGGCAAAAGGTGCCTTTTTGGCCGTGTAGCCCACTGACTTTGCTTACGTGGCCCTCATCTGTGCGAAGGTACCCCTGCAACAAGGTCTCCTCGGCAGCCTTGTGTTTGGCGGCAACCTTTATCTCTTGCCAACCGTAGCACGAGTGCAGGTCTTCACCCAGCATACCCCGGAACCACGCCTGAGGGTTCCGCTTTGCACTTTCCCAGGTGTCCCTTGGCGCGAAGGCTTTCACTATTGTGACACGGAAGGCCACCAGGACCCCAGGCTTATTCCCGTTTTTACTTGCACAGGCTGCTTGGGCAGCTTTGGGAGCAACGTCCCTGAGAGTGCAAACACACGGCACTTGCGTAGCCCAGCTCGCTGTCCCTCCCAAGAAGGTAGGAAGGCCAGCTTCCCGTCCTCATCCTTGGTGTCTTGGTTGGGCCCAGGCGACCACACTAGTGCGACCATCGCGTCCGCGATGCCGTGAAGCTTGGCAAGTCGCTGCAGGTCACGTATAGCATGGATAGGCTTGCAGCCTTTTTCCAAGTCCTCGCGGGCTTTTTGGCATGTGGCGACCCCTGCCGTTCCCCACGCGCTCTGCAAAAGCTGCCAGGACTCGTTGGGCTGCACCGTGCCCGTTGCCTTGCACTGCGGCACGCTGTCGTGCTTGGGTCCAGGCTGCTGCTGCTTCGCCTTGTGGGTTTTCCCACGGACCACGTCAGCCCACGAAGGCTCTGGCCCGGCGCTTGGCTTGAGGGATAGCGTCCCTTGTCTGACTTCCTGCACTCTGGCCCGTTTCTCTGGCGGTTCCCTCGCCGGAGATTCGAGCAGTTCATGCGCGTCACGTTGCTTCTTGCTCTTGTAATGGCCTTGCCATCCTTTGCAGTTTGCACTAGGCTCGTGAGCCGGGTAAGTAGCGTACCCGGCTGGCGCTTGGCTCTCTCCACCACACGTTGCAAGGCCTGGAACAAGTGCTGCTCGTGATCCAGGTCGTGCTTCCCGGCCACTGGTTCACTAGCATGGGCTTGTAACAGTCTCTCCAGCCCATCCAGCAGCGAGGACTCAAGCCTCTCCTCTCGCTTTCGCTCGGTGGCTTTTGCCCCACCTTTGCTTCCCCCACGCAGCATTTGGTTCAAAGCTGTGTTTGGCCTTACACCAGACGGCGCTGACCTCCGGACAGTAATCCGTTGCACCATGGCCTGGCAGGCCCACATGCTCCAGCTCATGCTCTTGGCCCTACGTGCTCGCAAGGCTTGCAAGTGCGGATGGACCGCACTTGGCGTGCCTGCCCGCCGGCGCGCCACGCACCTAGGCAACCACCCGAGCCGTGGCGCTTTCACGCGTCCCTTTCCTGCCCACCTGCATCTGACCGGCCGTGGCCGTACTTCCCTTCCAAACACACGGCTGAGCACCGCCTTCCAGTCCAGCATGCAACCACACCCTTGCACCAACTGTCCCAAGAAGGCAAGCATGAGCGCAACTCCGCTCATTCCACACATGTCATTCAGCTCTTGGCCCGCATGGGTAAGCCCACGCTCGCACTCCAGGTGTCTGCCACTCTTTTCCACGCCCCTGTGGGGCGCATCCATGGTTCGGTTGCTAGCACTGACTGCGTGCGTATGCCCCGTGCATACGATGCAAAACATCAGCACAAGCAACAACTGCCATGCACACACGTGTGACGTCCTGGATCTTCTCTTCGCCGTCCTGCATGAGGACGCCCGCACCGGCCGCGAGGAGGCGGCAGATCCACCAGTGCTGAATGCACGAGCGCAAACGGTGCGCAGCACAACCAACAACCACGAGTTCCAAAGAAGGACGGCAGCGTCTCACATCGTAGTCTACCTCCAGAAACGCTATGGTATGTCCATATGCGAAGATTGTGTCTATGCAAAAATCAAGCTGTGAGTGTGTCCGCAAACCACGCAAAGTAAACGTGCCAGGCAATGTGCAAATAGCACACGAAATCGCAAGCCGCATGGATTGCTTCCCAAGCCCGTCTGCAAGGATTCTGTAGCGTGGGTGCTTTGCTGCATGCATTTTGTAAGTGAGACGGCTCCGGCTAATCCATGGACATCCTTTCCGATGTCTCAGGGCGTGGAGCCTCCGCGGATTGCGCAAGGTAGAACCTCCTGGTTTGGGCCTCAGAGGCGACATGTTGTCGCCCCCTGAACCGAGACGCCGCGCTGCAGAGTATCGCGTTGCTTGCTGGCCCGCAAGTCTCTTGGGGTGATGCTCCTGTGGCACCAAAGCACAGGCTGTGCAAACACACGCTCCTCTTGCACTTCCTTGGGCGCGTCTTGCCGCAGTCACCTCTCTGAGGCGTTGCGCAACACGTTGGTCTAGTATATCGGTCCTCGTACGCACGCTTTCGCCACTTTGCGGCAGAATTCCCACGTGGAGGGGACGAAAGCCCTTCCACGCAAGAGTCCAGCCGTAGCCCCGCACACTTGCGCAGGACGTGCTGGGCCCTGTCGAGGCAAAGCAACGCCTGGCTTCAGTCAGCCTTCTCTGACACGCCGGTTGTCGTAGTTGCGGCCACATGTGACACCACCGCAGCCAGGCTGCAAGACCGAAGTGTGTAGCGAATTCGCTCCCGCCCACTTGGAGCTGCTGCAAGCTCGCTCAAAACACTTCACAGGACAGGGACAAGCGCGCGAAATGCCACGCTAACAACAACATATGACGACTTACGGCAAGATTCTGCTGGTTTCGAGCCATGAAGCTGTCATTCATTGAGCTTGTTTGGGCAGCTGCTGGCGGTTCCAATTTGGAGTGTCCCGTGGCTAGCTACTGCCTGCAGCCCAAACCTCTTGCCAGCTAGCCTTTTGATGTTAACGTTTTGTTTGGAGTCGCCTTCCCCTCAATTGCGCCCCCGGGGCGATTTCAACACGCAAGGAATGGCTTTTGTTAGAAGATATTTCTCGCCCCACCAGCGGTGACTTCTTCCAAAAGCCACTAAACACATCCTTGTGGCCGGGTGTCTCATGAGCTTCTCGGCGGCGCGCTCGCACAGACTGCAGCGCCGCCAGAGCAGATGAAAGAAAAGGCGCTCTCTCGGCAGGGAGAGGGGAAGGCTTGAACTTGAAGCGCTGCTGCAAGTTTTGGACATGGACAAGAAGAGCAGCAGAAAGCAGCACACAATACCAAGAGAGAGAGAGAGAGAGAGAGAGAGGCGGCTCTGCCGGACCTTACTGGTACTACAAAGGATTGACAAACATGATCCACATTTTCCTGCTACTTTTCTTAAGAAGAGTAGCAACACGGTTTAACTCTCCTTTAGAAGAAGTATTGTCAGATATTTTAGATGATAATGATAGGATTACATATAGCAAAATGACGGGAGTGCCATTTGTTATCCAACAAAAGGAGGGGGGGGTTCAATCTTTCAGTATTTTTCCTCGGTGTTTTGGCGTTTGAATCGGGGTAGTTTTGAAAGTCCCAACAACCTCCTGACACCCGCGGCAGTCAGCCCGCGAGTCACTTTCAACATTCAGGGGTGAGGCGTGGGCAAATGAAGTGCACTTCAGCTGCAAGAACAGCCAACTGCACGAGAGCTGCGCATCAGTAACCATTGACGGCCCTGATCTTGTAACGGCATCAGAGTTGGCTCTTCTAGAATTAGGACATAGATTTTGCAGGGAGTATTGCAGAAGAAGCCTATCCCTTCAAGTCAATAAGCCGTGAAGCGCTACAGACCAAGCATCTGTCGAAGAATGCACGCTGCAATAATTGAGGGCTTCGCCTGAGTGACAAACATGAGAAATCCGCCGACATTGCTCGGCGTGTCGGATACTTACTAGAGGATAGAGGATAAACCCCCCCCCCTAACCCCCCCCCCGCCCGACGTCTATTACGTAGTTTTTTTTTTTTGGGGGGGGGTCCCCCACGTACCGCGCGGCAATTTGATGACGTTCCACTAAACGTAGTCTTCGGGGAGCCGGTGTCGCAAAACAGGGGTCCCAGGCTCGATTCCCCCTGCCGGCTTTTTTGCTGGCTTGGGCTTCCTGCATCCTTTTGCCGAAAATCTGGAAAAACTCAATGTTTTTGGACGTCCTCTTTGCGAAAACGCTGGAAAAACCGTGTTTTTTTTGCGGGAAATACATACATGCATGCATGAATGCAGCATGCATACATACATACACATACATACATACATACATACATACATACATACATACATGCATGCATACATACATACATACATACATGCATACATACATACATACATACATACATACATACATACATACATACATACATACCATACATACATACATACATACATACATACATACATACATACATACATACATACATACATACATACATTACATACATACATACATACATACATACATACATACATACATACATACATACATACATACATACATACATTACATACATTACATACATACATACATACATACATTACATTACATTACATTACATTACATTACATTACATTACATTACATTACATTACATTACATTACATTACATTACATTACATTACATACATACATACATACATACATACATACATACATACATTACATTACATACATACATTACATACATACATACATACATACATACATACATACATACATACATACATACATACATACATACATACATACATACATACATACATACATACATACATACATACATACATACATACATACATACATACATACATACATACATACATACATACATACATACATACATACATACATACATACATACATACATACATACATACATACATACATACATACATACATACATACATACATACATACATACATACATACATACATACATACATACATACATACATGTACATACATACATACATACATACATACATACATACATACATACATACATACATACATACATACATACATACATACATACATACATACATACATACATACATACATACATACATACATACATACATACATACATACATACATACATACATACATACATACATACATACATACATACATACATACATACATACATACATACATACATACATACATACATACATTACATACATACATACATACATACATACATACATACATACATACATACATACATACATTACATTACATTACATTACATACATACATACATTACATACATACATACATACATACATACATACATTACATACATACATACATACATACATACATACATACATACATACATACATACATACATACATACATACATACATACATACATACATACATACGTACATACATACATACATACATACATACATACATACATACATACATACATACATACATACATACATACATACATACATACACATACATACATACATACATACATACATTACATACATACATACATACATTACATACATTACATTACATTACATTACATTACATTACATTACATTACATTACATTACATTACATTACATTACATTACATTACATTACATTACATTACATTACATTACATTACATTACATTACATTACATTACATACATACACATTACATTACATTACATTACATTACATTACATTACATTACATTACATTACATTACATTACATTACATTACATTACATACATACATACATACGTACATGCATCCATCCATACATACATACATACATTACATACATACATACATTACATACATACATACATTACATTACATTCATACATACATACATACATAAATACATTACGTACATACATACTTACTTAGGTACTTACTTACTTACTTACTTGCTTACATTACATACATACATACATACATACATACATACATACATACATTACATACATACATACATACATACATACATACATGCATACATACATACTTATGTACATGCATGCATACATACGAGAGAGGGAGATTGGGAAGAGAGAGGCTTGGGGGGATGGGGAGGATGGGAGCAGAGGGAGGGAGAGCACACAAGGGAGACAAGGAAGAGAGGAAGAAGGAGAAAAGGGAGAGGACAATGTCGGCGGACTGAGCCGGAGGCTCTAAAGTTGAGGGTCCGCCTTAAATAAGAAAGGGGCTCTTTTTGTAATACCTCTGGCCTATACTGTATGACGGGGTCCAGCGCAACACTTGCAGTATATGCACAACTTGACATTGCAGATGCCTCACCCATGCAGGATGAACATTTGTGAGTGTTGGCGTTCCAACACGAACACTGCGCTTATCAGGCTCGCTGCGTCATCGCCCCCACCTATGGTCTTGTCCGAGGGCATCTGACCATCAGGCTGGATGCCATGCTCCAAGCAGAACAGCTCCCAGCAGGCATTGCCAATTTGCACGCCACCCTAGAGAATGGGTTCCAAATTGACAGAAGGCCTTTTTGGGCAACCACAGTCAATACATTTGACAGTTCTGAAACGTATCGGGGAGCAAATGCTTGTACTGCATGGTCGACTCGCACAAAAACAAACAGAAACAACCAAGGGCCAAAGATCTGCTCAATTCTCCGCCAAAGCTCCTGGCCAATGTGAATGCAGATCGCCTCGCGCATGGCAGGATGGTTTGACTGAAGACAAACGGAAAGTGCCGGAAACACACCGCGTGATGTGGCCGCCTCGAGCACAAATCCTGACGGGCGCGGACATGACTCATGTGGATGGGAAATAAGGCAAGCCGCGGTTCGACAGGGCTAACTGGAAACAAGGATAGGTGAGCTCATGGGTTGTTCCGGTTTTGACCAAATTAATGCAACATAGAATCAATTCGTTGAACAACACACCTGAACAAAACACCTGCCCTGCTGCGAACCAACGGCAAAGCAAAGGAACAATTCTGGATGTGGTGCCCATTGGGGGGGGAACACGTCACTTGCCCAAAAAGATCCTGCTCGGCCCATGACTGTGGATGCAAAACTGGCAAACCATGAAGGAGGTCCAAGGAGTATTCCTAACAGGCCTTGTAGGCGCCCCTTTGGATCATCACTTGCTCAATGTTTGCTTTGCTTCTGGTCCACATTGAGTGAACTTTATCATCCAACAAGCATCACAAAGGTCCCAGAAACAACGCAAAAGATCAACTTACTCTCTTTTTGCTTGCGAAAAGCGGCCGCTTTTCGTCCCACAACTGGACATAGGCCTTCACCAAGATGATTCTACTTCTTTGTCACAATCCCGCACGCAAAACGCGCACATACACACAGACAGGTAGGGGGGGGTGGGGGGAACAGCTTCCGCTAGATCCATAGTACCACGGTGGCAGACACAAATCCCTGCCCTTCCCGCA
>CAUJNA010003521.1:130314-167814 GCA_963377175.1 Effrenium voratum | reverse complement strand
GATGTTTACAATCAAACTCAGGACACGAACCATCTCAACAGGATTTAAGTGGCTATTTTCAAAGCTGGTTCGGTATACCCTCGATCTTCTTTCACAGCACTTTGACGGCCGCGAGGCTGTGGCCGGAGCGAGGAATGGCCGGAGCTTCAACGGTTGGGCAAGCTTCTCTACCCATGGCACAGAATTCGCGCAGTCGACTGTCCTAACCTGCCGACGTTTTCATGGCTCAAGTGGCAAACAGCAAAAACAACCAAACCAACCAACCAAACTAAACACACCGAACAAACCGAACAAACCGAACAAACCAATCCGAAAAAACCAAGCAAACCAAACCAACCAATCCGAACAAAACCAAGGACACCAAACCAAACAAAGCCGAACAAACCAAGCAAACCAAACCAAACAAACCGCACAAATCAAGCAAACCAAACCAAACAAACCGAACAAACCAAGCAAACCAAGAAAAGCAAAGCAAACAAAACCGAACAAATCAAGCAAACCAAACCAATCAAACCGAGCAAACCAAGCAAACCAAACCAAACAAACCGAACAAACCGAAGAAACCAAGCAAACCAAACCAAACGAACCCGAACAAACCAAGCAAACTAAACAAACCGAACAAACCAAGCAAACCAAACCAAACAAATCCGAACAAACCAAGCAAACCAAACCAAACAAACCAAACAAACCAAGCAAACCAAACCAAAGAAACCGAACAAGCCAAGCAAACCAAGCCAAACAAACCAAGCAAACCAAACCAAACAAAACCGCAGACACCAGGCAAACCAAGCCAAACAAAGCAAACAAAACCGAACAAACCAAGCAAACCAAACCAAACAAACCGAACAAATCAATCAAACGAAACCAAGCAAAACCAAACAAACCAAGCAAACCAAGAAAAGCAAAGCAAACAAAACCGAAGACACCAGGCAAACCAAGCCAAACAAAGCAAACAAAACCGAACAAACCAAGCAAACCAAACCAAAGAAACCAAACAAACCAAGCAAACCAAACCAAATAAAACCGAAGACACCAGGCAAACCAAGCCAAACAAAGCAAACAAAACCGAACAAACCAAACAAACCAAACAAACCAAGCAAACCAAACCAAAGAAACCGAACAAGCCAAGCAAACCAAACCAAACAAACCAAGCAAACCAAACCAAAGAAACCAAACAAATCAAGCAGACCAAAAGAATCAAACCGAGCAAACCAAGCAAACCAAACCAAACAAACCGAACAAACCAAGCAAACCAAACCAACCAAACTGAACAAACCAAGCAAACAAATCCGAACAAACCAAGCAAACCAAGCAAACCAAACCAAACAAAACCGAATAAACAAAGCAATCCAAACCAAACAAACCGATCAAGCCAAGCAAACCAAACCAAACAAATCCGAACAAACCAAGCAAATCAAACCAAACAAACCAAACAAGCCGAACAAACCGAACAAACGAAGCAAACAAAACCGAACAAACCAAGCAAACCAAACCAAAGAAACCGAACAAACCAAGCAAACCAAACCAAACAAACCAAACAAACCAAGCAAACTAAACAAACCGAACAAACCAAGCAAACCAAACCAAACAAACCGAACAAACCGAACAAACCAAGCAAGCCAAACCAAACGAACCCGAACAAACCAAGGAAAGTAAACAAAATGAACAAACCAAGCAAACCAAACCAAACAAATCCGAACAAACCAAGCAAACCAAACCAAACAAACCAAACAAACCAAGCAAACCAAAGCAAAGAAACCGAACAAGCCAAGCAAACCAAACCAAACAAACCAAGCAAACCAAACCAAAGAAACCGAACAAACCAAGCAAACCAAACCAAACAAAACCGAAGACACCAGGCAAACCAAGCCAAACAAAGCAAACAAAACCGAACAAACCAAGCAAACCAAACCAAACCAAACCAAACAAACCGAACAAATCAAGCAAACGAAACCAAGCAAAACCGAACAAACCAAGCAAACCAAGCAAACCAAGCAAACCAAACCGCACAAACCGAACAAACCAAGCAAACCAAACCAATCAAACCAAACAAACCAAGCAAACAAAAACAATAAATAGACCAAGCAAAGCAACCAAACAAACCAAACAAACCAAGCAAAGCAAACCAATCAAACCAAACAAACCAAGCAAACCAAACAAATATAAATAAACCAAGCAAACCAAACCAAACAAACCAAACAAACCAAGCAAACCAAAATAAATAAATAAACCAAGCAAACCAAACAAATCAAACAAAGAAAGGAACAATAAGCGACCCGGAGAGGATTCGGAACTCGGTGATTGCAAGCCGGGATCCCCGGCGCCAGCGCGGCGAAGCGCCTCGAGCTGCTTCTGCTGCAGCACCTCCGCTCTGGGCATTTTTTTTTGCTTTTTTTCCCGGTTTGACAGGGACGGATGGGCTTGAACCGCTTTGAGATTTTCACCACAGAATCACGGAAAAGCCCACCGACAAATCTTGCCTGACACGGGAATTCGTCTCGGCCCACAGATCCACGGGGGAAAAACAAACACAAACACCGCCAACAAATCTTGCCTGACACAGTGCGGTGAGGCTCGCTTTGCTCGCCCTGTGTCGTTGCCTTTGGTTTCCTTTCAAAGCAAACCCTCAAACAACCTCCCAAAATGCGCATGTGCTGTGGATTGGATCAATCGTCCAGTCGGCAGCTTTCTGGCGGAATTGTTCATCACTTCCGACGTTTGCGTCTTACGCATCACCCAAGCGGGAACTCACTTAGCCAACTCGTCGTGCATCATGTATAATCATTCACAAACTGGGCACAAGGAATGCCAAAAAGCCATCATCGCGAATCGGCGTGCCCGGCATGTTGTGCAGGCATAAGGTTTAAACTAGCCACGGGAAAGATGTGCATGACAACTCCAGCTCTCCAACTACGTGCGCCCCCAAAAAGCGCCAACGGACTGTTAGCCCCGCCTCGCCCTCCGGAGGCTTCTCCCTTGCGAGGGAGGCGTGTGGCGAGTGCCAAAACCAGCTCCAGCTTTCCCAGATCACTGGTATTTTGGGGTTGTTTGACATGAACTAGCATTCTGTTGTGTGAAACGCTGGTATGAACCCTGGTATAAACCCCTGGCTCAGCTGAGCTTGATTCCGGGAAGCCAAGCATGAAGGGAGAATTCAAACGGATTCCCCTGAACCTGCCTTTCAAACGCTTGGCTTCATGCTTGTAAAGAAACTGGGCCAAAGACCAATTTGCGGTTCGATTGCTGTTCTGAGCTTTGGCGCAACGAACATGGCGTAGATCGTGGATTGCGAGTTGTTCCACGTGCCAGAGTGGAAAACGTGAGCTACTCTGCAATTCGACAAGAAGCAAAAAGAACGATCCTCCAAAAAGAGGTTCCACAGGCGGTATCCATGTGAGTAGTGCCCAAGGATATCTGTTCAGCATGGATCAAACGAGCCAACATAACCCACCAGAAAGCACGTCCAAAAGACTTGTAGAATGCCCCCCTTATCAAGGGGAAGTGGACAGACCCGAGAAAACAACTCCAAAAAAGAGGCCGGGCCCCCGCTTCTTCGGCTGTTGGGACCATTTCAATCATCCCGTACTAGTTACTGGGGGGTCTTGAATGGACCTCGCACGTGGCCCTGGAAGAAAATGGTAGTCTGCCACCCTCCCATCAATCAGCTTCTATGAGAGGGACGTAGAGGGACAAGGACATTCAAGTCTTCCAGTATCTTGGATTCAACCTGGCTTAGCTCAACAGCCTGACATAAGAATTGGACCCCAGAACAGGAACCCTGCTGACGCAAACCAAATGCCAACTTTGTGAGGTCGCGACTTCTCATTTGCCCAGACTTCGGTTTGGGCCGAACTTCGCAGCCTGCGGGTTGCTTGATCGCTTTTCCCTTAGAACGCTTCACATGCAGTCAATCTATGCTCGGTGAATCAAGTTTCCAATTTAAGCCCAGAAACGGCTGCTGTATCTTAAATCTACTGGCTCAACCACATGCGGCAGTTCTTTGCTGTGTTGTGACAAGATAGGAGACAAACGTGCAGCCAACGCAGCACAGCTATATGTGAATACATGTTTTGCTCACATGCGCACCGTCTTCACAATGTAGAAACCACACATTGTTTGTCTAGGTTTGTGTCGAGATCAGGCTTCTCTTCAAACCGCAGCGTCCTTCATATTGAGGCATACCTCCTGTACGATGGCTCAGCAATGCAGTGCTTAGATGGCAGAGAAAGGAAGCCTTTGGGCCGAAAGCATTCTGCCAAACAAGAAGAGACACATCAAAGAGGAGCACGTGGCATCCGGGAACGAGAGGCCAAGCAGACCCTGGGAGGTACCCTCCCACAGTTCACTCGCAACGCACCTTGTGGGGGACAGGCGCCTAAGACGAGAGCTGCAGCTCCCCGGAACCTAAAAGGGCTCGTCCTGAAAAATACTTTTAGACATGATGGTTTTTGGGGTTCCGTGCTTGTCTTCAGATGTAACAAATGTTCCTTGGTCTCGAACGTGACCCTTTGCCAATTGCCCAAAAGCAGGGTGGCAACACGTTCAACCTGGGCAAGTTTCTGAATCTTGCAGTTTTTTTTTGCGTTTGCAAGCAAACACCATCACCCCACCTAAAGGACTGCTGTCAATGGCTGACCCCACCCAAAGGAGAACCATTCAAAAACTTGGCCTGACTGAATGGTCTGAATTCTGCGGTCAATGGCTGATGACCGTCACTCTTATCGCTCAAGCATCAGGCGGTTTGAGCCTGGCACAACTGATGCTGGCATGGTAAGCAACCATCTTTGCCTCGATAAGGAAGGCTTACCCCTTGAATCGTCTTGTCGTGCCGTCAAAGCACGCCTCGCCAGCTGAATATGTCCAGGGGTTCGAGGGTGTCGCTCTGTCAATGACGGGAAGGCAAGCTCTGGAGAAAGCAAGCTGCGACTGTGCGGAATCGTGGCCGTACGTCCTTGTGAGGTGTTGCACGGCCTTCAGAGGAGGGGACGTTTGAAGGGGCGATATGCTGGAAGAATCGATCCACCCCTGCTTTGATGGTCTTAGTGTCAAAGTATGGGCCTCGTCACGCTCTCCGTATCAGCTGTTCGGGGGCAGTGGAATAATCCTCTAGAGAAAAGAAGACTAGAAGAAGGAAATTTGCAAAGCGCTATGCAATGAGCTCGACAAATACAATGGCCCAAATACTCTATGTACTGACCCAAAACAATCGACCAAAAAAGAACAATGCCGCCATGGTGAATGAAGTTGACCAAGTCCCAGCGCGTTCGTTGTACTTTGTGCAAAGCTCGGCCAACGGACTGCACTTTCAACACATCCCAATTCACACAAATGAACATTCGAAGTGAATTTTCCCCACGTTGATTGTCCACTCTTTACTCTGCAATTCGTAGGATCGGTAGACGTGCCATTCACGTTGCACGCCCAAACACAGTTCTCTGCACCTTTTTTGCGCTTAGCCTGCCTGTTGGGATTTGTCCTTGCGACTTTGGCCTTGGGAAGTGAAGAGACCTATAAAACAGCTTCATTGCCGGAGGGCGATGTATAAAAATAATAATAGTAATAATAATAATAGTAATAATAATGATCATAATAATAATAATATAACGCCAAAGGTTCAAAGGCAAAGCCTAATTGCAAAGCATCTAAACCTTCCTCCCACAAAGCAATCAGGAGGCTGTTGGCTTCAAATACCATCCAAACGGGAGCCAGACCAACTTGAGAACATACCTTTGGAGGGCTTCAACTTTGGTTGGGCCACCTGCTCGACATGAGCCCCGGCTCCAAAGCGATCTTGATTTCAGATTTGACTAGACCATGCATTACTCGAGGAATCCCCCACCTAAGATGAACAGATTTCCCCCATGCAAAGGGGGAACAGGTCCTCAGTACCTTTGATTCATTCAAAGTTGCCATGACATTTCCAGCTGATTTCCCAAGGGCTCCAGCAAACCGGGTGTGCAAGACCCTTTCTCCCCCTTGCGACAATCTGCTAGAAAAATCACGAGGCTCGCCACGCCCTCCCCCCGGACATTTTTTCCAATCCCTGATGGACCGGTGCCGGACCAATGCTGAGCCCATGGCAACACCTTCTGCAGGGCTTCCAAGGTGTCCTTGGCCTCAAAAACTCAGAGGTCTGCCAGCCATGCGGCAAGTCTGCGAGCTGAGAGGGCATGTTCTACAAAACATAGAATTCGCAAGCACCATCGGAGGTCGGGGCGAACACCTAAACTGTTTTTTCCCCACAACTCGCAGTGGACCTACAACCCCTGAGGTCCTTGCCTTGGTGACTTTCATGGGACCCATGGACTCCCATCTTCCCAAACTTACCCCAGACCGAGCGCATGTCATGCCAAACCGTCGGGTCTAGCAATCACATTCCCTTGAGCCCCGTAGTCTTTTAAAGGACGCGAGCACCTGCATGAGCTACGAGAGCCTTGCTTCAGGACGCGTCCTTGCAAACGTAAAGGCACGTCGATGCTCGGGGCTGGGTTCTATCTGAAATGGTCCTTACCAGGCACGTCGATTCTCACCATTGTTTGTAGGTCAACAAACAAAATTAGTAATTGCTTGGCCCCTACCCACCCCACGCGAGGAACAGATTAGCAGGAGATAACAACAAGTTGTAACCAACACCAGTAACCATCACAATTTTATCATGCAACAAGGATTCCGCCTGGTATCTCAAGAAATTCAGGCCTCAAACCCATCCACACCTTGCCGCTTTTTGTCGCCGCATTTGAGGGCCGGGCCAGGTGTTCGGGAAGCGTCAACAACTGACAGCCTTCCTCGGTCGAGCTGAAAAACCGGAACACGCAAGAAACATGGGCGAGCCACGTGCTTTCCGAGTTTTGGGCTAGGCGCCCCTAATGTGTCTCCCACGTTTTCGTCCATGCATGTATGTGTGAAAATCTGTATCCAACTGTGTATATATATATATATACACATGCAACATATATGGAATACGTACTTATGGGCGCTAGGTGCATCCTACTCGTTAGTGTGCCTTTCCCTTTTTTGTGTGTTTATCATGGAGAAGCTTTCTTTCCCGTTTTCTTCGGGGCGGGGGGGGGGGGAGGGTAACGCACCTCATATGACTTATGCCCAACGACTCCACCAAATTCCAGACTGCCAGTGACCAAGGGGGAAGGAAAACACATTATTTTGGTTGGTTGACTTTAAAGGAAAACCAAAAAACACAAATGACACAAGAAACAAGTCTGGACATGTTCCTTTTGGGTTGGCTGCCCCTATCACATGTGAGGGACACTACAAACCTCCCAAACAACCTCCCCCAATGGGTTGGTAGGGTTCCGGAACATGGGCAGCACAGCGGCCGCAGCGGCCACACGGGTTTCCAAGGGTATCAACCGTGTTTTGTGTAGTTGGATTGGTCGGAAAGTGTCCCAGAGCATTTACTCACCTCTGACATATTTTTCCCAAGTTAAATTGAAGGGAACGCCACCAACAAACAAGTCGTTGCAAAGGAAAGCACGGGAGGGCTGGGAAGTTTATGCTGTCGCAGGTTGCTTTCGTCTGAAGGCCCGAGGCTTGACGATCCCAAAGAGGACACGGGAAACTGGGGCGGAGGTTCCCGCATGTCCCCCAAACTGCAAGGAGGCAAAAGCCATTTTTTTCGTTCATTTCTGGCCGGCCCCAGCCAGTCGCAACTCGAGACCTGCGACCAGTGCCTTTGGGGAAAGCTCTTATGCCTCAAATTTTCCATGCCCAGCGACAAGGAAACTACTTTCTTGCCTTGCTCATGTTTCACACGGGAACTCGCCCCAATGAAAGGATAAGCAGATAAGCAGGTGAACTAGTGACACTTGATTGCCCAGACCCTGTCAGTCACGTCGACACAAAGATGGCAATCGAGGTCAATCAACAAACGCTGGAGAATCACGCGTGCTTCTCAAAGTGCAGGCGTTCCATGCGCTGCGCTCCGGGCCAGCTGAGGCGTCATGCATTCACATCAACTAAAACAAAGCTCTCAGCTTCCCACAACCCGCTGTTGCTTCAAATCCACCACTGCGCCTCACGAGCCGGCTGACACATCGGGCCCCTGGCCCAAACACCCTGCAGGGGAGTGAGCTGCTCAGCACTGAGCCGCGTCTGCAGCCTCTGCTCACAGGAGCCGGCTCATGAGGGAGCGTGTTTGGGACATGGGGAACGGGGGGGAGAGGAGGGGGGGGTTGAATTCCATGAGCGAGAGTCATCCGAGAGTCTGTTTTGAGGTACCCTTATGGTGCAAAGAGGACGCCACGCCAGACCATGTGTGAGACACACCCATGTTTGAGGATGTCACCGAGTTTGAGACACACCCATGCGGCAGGCAGACTCCTTTGTTGGGGGGGGGAGGGGGGGGGGGGACGCGAATTAAATCGTCGTCTGAAGCGAATTCGTCCGGCCATGGTCCCTCTGACCAAACCATTCAAACAAGTACACCAGGAACCGAGAAACAAACATCGCACGGACCCAGGAACCGGCAACCGGGCTGCAGGCAGGGTTTGCAGATCTTCACGGACGTTGGCAGTGAAGAGCTCGATCTCCACCTGGATCGAGTTTCCCAGTGACCAAACTCCCGTTGGATATCCTGGATGGATTCCGGGGTCGCAATCTGCTTTGAGCTCCACTTGCCCAGTGGATTCGGTGGGTCCCGAACAGGCAAAAAGGCATTTAGAGGATACCACTGAACAACTGAACGACTGGGGGTGTTGACAACGCGCCAGATTGGGTGGAAACAGTGAAACAGATTGATGCTGATGCAGATTTTGGCGCATGCTTGGGGCTTTGGCAAAGCTTCTGAACTTTGAAACGTTTAGTGTCGCTTCTCGTCTAGGTTCTTCAAAATCAGATCCCAAATTTTAATCTGCAATCCGTGGTGGGACAGTATAACCAGCGCAACCACAACCTGGCATAAGGATTGATCGTGAACTTGGCAAAAAATACCCACCAAAAGAGTCCCTTACACAGGACACTTGCCTTCCAGCAACCCTTGGTCAGGTTTTGTGTCTCGCGGTGGGTGGTTGTTCTTGTGTAGCTGAAACTGGAAGGTGTGACTGGCGAACCGCCTCGTTGGTGAAGCGGCCCTGTCTCAGCTGCGACGACCTCAGAATGCGGAGCCGCAAAACCCTTGGGATGTCTTCTTCCTTTTGGGTACCCGTTTGGGGCCTGGGTGAAAGGGACAGCAGCGTTTTTCTTTAGGTTCGTTTTCTGCATTATCCAGGACATTTCACAATTTTTTTGGTTCTCTTCTTCATCTTGAGACAAGCCAATTGTTTCGCGAAGGTCAAAGCGCCCTGAGCCGCTCCACGCAGATGGTGCTGCCAACACCGCTCAGGACGTGGGCAATGCTTTCTGAAAATAGGCAAGGACATTGTGCGGTGTGGGGTTGAACAGCATGATGTTGGATTTTATCGGCTGCGCCAGTCTGAAGGATCTGCGGGTTCTGGCCGGAACCCCTGGATTTCGTGGGTTGAAGGGCAAGAATCGCAGATGCCGACTTTGACCAACCTAAGAAACAGTGAAAACAAGGTCAAAGCACTGGGGTCTGTCTGACGTACCTCAACTCAACACAATTTGCAGGTACGGGTTGTGGAGGTATGGAGGCTATGCATCCGTTTGCAAGGCAATATATGTACTACTCCATACCTCCGACTTCAAGACCCACCATTCGATTCAGGTGAAATCCTGATATTGGGAAAATTCATGTCTGCAAGTCTTCACAGGTCCGAAGTCCATGAGAACCAAACCAACATATGCACCCTTGCCGTTCTTTTTGGCTTTCCTGGCTGGAGTGGGGGCAGGGTCTAGTTGTGGATGTCACATACTTACTCGCTCAAAGGGCCGGCAAATCAAAGTTTAAAGTCTCTGCCTTACCATGTGCCATGGAACTCCAAGGCGGAGAGGCGGCTTTCAGAATGTGGGAACGCCCCAAGAATGGCGACGGCTTCGTTGTCTTGAGCCCACCCCATGGTCAAACAAAAGCGAAGCCAAGCCCGGCTTCGTGGCTTGTGATCTCGGGGTGCGGCAGCAGACTCGACAGCTTCCCCACGATGGACCTCGGGCTCCAAACGAAGGTCTGGACCCTCGCCGAGTTTCGGGTGTCCAAGGGCATCTGGTGGCAGGTTTTGGAGTTATGGGCCATTTTCCACTTTGAGGGGTGTAGCTTTTCAGAAATGGGATTTGGTGGTATATACTGCCTTACATTCGCCTGACATTCAAACCCATTCCTGAACATGTTGTTGGCTGACTATTGCCCCATCCTCGGACCACCTAGGCCTTTCCCAAAAGTAGGAACTCTCTTCTTTTGGACAAGGCAAACCAACACCTTTTCGGATTTCGTCACCCTCGTGGACACTCCCAAGTTCATCTCAAAGAAAAAGCAAGCACGTCCGAAGAAGCTGCACCCAGGGCGCTGGGGTTCCCATACAACACCAAAGCACCTGTCGAGTCCAGTCTGTTAAGAATTACCAGTTCTAGATTATCATCACACGCAAGCTGATTCCTTCGGGTCATTTCCGGGCGGAAAAGAACATCATTCCGCCAAACAAAGGCAGACTTGAACTGGGAAAGCATCAACTCCATGCTTTTTTTTGACACAAACTCCGACCTCCGGACCAAAAACAACTGACCCCTAGAGGGCGCCGCCCTTTTCGGGCACGCTCAACGCCCTGGGGTTGACACCGCCGTTTTGGCGCGCCTCGGGCTGCCGTCTCGCCGCGTTTTTTTGGCCCCGGGCTGCGCGAGGGCCTGGAAGTTGGCGCCGCGGAGCTGCTCGGCCAGACTCTGCCAGGGCCTGCGCGTCGCTCGGGCGCTTCCGGTGGGAAGCCATGGGATGGTCAGTGCGCGAGGCAAGATCCATTCCAGCGGGAAGCTACACCGAGCTTCCTGAATTTATCTGACCAAAACAGGCTGTCAATGTCAATATAAAATATCAAGACAATAGATGCTTCAAAAGTTGCAATAGGGAAAGAGATAAAAGTGAGAGGGGATGTGATCCTAATTGATGTTCTTTCCCTTCATCTCTTATGCCCATCATTTTCCTGCATTCGTTTGACGGACGGAGGTGGGGAATAAAGATCGCAGGAGGGCGCAAGATCTGTGAGCCGTGCAAAATTGGTGGCCTAAGGAGAAACAAGCAACCTGAATTGAGCGAACGCCGAAAGGAGGGTGTGTCAAACAGTGGTTTAGGCATGTGACAACCTGCCATGCTCGACCTAAACACCCCCAAAACGAGTACCCTAAAAATTAAAGACCCCATTTGAGGCAACTTTCAGGCGTTCGTGTTGAAAGGAACAAACCACGCTCAGGTTTTCGAGGGACATGAGAGACGGCCTGTAGTCTGAGATGCACCCACATACCTCTACCTCAGCTATTGCTCTAAACCAAAAATAATACACCTTAGATTAGAGTGATCTGAAACGAGACCCGTGATCTGCTTGCATCGGGGAACCTCGCCCTCGCGCCTGGCGAAGAGGTGGGAGAACACGCAGGACCTCAGAATCAACACCATGCTTTAGGCATGGGTTTGGGATGTATGGAGGCTTGTGATGCACCAGCACGAGCTCAAAAACCAGTACAGACTCCTTACACAAGTGGTCAGCTTTGGGAAACTCTTTGCTTGTGAGCACACATCAAAACCTTGACTAAAGATGGGCGCAAACTGGAACACCAAAAGCTCTCGATACCCAAACGCCGAACAAGAGGTAGTGAGTGATGGACACAGCAGAGCTGTGCAACAAATGAAAATTATAACCTGTTCCAACAGATTCGAACTGAGGTCCCCCCCTCCAAATGGTCGATTTCCTGTTGGTGTTCTTTAACACCATCCTGGAACCAAGACTTCCCTTAGCCAAACCTGGGGAACTCTTCGCATCTGGTGTTGAGACGATGGGCTTGACCCGTCAGCTCTTTCTCGGAGCAAGTCTTCGAATCCACGAGGTTCCAGGTTCCATAGATGGCCATGGGTCAAAACCCAAATCGTACCCCCAGTGAACATCCCAATCCCCACTGAAATAGGTTCTAAAATGGGTGGTGCACCTATCCCCAAATGGTACCATGGGTTTTGAACCATGGCCATATTTTCCCAAACAATCCAACCAAAGGACTTCAGCCTAACCGGGGAAGGATATCCATCCCAGCATGGTTTGTGTAGAAAGGACTTCACTCTGTAGCCCAAACTGGTGGGGAATATAGCAGGAAGCCTGGCTACAAGAAACCCCTCTTCTTGGGCGAGTCCTTCTTTGGGGTAGGGGGACCCTACCCTTTTGGGAGATTCCCCCTATTTTGGTTTGGTTTTACATCTTGGACACAAATGCTCGGCTTTCCCGAAATTAACAGACACCCCGGCCCCCCCCCAAAAAAAAACGAACTCCAAAACCTGTTGGCATGGACACCTGGCTTCTTTGACATCTGATGTAAAAGTAGAATAGATCACCGCAGGTTAAAAACAACTCGAAAAATATGGAGATCTAAAATGCACAGCGATCCGCAAAACAAAAACCAGCCAGAAATTCAAGGTGAGCCTGGGAACCCAAAAGCAAGTCCACAAAGTGCCCCTCCTGATGGCTCCGAAAAACGGCGCTCGAATATCTTTTGTCGAACCTGTTGCCATGCGGACTAACTGTTGGGAATACGGTGCAGCACATGCCAACATGCCTTTTAGTATGCGCACCAAATTGTTTTAGGGGATTCCTGTGAGTACTATAAATCAATCCAAAGTTAACTCTATAAACCATCCCTTGTGGTTGCTCGCGGGTGGCTCGTTTTACTTTGGGTAACCTTCAAAGCAAACACTCCCAAAGGTGTCCCTATTTGGGAGTTGGTGGGGTTCAAGGGCAAGCCAAAGGGAAACCGTTTCTTTTTTTGGGGGTGGTGGTGAAGCATTTTGACCATTAAAGTTGACATATGCCCCAGTGATGGCCAACTCAAGGAAGTGGAAGCCGATGGCCTTAAGTCTGCGCCTTCACTGCTTCACTTGGAAGCCCGCTCTGCGTTCTATGGGTCACTCTCTGCTTCACTTTGAGGTTTCACTTCGCACGAGGCGAGGTTTGGCATTTTGGCCCTGCATCACGCAGCACGAGTCAAAGCCGCGAAGCCGACGGCATCACGCATCACGCGCGCCCGGAAAATTCGAGTGGCTCCAGCACTGAAAGTGGTAAGCCTGTGTCAGCCACGGTCCTTGTGCTTCGCCATCTTGTGCTTCGCCATCACGCGCAGCTTCTTCTTCGGCATCTGCTCTTTTCTGACTTAAGCCAGCCGGAGCGCGCGCCCGAAAGGCACGTCCACGTGGGTGTATCTCACGCTTGTTGCTCTGTGCGGGTATCTCTCATTTGACACACATGGGCGGAAAACTGTTAGGATGTTGATTGATGGCTGAACATGTCAACGTGGGCAATCGTGTTTCAAAACCACTACACAATTTCAGGGTTGTCCCCAAATGCTACCAGAAGCATACGAGGAAGCGTTTGCTACATGTGTTGTCCGTCTCGTCAATGGGCATTTGTGTTTCAAGCAAAGAACATATGTGCAATCGCCCCAAATGCGGCCCCAGGAAATTCAGGGATTGCAAAGCACACGGTGTGCGCTCTTGACCAACCACTCGACCTCTTGCTATTGCAAATCATAGCCTTTCCCCATCCCGGCAAGAGACCGCAAGTAGTATTGAGTTTAATTTGACGACGGGTGGCCCGGAAGCATCGAAAGACGTGAAATCAACTCGACAGCTCTCCCACTGCAGATGAGAAACAAGCGTAAACACATCAATGTCCCTTCGCAGCTTCTGCAAGTTCTGATGAGCAAGCTTGGTGAAGGTGTTCAGGTCAACCTTTACCAGGCTGACCTGCCCGGAGGCCTCCGAGCAGGTCAGCCATTGCCAGGCTGACCTGCCCGGAACCGGGCAGGTCAACCCTCCAGTTTGGGCACACCGCGCCGGGATACAGCGCAAACGCGCTGGATGCAGCCAGGTTGAGTCTGACCTGCCAGGTCAACCATTGCCAGGTTGACCTGCCCGGAAGCCTCTGGGCAGGTCAACTTGGGGCACGATCACACAGGCACGGCATGGTCCGGCAACCCTGAAAAACCAAATCCCACCGGCACGGAGCCGTCCGCACCCAGTGAACGCTCCCATCGCGGAAGAGGCTCCCACTAAACGAGAACCCATCGCATAGGTTCAGAGCGCCTGGGGCGCCGGCTCCTTCTGCAGACGGCGCCAGGCGCCCTTCGCAGCCTCCTGGAAGCATCCCGCCTTGGCACGAGCGGTCTGGAACCTGTGACCAGCGACGTTTCCAATTTTCCAACTAAATGGACGGCATACCCATCCAAGCCAGTGGTACCTACCTATTTCTTACCAAACTCACCTCAAAAGGACACCTATGCCGGTGACCGGAACCACAAATTCCACCTTTTGAATCCCCTGTACTTGTGGTTCCTGCCTTTTCAGCTTGGGCTCAAGCCAACAGGTTTCAGCCGAAATCCATCGCACCTCAGGGCTTCGGGGTTTGGCGAAACCCGAGTTCCCTGGTCTGGAAGCTCAGAACCACAAGACTGAAAACCAAAAACAGAACCCATGGCTCGGGGATTGAACCGAAAGTTTCTGGGCAGTGGCTTGAACCTAAAGCTCCCTTCATTCAGGGTGGCCCTTTCCGGGGCTCCACCTTCGGGACCCAAATGCCATGGGTCAAAATTCAAATCGTACCCCCAGTGAACATCCCAATCCCCACTAAAATGGACAAATGGGTGGTGAATTCACCTACCCCAAAATGGTACCATTCATTGATTTTGACGACCACTGCCAAATCAATCGAAGCGAGCGATTCGCCCCGAGGCGTGGGCCAACTTCTCGAGGATCACGAGCTGCAGCTCCCGGACCTCGTCGAGGCTTTGGGTTTCCACCTGCTCCGCCTGGCGGTGGGGGGAGCTTGGCGGAGGTGGGGGGGGTAGAGGGGGTGGGGGTTGGGGGGTGGGGAAGCCTCTTTAGTTGGTCAAACCCCTTTAGTTGGTCAAACCCCTGACATTTTGGAGATCCATTTCCTCCCGCAGGCATGTGTCAAGATCGAGGCTTTCCTTTTGGTTTGTCAAACAACCCCGAAAAGGGCACAGAAAAAAATGATACTTCAAAAACAAGTCAAAACAAAACAGAGATCATTTTCGACCGCCTCTTCCAATGTCGTCTGACCAATCGCGGCAGGCCGTCCATCGAGAAGCTGTCAAGGAAGATGCACATCTCCTCCGGGGACACGCCATGGACCCCTGGAAACTGTGGGGAAGATACCACCTCTGGGTGCTACTCGCGGGGGGGGGGGGGGGTCAAGGGAAAAATAATTCATCCGCTCCCTTTGGGTTTTCTTAAAGAACATGAAAATTATGGGCGATTTGGCACCCAGACCCATTGTGTCCATTTCTGGGGCTTCTCACAGGCCCCCCCTTCCATGAACTCCTTGCTAAAGGGAAATGACCAAACATACTCTTCGAGAAGGGGAACCTCGTAGGGAACCTTCCCTGTGGGAGGGGGGGGCAATGAACTCCACTGCTGGACGTGCCCAAAAAGATTAAGCCATGCCCAAAAACGCCGGTCGAGGAATATCCGCAAATCCTGCTTGGGGTTGCACAAACATATCCCAACACCGGAAAATTCCAACAGATCAATCCAGTCCACTTTGGAGGGGAGGTTGCCAGTGAAAGTGGGGCGGGTCATCTGAGTCATCAACCCTTGCGTCCAACTACGCCCCTGGAAATCACGAAATCACGCAGCTTTTGGCATACAATATGTTCCATTTCCCCAGGGACACCATGGGGGGGGGGGCGCATAAAAGACGGGCATGGCTATGCCCCATATCTCAAGGGTTGGTCCAACTTGGAGGGTTTTTCACATTTGCTGGGGGCTGGGAAAGGGGCTTGGGGGTTGGGCATGTTTTGTCCTCAGGTTGACAGTCAGTTCGGTCGAAGAAAGCCGCACTCGCTTCGGTGTCTCAGAGGGCTCCTGCAGCGTCTCCACAAGGCGGCACGCCTCTTGCACATCCTCCAGCGGGTCGCTGAGCTCGTTCCAGCCTGAGTCAGTCTCCGCTTAACTGTCGGGAAGCCTCGGTTGGCCAAGTTGCCCCTCAATAGATTTCCACTTGGCCTGCAGCTGATCCCAACCAGGGTTGGTGGAACCCCTTGTGGCAACGTGTTTAAACCACTCAACTGCTGAAACACCTTCTTTTGGTGTTCGTGTAAAGACAGCATATGTCAACCAAGGTGGCTCTCTATTGTCGAGCTGACTTTTGGGAACCTCTACAAACGGTTATACAGTTTTATTTAGGCCTTATTGCAACGACCACCTCCACACATTCGCCAGATCGAAGGTTCCCCGAGCTCAAATGGCCAAGAGGGTTTTTTTGGAGGCTCAAATGGCTCCCTGTGAACATCCAAAGGCTCTAGAATGGGTGGTGCACCTACCCCAAAATGGTACCATTGGTGTTGACCCACGGCCAAATGATTTTCAAACCGACTGCCCCGACTGCCCCGACTGCCCCGACTGCCCCGTGAAAGGAGGCCAGACACGTCTGGAGGCCCGGCGCTGCTTCACCGCCTGCGCGGCCCGCGCAAGGCCCGGCGCCAGCACCGCCTGGCCTCGGAACTCTTTCGGGTCGAGGCGCTCGGGATGCCCCGAACTCAGGGCGCGGAGATTTGGAGCTTGTCGTTGTTGTTGTTTTGGGCGGGTACCAATTTTTAACGTGACTTTAAAAGGGAAGCCAAAAGGGAACGCCATCGTTGGGTTTTGTTGCGCAGGTACCAACTTCAAGGTGAGGTTGAAAGGGAAGCCAAAAGGAAAAAAGGCATCATTTGTGGTGTCCCCAAATTTTGATTCATGCCCATTTGAGTCACAATCAAAACCTGGTATAAAAATGGTCTAAGAGCCATGTAAAGAACTAAGAAGGCGGCCGCAGCTATTTATGGTTGGGATTGTCCCTTACTAACCGTCATCTACCCGGGTTTTGAGTGTGGCTCATTTGCAACTCCATGTTCCGACCCATTTGGTCAAAGCGTCCCTTCCTTGTAGGGAGGAATCAGTGAGTTGGAACGCACTGATGGACAATTTTCCAAGCAGCAACGCCCCTCAATCTCCCAGCGTACTCAAGCTCCTGCTGGGTCCTTTCGTTTTGGCTTCCGATTGATTTGTCTGCGGCTTCCGATTGGTTTAAGGTTCCAACAGTTGCTTAAAGCAATGGCCCCATGCTGCTTAGAGCGCCCAAAGCCATGAGCGGCGAAAATCCTCAGCCAGTCGCGCGTGGGGCCTTAGGCCACCCCTCCAACTCGAAGAAAGGGCACTTTGAACGCCTGGACAAGTGGCTTTGCGGCCTTTCCTTTCGTTGGACACCTTTTTTGCCGGGAAAAAAAACAAGAACCATCCCGAGTGGACAGCATCTTGGCCCCCGGCAATAGCGGCGCTGCGCGGTCTTGCTCGAGAGACAGCTGGCGCCTCAGGAATGAGCGCTACCATCACACACTCCCCTATCAATATGGAGCTCCCTCAAGGAGTAAATGCTATGTGCAACTCATTTTGCCTGGGCGGTTGGGTGCCAAGCCAAAGCCAAGAATGATCATTGCCTTCACGGGCGGAATGAGAGTGACCCCAACGAGGCTGGACTACCCCCCCCCTTCCTCCACTCAATGGGAAACCACGGGGGCCACTGAGGTTTGCCCCTTGCCCGCCAAGGGACAAACTTAGACCTGCAAGTTCACTTCTTTGCTTTTGCTGGCTGAGGGGAGCCATCAAAAAGGCCGAAAAAGGCAAACAACGAAACGGGTAAGCTACGTCTGGCCATGCCTAAACCAGGAAAACGGCTTGTCTGACAGGGTTCAAACCCACCAATCCCAAACACCAAGACTTATCCTTAACAATCCCACCAACGGCTTACCCGAGAAAAATGGGTGGTTTGGATGGGTGATACTTGGATTTGAACCGGTCCACGTCACCAGCGGCGCAGACGTCCGGGCTCGCGGCGCTCCGCGGCGCGCTCGAAGAGGTCCGCCAGCAGCGTGGCGAGGCCGAAGGCCTCGCATGTCTGGGGTACGCTGATTTTGTTGATTCTGTGTTACACTGGCCCAGGAAGAATAATTAATCCGAAAATTGGTTTGCGCATTTACAGCGGCAATAACTATTGGTCGATTTTGTTTCCACAACATACTTGGAGCGGGGAGCTCAGGAGACTTCATTTTCTGGGTGTTCATTACACGGGGGAGCTCCCCTGTTTTAATACATAAACTGGGTTTAAAATAGGGGATCCGAAAACAACCACAAATTGCGCATCCCGCTTTTGGAACCCTAAAACTAACAATTACAAGAAAAAAAGGCGACACCTAGACACCAACAGCAACCAAACTCACTCATTTACGAACCTTTGCCTTGGGACAGGGAGGGAGGCTGTTGTGGGAGAGGGGGAGGGTTTTTGTTCCTGCTCTTGTTGCTCAGAAACTAATGCCTTAAGTGGTGGGCCAGAAAGTGACCGAAACCTGGTACGAGCCAAAGCTTGAGTCAACAGCATGAATCAGTTGTCAAGGCTATCAACAGCACAGAACAGCAGTAGAAACCCAAACATCTCGAGGCAACCCAGAAAACAAAAGCAAATACAGTTTTGAGGGGAATGTTCTGACATAGCCACATCCTTGTGTTCCTTCTTGTGTCAAGCCCTGTATTGCTTTGCAAATTGCACTCATGCTCTAAGCAATACTTTCTTCAACTCTGCAAACAGACTTCCACATAAAACACGAGAAACACCAACCAACGAATGAACCAACCGACCTACCGACCGACAAAGAGACAAACAAACAAACAAGCAGGCAGGCAGACTGGCAGATCAAAGAACGTGTTCGCAGGCGAGATTTGGCATGCCCCAGACCTTTTGTCTGGACAATTGTCTTTCTAGTTTTTGTATTCTTGTCGCCTCTACATCACTGCAAAAGCAACACTTTGACTTGTCGAAAGCCACCAAACAAGGACGTCTCTATCGGGGCAAAGGACCATATGGGTGTGAATCTCAATAGACCCGCAACGGTGGCCTTTTCAACTTCGGTGGGTATTCATGTCCAGCACTTTTCAGGCGGTTCCAACCATTAAAAGCCATGGCCACATTTGGAGCTAAGGAATAGGGCCAGAGCAAAAGCCCCCCATGCCTCAAGGGGGAAGTAGTTGGTACAAGTGATGAAGCCCCAAGTTCCCTTCTCATGAGCTCCTTCTTGCTTAGCAGGGAAAGAGAACCCTGAGAGTTGAAAATTGCAAGGATCCCAAACCCAAACTAACTTCCCTTTTTTGACCTGGAAATAGAAGGCGGTCACCCGCTGAGGCTTTCCATTTGCGTTTTCGCCCCCTGGGAAAAATAACATAAGATCCAGCAGTGATCGATTCCTTTTACAACCAACAGGGGAAAAACACATCTTCAACAAATGGAAGTTGACTCATGGACCAAAACCCCAGGAATCACCAAACAACAGGTCAACATCCAGCCACGCCTCTGGCCCGGCGCCTGACATCAGATCCCCCCAAACGGGTTGCTGAAATTGTTTGGTCTTAGGCAAGAACCACAAGCAAATGGGGGAGGGTCCTCAAGAGATAGATTCTAGGTCCTCCAGATTTGAGAGGGTAGAAAAAGTTGGTGCCGAGGGTAGAAAAAGTTGGTACCCGTTGTTTTTTCTTCTTCTTTTTTTGTCTATTTTAGTAGGGGAACCCTCCCCCAAAAAAGGGTAAAAGGGCACTACTGGGGGACCTAGGTTGGAAGGAGAGCCTTGTGAAAGATGAATGCCAGGTTCCACCGACATACCCCGGATGAAACCCCAGATTCAGCAGTTATTCATGGTGATACGTGGGTTGCATAGAGCCAAGGGTGACCAATTCGGGCAAGTGCAAGCAGGTGCCTACGGTAGCTGAAGGAAGTTGATCCTCGGTTACCCGACTGCAAGAAACCAAACAACAAAAACAAGCGCGGACTGCACTTGCGGAACCACTTTAACAATGCCATGTCCACCGGCAGAAAAATCAAACGGGGAACAACAAGTACAGGAAGCAAACTGGTGGACGTCAAGTGGCAAACTCACTTTAAACTGAGAAAACTTGGTGTGCCCGTTTTTGAGGGTGCCCCTTTCTGGAAGTCGAACGAAGGAAAAACCACTCATGAAAGGTTCCCCATGAGCAGACACCCGAGCAGTGCTTAAACTAAGCAGCAAGCCCTCGCAGGGGACTTTGGCTTTGATTTGTGACCTGGGAATCGTGATGTTTGAGAGCTCTGATTTCTAGTCCGTTTCTGGGGGTCTCGACACTTCTAATACAAGGGCCGAATACATACCCGCATGAATGTTTGTATGACCATGGCTTCACCTGGCTTCACCTGGCTTTGAAGTACCCCACATCCCTTTTCTATTTGTCTGGCCTTTTGCATCGTGTCTCCTATGAACTTACAGGCTGATTTGTGTAAACTGTATTTAAACCCTTTGCTCCATGATTTCTCACACTTCTTTGGCCAAAAGGTGAGCTGGTCAAAGACTCAATCCGAACCAATCCAAAGCAGAGTGCGTGGCTAGGAACGCCTCAAAGCGGTGGACTCGGAAACGGGTTTTCATTGTCTCCCCCTTTGGCTAGGCTTCCAAGATGCCAAGCACTCTTAAAACAGATATCAATTTATATGCAACGCACTTCTTCCGAAATGTGATCCCAAAGAAAGAATCCACTCAAAAAACGCTGCACCATGCTTGCCTAAACGTTGGGCAGAACTCGATCTTAAAACCAACCTACCAAAATCATGGATGACTCGCACCTCTTCCACCTGCTATTTCAAGGGCCACACTAGAAGAACCCTGACAGCCAAACTGACTTTGACCCACTTGGCTGTGTCTTTTTTAAGGGCTCCTTTTTTTTGTGGTTTTAAAGGGAAGCCAAAAATAAAACCCCCCCTTTTGGGAGGTCCCCTAAAAAGGGACACGTCCACCTGGGAACCAGCCAACATGCCACGACTTACGCACCCGCTTCAGCGCCTGTCCCCTGGAAGAGAGGCCTGGCCGACAGAGAGTTCCACACAACTTGCGAGGGCCCAGAAAATATCAAATGGCTGTGGCAACCAAAAAACCGGAATTCCAAAATGGGTTGCCCGATCGGTAAGTGGAAACATGGGTTCCAACACCTAGGGTTTGCCCCTCCTGCTTCACTTTGAGCCACACCCATATGGGCCCGTTTCTCCTTTTTTTGTTGAAAGGGGAAGGTGTGGCTTTCTTGGTTTTCCTTTCACACCCACCAAAAATCGGTTCGATGAAACATAAAGCAACTCATCCGAAGGACACCGCCTTAAGACATGTGACGACAGGGGTGTGCGGTACCCTCACTCCACACCTCTCGAGACCCCCCCCCCAAAAAAACAACAAAAAAAGGGCAGCCGTGGGGGAGCCACTGGGCCACTCTTTTCTTGGTCGTTGATTCTAGAGGTCTCCCCTCCCAAAAACGAAAACAAAGGGTCACCGGACTTCCCCGTCAAACGTTGATCAACATGCGGGTGGTTTCCCAAAAACATGTCCCCTCCCCAAAAAGAAAGCCACGAGGGCCCAATTTTTGGAGGAGAAATCCTTAGGTAAAACCACACAAGTGACTCGACCCCCCCGTTTATATATATATTGTGATTCGGGCACGAGCCTGTGCCCAGGCAATGGGTAAGTTGGGGTAAACAAGCCACAAAAGAAAGGTTCCCCAAAAGCAAACCAATCCCCGGTCCCAAAGATCAGGGTTTCCCACACACCAGAGAACAACAACCAAAGGAAACAAACCAAACAAGAAAAGGGTTAACCCGCAACCTTGGTCGACAACAGGCCGCACGACTGGTCCCTACCAACCTGGCGGCGGCCCGAGGTCTCTTTCTCCCCCGAGATGCCGTCGGTCGACGCAGGGGTTCGGCGACGCCCATTCGAGGCGCGACGGAACCCAAAATCTTGAGCCAAACATCACAGGTCAGTCACTACCGCGACATCCCTGTTGATGAAATGAATCATGGCTAATCACACCCCCCTCACGAGGAGCCCGTCATATGACGGGTGGAGCGTGCCATTTACTGATAGGATTTAACTGCTCGCATGCGTCCGCAAACAGCTGGACACTACCGCCGTCAGCGGTGGAGCAAACCCACAAAGGCAGTTGCGCGACATCCCGGGCATTAAATTCCCGCCACCACCCCGAATTAATCGGGGTAACGCTGTCCAACACACCTTGTGGAAAAGTCCACATGACGACACTAGGTCACAACTGTTTGCATCAACAATGCAAGAAGTTTAATTCTTATCAGAAGCCATGAAAAAGAAGATAACGTATGTCCAATTAGCACCCTCGCCTAACGGCAAGAGGTGCTCCTGACCATGCGTACCTGAAAAATGCTTGAATTCCACAAACCCGGGAGTAACCCCCCATCAGTTTGCTTTCCCTCTCACTCACACTGCTTCCTGATGAACACGTCCAGCAGCCCAGCAGCGGTACGGGAGAGACATGGCCTCCGCGCCTCAGCGGTCCGGTCCGGGAGGAACATCACCACCTCCGCGCCGCGCCGACCATTGGAGAATGGACGCAAGCCTACCGGCCGCAATCCCCGTGACTTAGCCTACCGGCTATCGTCACGTCTCCTCCGGTCACGTCCGCCCCGCGCACGGTCCCTATCCCGATCTCTTTCGGATCTCCTGCGATCATCTCGCCTTCGATCTCGCTCCCGATCGAGTGAATCATCATCACGACGATCACGAGCATCGTCCCTCCTCCGGTCTCGATCATCCTCGCGCCGCGGACGGTATCTGCGCCTTCTCGACCCTCTGGAATCCCTGGTGTCCACGGTCCTAACGGACCTCCGAGAAGGAGTACGGGAAACATCCGATTCCCTACGCCTCCTCCCAGAGCGAGAGTTCGTCACGATCTGGTTGAGAGCCTCCAGTGCCGACGCGTCCTCACCATTTCTGATGAAATCCCTGACCTGCTTGTTCAGCACTCTGTTGGTGGAGATCGACAAGAAAGCGTCCACCACCGAACTCTCAGGCAGCACCAGGAAGTGACCCTCCACCGGGCTCGCCGCAGCCCGCTCAGCAGACTGCAGCCGGATCTCCCCGCCTTCAGGCTTCTTTGCCATCGCCTTGGAGGCCGTCAAAGGCGCTACCGCATCCTTTGCCGAAGATCTGCCAAGCGCGGAGTGAAGATCATCCCCGCTAGCTTCTCTCGCTGCCGCACCTGGTCTGCTGTCGACGTCGCCAGGCCTCGTGGATGCCTCCCGCTTCGTCGACTCCTTCGCAGCCTCGTCGGGATCCCAACGGGATTTCCTCTCTCTCTTCTGCCCTTCGGCTGACCCGCGGCTACCGCCGGGAGCGTCACCTCCGCCTGTCTTCTCCTTCTTGACCTCAACCTTCGGTTCGGCCTGCTTCGTCTCCTTAGCCACAGCTTTTGGAGCCGGAGCATTCTTCGCCTCAGATGCTGAAGCAGCCTTCCCTCTCGGCTCGGCCTTAGGAACCGGGGTCATCTTAGCCTTAGCACTCGGCCTGGCCCCTTCAACCACCATCTCAGCCCAAGATTTCTTCGGCTGGGCAGCTGCTGTATCAACCTCCATTGGAGCAGGTCCAGCATCATCCTTCGCCTTTGGGACAGATGGGCTATCGCCCTTCCCAGACCCTTTACCTGACGCTTCACCTGACTTTGGTGGTGGGCCGGAAGGACTACCGCCCTTACCGCCCTTTTCCCCTTTCTTCCCTTTTCCTTTTCCGCCCTTGGGGACCGGCTCCTGCTTGGGACCAGGACCCGGCGCAGCATGATGCACCGATTGGAGTCCCTCGATGTCCACGTTCAATGGTTCGGGTTGACGACCGTCAAGAACCGTCCTCACCCTTTCGTCGCCAACGCAGACGAACGGGTCACGGAAGGGTGCGGGAGGCTCCGACTGTCCGGCATTGATCGCCTTCTGCACCTTGGCTATCGCCTCCTTCAACCTCTTCTTCTCATCATACCCAGTCTCCGTCACCATGTACTTCCTGAGCTGCGACATCAACGCATGACTCTCCAGGATGTCCACGTCCTTTCGATGGGTCGGGTACAATGGGGTCAGATGACCAGCCGCGGAACCAATCACGTATGCCATCGGAATATAGAATGACAAGTACGTGTCATGACGAGCGAACTTCCTAACGGAAGTCGTCATACGCCTACCCCACTGAGCAGCGTGTCTTGGGTTGGCCCGGAAGTACTCCGTGACCGACTCAAATCTATCGACTTGGTTGGTCTTGATCAGGTGCTTCGCCACCCACTTCTCCACGAACGCATCCGAGGCCGAAATCCCGGACACGTAGGAGAATTGGAAGAGCACCTTCGCCAGCTCATCCCACGCCGCATCGACACCTCCCTTGTCTTCACCAAGATAAGGGGGGAGTCGAATGCCGCTCTGCACCGTCATCCTCAGATCGGATGCCATCGAGTAGGAAATCAAATTCCTCTTGATGACTCCGACCACTTCGGAGGGAATCCTCCTGGGCTTGAACTGCCCCATGGTCCTTACCCATTCAGGCACGAGGTAGCACCTTTCGAAGTCCTTTTCCTCCGCGTTGGGGATAAAGTTCGGGTAAAAGACCGGGAGCGCACACCCGGGACACAAGTGCATCCCATTTGGCATCAACTCTGCGCACCTCAAGCAGAACGTGGCAGTCACATTCAGCCTGATCTCTTCCCGTGATCGCCTGTGCTCTCCCCTAACGGGGGTGAAGTCACCGTAGTCCCATGCCCGATGGTACACTATCGTGTAATCATCGTACATATACGCCGCCTTCCAAGCCCCCATGTGGATCTCGTTCCTAACGGCAAGAGTCTTCCTTCTCGTCAAAAACACGGGTCCAACCAAGGACCAGTGCACCCGAAGATCCACCATTACCACCACGTACCTACCGGAGTAGTTCCGCAGCCTGTCCCTGACATACCACGAAGGCGATACCTCGGCATCCGGCGCCATGGCTCCCACAAGTGGGATCAGGCCCTCATCCTGTCTACCATCTCCAATGGTCTCGTACACATCGGGCCTCGTGATCAATATCTCGATCATGGCCTTTCCATTTCGCCTCACCCTTTGGAGCTGAACCGCCTTCCGAAAGTCCGAGAACTTCATGATGATGTATCCCACCATGGGAAGTTCGTTCCAATGCATCTCATACATCAGAGATCCTCCAGGTGCATCTTCTTGAGTATACCTGTTCCTAACGGCACTGTAACTCAAGTCGCGTCCGATCCGCGTGTGCCTAACGGCAATCAACCTGGTGCTCTCTCTGAGGAGGACGCCATCCCCGTCGTACATGACCATGAGCATCACTTCCACTTGCCCTACCGGGAAAGCTTTGATCATCGGAATGAAGAACTTCCAAGACATCTCAGCGTTCTCCATGCCCGAAATCTCCTTCAGGAACCAGATGGCCTGGTCACTTTTCACCCAGTTACCAGCCTCACGTCCGGCCTCCTTCAGCACACGTTCCTCGAATAACTCCGAGACTCTCTTTGAATTGATGACCAAACCGTCGGAATCGCACGAGAGCAGTCTCATCAACTCCTTCGCCGCCTCCCGTCCTGCGACAGTGCCCACGGTCTCCTCGTAGTTCGGGAGGTACTCGCCCAACCTTGTCTTCGAGGGAACCACAACCTGGCAAGTGACGGCCTCATCAGGGATAACTCCCGTCTCCCTCAACTCTGGATTGATCTCTCGCCTATCGGCAAGATAATCCTTCTTCCCATCCAGTATCACAAGATTGTAGGTCATCTTGCTCGCCGCCTCACTAGGCCTGAACTTCCTGCTATCATCCAGCTGGTCAGGAGCGAAGGGTCCACTAGGGGCAGCTGCACTCACCAGAGGCGCTCCTCGCCCAGAGCAGAGGTGCTTCTTGTGAAAGTTCACCATCTGATTCAGCTGCGATAGTGCGTAGGCACGATCCTCCAATGACGCACTCTTCATCCCAGCCTCTGTCAGAGGAGCCTCAGGCTTGTCATAACTCGCCTTTCCGCCCCATCTCGCCGCGACCAGCTCAGCAGACTTTACAGGGTCGATCATATTTCCCGACCACTCAGGCATGTTGCTCAACCTCCTAGTCAATGCGTCTACCGACGCAGCCAAGTCTTCGTCCGTCACGGTATAAGGGTCGACCTTCTCCCTGTCTTCCTGACCCACATCCGGAAGCCTATAGTCCCCGCGGATGGCCTCCATCGCGGTCCTCTCGGCTTCCTCAGCTTCCTCTTGCGTGGCCACAGCTCTAGGAATCAAGAGCGCGGCTTCAGCCGGCAACGACTTCTCCATGTTGATTGGAGTGTTCTTGGGAAGGATCCTTCGATCATCTCCCTCCCCGCTGTACACGTATTCCTGAGCAGCCTTTCGGTACTCCTCAACGGTAGCCCCTCTGTAGTTGGAGACCTTACTCGGGTCCGCCTTCCCAGCCTCAGTACCCCGAGGCGCGGGCTCCTTCGTCCCGGTGGAATCCTTCTTGGAGCCTTCCTGATCCACGTCCATGTCGTCCTTCTTCTTCTCCGTCACGGACAGTTTTCCAATGTCAGGGAGGGTCACATCATCATCCTTTCCTGACCCGGCGCCCCTATCGGGGCCCGGCTCGGTCCTCGGTTGCCCCAAAGAACTCGCCCCTGGGTCCGCCTCGTCCTCGTCAGCCACCTGAGGTCGCTTGCCCCACACAATCTTCGTCTTTGGCTTCAGGGGAGTGGCGACACCTCCAGCCATATGGTGTCCAGGCCAAGTGGCCCCTTCAGGGTCATCTTCGAACCATGATTTCCCGAACGGGCACCCATCCCACCTAGGATCTCCTTCCTATCGGAAGGGGTTCCTGAGTGGGACAACGCCGACACATGAGACAGTAACACCTCAACCGCTGACTGCGCCAACGTGTCAGGCATCTGCTCCCTCGTCGGGACCGTCCGCAGCTCCGGAGCGAGGTGGCCGGCAATCATGCTGAAAGGCGCAGTCCCCAACCGCTTGCCCAACACCGCCTCGTTCAGCGCGTTGAAGTACTTCTGCAGCTTCTCCAACATCGCCGTCGCCGCCATCAGCTGGGGATGAATCATGGGCATACGCCACGCACGCCCAAGGGCGCTGTCCACGTGTGACGCGATTGCGGTGATCGTCCCCACCAGCAGGTGTGATGATGCAACCTCCGGCACCCAAGTCGGGTCATCCAGTGGGATGCATTGACCTGTCTGAGCATTCAGCAAGGTCGCTCTCACTCCTGGTGCTCGAAGGCAGTCATAAGCCCTGCGATTCGGATCACTAACGACACCGCGAACCATGTAATCATCCCGATCGGGCATATCTGCCCAGTCTCCCGGTGTTGCTCGTCCATGATGGTACTTCGCCTGAATGTCTTGCCTCATCCCTAACGGGATGTGGGCAGCCTCAGTTGCCAACTTCTTCATGTTCCATTGTTGATCACCCCACGGTGTGGACTTCCGATCTCGAGGATTGATGTACTCCTGATCGATCCTCCCGGCAGCTCGGGAAGCATCCAACGCCCCGTACATGAAATCGTTATGTACGGCTCTCTCCAACACCGCACTCCACTCGCTATCGCGATTCGGGAACACAATGTGGCTCGTCTCGTTCGCTTTCCTCCACTCCTCCGCGGTAACCCGCTCTCGAGTGATCGCCTTGTTCCTGATCACGGCATAGATGAAAGGCTCACCAGCCTCCCTAGCCAGGACATGCTGAACGATGAACCTCCTATTCGACCTGCTCTCCGCCGGTCTTGCCGATGTCCGCGAGCCCCTCGTGGATTGGTAGGAACTATGCTCACGGTGATGCCGGACTTCCGCTGACTTCAGCTCGGGCGCCTCTCCCGGATGCTCCGGGTACGGCGTGTTCGCATAATTGTGTACGCCCCCTCGAGACTCCTGGGTCGAAGCCGCCTTCGGGGTCGCTGCAGTATCCCGCAGGTCCCCGTCGTCATCCGTGTACTTCGGAGCAAAGGAGATTGGCACACCCGGGCCACATGCACCCGACGCCTCCTCCTTCTTCTGAGCACCAACAGGTTCTCGAACCCTGCGTTCCTCCCTAACGGGAGACGCCGCTCGCTTTGCTGCAGGCGATTCCACCAACGGCTCTGTCGTAGTCGTAGTGGCTTGAGGCACCTCAGCCTCCCTACCGGGAGTCTCCTCCTCACCTGCAGCGGGAGCCTCGGCTCCCTTCTCCGGCTCCATCTCAACGTCCCCGGTGAACTCTAACACCTCGGCCTCGGTCGGGTCCCCACCATCGTTGAAGGTATCCGTAGGGAGATCGACCTCTTCCCTATCGGGCAGGAGATCATCGACCTCGGCGGAGCCACCCGTGTTCTCTTCCTCAATCGTCGCTCTAGGCGTCCGAAGATTCGATGACCATCGATTTCCAACTTCGGTCGCCGTGACCTGAGGTGAAGAAACCCTCGGACTCCGAGGTGGGTTCGGCGGAGACTTCGGTCTCACCGATGCCAGCATCTCCTTTGTGACTAACGCCTTAGGAGGTGCTTTCGGTGCAGCGGTTTGACCTTCCGTTTGCTGACCTGCGTCAGATGATTGCCCTCCAGGGGCAACGCCTACCGGCGGTCCTCCCAGAGCAGCACCTGTCATGTCGACATCCTCAGACTCAGACATCGATCCGCCATCACCCATCTTCGAAGAAGTACCCTCCTTCAGAAGCTTGAGGATGTTGTCCCTGATGTGCAACGTGGCGGCACCAGGCCATGTGGTCCTGGTCAGGGAGAAAAAGTCCGGGACAGCCGCAAGGTAGGGCGGCACCACAGCCCATGCTCTTTGGACCGGCCGATTCCTGCCGTAGCTGTCAACCTCACTCCCCCATGACACAGCGTCTGCTGAAACCACTGGGATCAGGTTCGCGCGGAGATCGCCCATCCTATACTGGATCTCCTTAGTCATGTGAACCCCTTGGTCGCCCTCTCGATCTAACGATCGCCCCGGGCCGCAAACCATCACCTTGACCTTGTTGCTGAGCGCGATCAGCGACTCCACATCCTTACTCCACACGGTCGCCGCATCGTTTCTGGCCCTCCATGCATTCCTCTCCCACCTATACAGGTAGGAGCCACGGAAACCAAAGACGTATAGGTCATGCTTTGCAGCATCTGCATTGCCGTATTTCTGGATGCAGTCGTCAGCCCGCTTGTCCATCAGCTCATACGCCTTGTCAATCATCATCCGAAGGGATGTCTCCTCGTTATCACGAGTACTGGTCACATAATGCACCTCATAGTTCTTGAACGGCCGGTGATCCGGGGAACCCCTCAACCGATCGTTCTTTGCCCTGCATTTGAGGATGTCCTCCGCCAACGTGGCTGGGTCCATCCCTTTCTTGTTCTTCGTGGACGCAGTGTTGAACGTCTGATCCAGCAGGTAGAACACGGTCGCATCCGGAGCCGCGGACTCCTCCTGAAACACCGGAGGACCGTACCCGGTCGCCAAGGCCGCAGCAATCCTCACCGCAGCACCTGTCCCACTAGCCGCTAAACATCGGAGCAAGATTACCATCTTGTCTTGGTAGCGACTCATCTCGTGCAGAACGATGGATGGATAGATGGGCAGCATCACATCCGCTAACACGGCGACTGCCCATGCGTCCCACAGCCTTTCCATTTGTACGGAATCAACCGCCACACGGGAGTATCCTCCCCTCGGCAGCTCCAGATTTGACGGGACGACCTTCCCACTCCTGATCAGGCGCATCACCTTCCTAGCTTGCTCAAAACACTCAAGCTCCCTCGGGAAGAGAGCACCCCGACCAACGGCCTTTGCCTCGTCCTTGATCTCGGTAAGGTACCCCTTCGTGAGGGTGAGCTCAAACGTTTCACCCCGGATGGCCTCAAACATGTTCGACTTCGGCACGATCCTGGCGAATAGTGCCCCACCTTCCGCCTCGGCAGCCTGGGGGGTCCCTGGAGCAGCACGCAAGTTCTCCTCTTCAACGGATAGACCTATCGGTCCCATGTAGTTTTCTGGGAAGAACTTGTGCATAGCCCACACGACCGATGGAGCATGCGGATTCCACTCAACGAATGGGTTGTAGTACTGCAGGGTGCTATCGCCCCCTGAGTTACACAGCTCCACATACTGTGAATCCGCTGCAGGCTTCTCGAGCTTGATGCAGATTCCGCAGATCCCCAATCTCGCGTTCGGGAACACACGCTGAGCTCCTCGCTTCACGCCCTTCAGGTGGGGATTGTCGCTGAACAAGTTCTCAGACTCGTCTGGTTGCGTAATGCAAACTGCGACCCTCGCCCACGTGTTCTGACCGTAGTGCGACAGAGTGCTGTATCCCAGGGCCTCAACCGCCTTCAAAGATGTCCACACACCTACCCATTCTTCACTCGCAGTGGACGCAGTAACCTGCATACCACCCAGAATGCTCCACAATGAGGATTGCGAAGTTCCATGGATAAGGACCTTTTCAGTGTCCGTCTGGCCTCTGAAATTGATGGCCAAATCGATGAATGCCCATCCATCGTCGGGACCGATCTCCACATCAGTGGTACTCGCCGGGTTCTTGGGCGAGATCCTCAACACCTGTATACGGTCCCAGTCAAAGGCATCATGCAAGGACGTGATCACTCCTGACATCTGTCCCATCGCGTGCAGGTACCCCCGCATTCCTGGCTTATCAGCCGACGCGAACTTCTTGACCGACGGGACCGACGAAAGCCTCCGTCCCGATGAACATCTAACGATCTCCTCCCTGTTTCTTCCTTCCGTCAGCATCATCGCGTCCACGACCAACTCCGGAGGCGTGAACAGTGCGTTCGGCCTCTCGCTCATCCAGGCACGGATTGCGTTGAAATGGTGCTCCGCATCACCGAAATCATCTCCACTATACAGAGGGTGATCTCCGAATGCCGCCTCTGCCTGATCAGCGACCGCCTTTACCAAGGCAGTCTGCGGGTGAACCGTCTTCCACTCCGGCCAGGCTTTCGGGTCCCCAACCCACATTCCTCCGCATGGTTCAGCTGCCGGCTCCGTACTGCTATCCATGGGTAGCGCACTCTTGCCATTTTCAATGCTCTCCTCAAGCACGAACGCAATATGGTAGGGAAGCAAGAAAGCAGGGTCCGTCGGGACCGCAGCGCAGAGGATGGCCGCCAAGTGCACGGCGTTCGTCTCCGTAACCTCCACTCCCCGGCGCTTCATTTCCGCCACTATCGCAGCAGTCCTGACCGCCCGGTACCGGATCAGCTTTTCATGGTCCGTCACCGGCATGTGGGACTTGTCGAGCTTGTCCTTGCTGATGTGGGATACTCTGCCAACCAGTTCGTCGAACCTCGCGGCACTGTCATCCTCAATCAGCTGATCAGCCTTCTCCATATCTGGATCAATCGTGGTGAACTTCGGATCCTGTCCTAAACCCCTTAATCGTCCACTCGCGGTACCCCGCAAGCAAACAACTGGCCACAGCCTTAGGCTTCTCCATACCCAGCCCCATCTCCAGGTCCCAGGACGGCCGCGGAGGCGTCGCCATGCAGCGCCCCAGGCCCATTCCGCCAGCTGCCGCCATGCGACAGCAGGTTCGGGCCACCGGCCACGGAACCACGGAGGAACCGGGAACCCAGCCTACCGGCCAGAATCCCCCCCTGTCCCTCAGAAGGCTCAGCCTATCGGCCAGAGACCCTCTCCCTAGAACCAGAACCTAGAAAATGAATAATTGACTGAATCCGTCCTTCACGAAGCAGAAGAAAAACCTTAGTGACAGGCATACCTGCCTCATGCTTCTGTTCTGGTCAGTAAGCGCATTGTGTCGCTTGTGAATGTGGTGCGGTTGCCCGCGGTGTGAGCCAACTTGATCAAGCAAACGCTACGCGGCAACGAAGTTGTTCAACCACTTCCCAACAGCAAGCAATCGGTCGTGCTGAGAGAGAGTATCCCCTCCTCGCATCTTGCAAGTACTCCAAAACGAATTGAAAGACTTAGAAGAAAAACACCTAAACACAATCCCATGCCTCTTGAGACCACATTGGCAAGCGCAAACAGACCTGCAATCAAAACCATGCGTGGTGGCGATTCCTTCAACCTCACCTTCCTTCAAGATATTGCATTTAGGTCGATAGAGAATGATCGGAACACATCCACTGGTCCGAGCATCACAAGCCAAGTTGAACCTTTGCCTAACGGCAGCCTCGGTCCTATCCCTGAGCTTTCTGGTCTGTCCCCACTTCCCAGT
This sequence comes from Effrenium voratum, assembly GCA_963377175.1. Taxonomy (NCBI): domain Eukaryota; class Dinophyceae; order Suessiales; family Symbiodiniaceae; genus Effrenium; species Effrenium voratum. Next base: position 135,610 of record CAUJNA010003521.1, on the reverse strand, counting down.
CCTGGAATCAACCCTATCGGGTGCAAGATCATTAAGAACTAGCACAACATAACAAAGGCTATCGCCTTCAATCCTACCAGACCGTATGATGTGATTCCTGTACCCAGGAGCAACTTGAAGCGTGACAACCCTGCAAAGATCACTATTCGCAAAAACCCCGGCTATCGCCTGGTCCGCAATAAGAGTTTTCTCGCATCTTTTCCCTCCTTTTTCCTCGTCAATCACGATTCCCTCGTACTCAGAGAGTAACCTCTCAATGAGCCGATTGAAACCGGATTTTGCTCCTGATTCCATGCGTACCCCCCTAAGCGGGGGCAGTCCAGGAGCGGCAGGGGGCTTAAGACAGGGTTGGGTGGGTTGGGCCAAATATTCCTGCAGGTATCCCGGCAGAAACATACCAAGGGTGTGCAGATTTCTATTCCACACGACCTTGTCAATGCAGGCCTTAGTGAAAATGTCTGCGCCTTGGTAGTGAGACGGGCACGCAACGAACCGAAAAATTCCAGCATTAAAACGTTCGTTGAGCCACGAGATGTCAATGCGCTGCGTCCTCGACATGTAGCGCATGTTGGGATTATTCCCAGTTATAACGATCCGGCATGCCGATTCGTTATCCTCCAGCACGTTGATAATAAACGGCTGGGTCTCCTTTCCCTTCCCAATAGCGTGCTGCCAGAGGGTAGCTAATGCCATTCCCTCCTTGGACACTCCATGGTCGAGAGCAACAATCTCCGCTTCAGGAGTCGACTTCGAAACGGAAGTCTGTTTCTTGCTTACTCCAGTGATGGGCATGTAGGTCCTAGGACCCACAAGACAAATAAGCACCCCCGACGTGCTCTTGGAATCAGTACGATCCCCAGCCAGATCCGCATCACAGTAAGCAACCAACTCAATGAACTCTGGGCTATCGCCCACCCAACCGTACAAATGAAGATCGAGCGTAGAGTTCACATATGAAATTAACCTGTGGAGCTTTCGGTCACACAGATGATTCCACTTCGTGACCCGGCTGGCTAACGCCTGCACGGGACGAATCAGGTCATATCTGCCCATTCGAGCTCCGTAGAGAACCTTCATCAGCACCGCCGCCGCGTCGTTTCCGAGGCATCCTGGCTGTGCATTGATGGTCTCCATGTCCATCGCCTGGTTGAAGAGTTTATCAAATTCAGGATTGACGGAATTCTCGTCAAACTCCGGTTTGCTCTCGTCCAGGAACGGAGTTTCAACCTTCTGCAGCTTCTTCGGGTACTTTCCCTGACATAGCTCAATGTATCTATCGACACACGCCTGCATAAAGCTGCTCTCGCTGTACTTGATGAACCTTATCGTGGTTTCCGGCTTGGGGATGTCCTTAGAGAGTAACCCCTCAGGACCAAACCTCAAGTCGGGTTGCTCCTTATCAGGAGGATTGCTGACCGTCCACGCCAGTCTCGGATCAAAGTGACCCTTGACCACCTGTTGCGTGAATTCGTGCTCACAGCCAAGATATCTCTTGAGCTGCCTTGGTTCCTCCATCTTGATGACCTTCGAGATCAGCGCCCATCCTTCTGCGATGTTCTTCGCCGGCCCGCTCATCTTGAAGTCATCCACGTACACGACAAGGAAGAGGTCGAGCTCCTCATGCCTAAACACGCTGGCCCAATCCTTCACCTTGACGTATCCGACTTTCTTCAGCATTGCCTCGCAGTGCTGCTCCCAAAAGGTACCAGCGTCCGGATGTCCATATAGTGCAAGCACTAGGACAACGACCGGATCCTTGTATCTGGGATTTCCGCTGCCGTCGAACCACTCAGGTGGCCATTGGTCGCGAGGAATCCTCACCCAAGTCTTCTTTCCCTTCAATCGGGCCTGAGTGTACGCGGACTCCCCATCACTCACTTCCAGAAGGTTCCCTGGGAGTAACCCGTGAGCATCACCCATCTTACCCGCCGCCATAGTGGCGGGGCAGGAGGTGTTCTCGGAGAACAGGGCCCAATGCCCGATCTCATCACGGACGAAACATCCCTCGAACACGACTCGCCCTTTATATTTGCGATTCGGATCGTCTTCCGGCAGCTCGTGATTCTTTTCGACACAGATGTCGAAAATCCTACCAACATGGATCTTCTCCCCTTCCTTACGTGCCTTGGCCGCAACATCATGCCACTCTTGGACAGTTGACAAGTCCCAGCATCCTTGCGAAGTTAACTTGTCCCACTCCTTCTGAAGAGCGGCCTTAGCCTTGGCATTCCCAGCTTGTTCCTTCTTGTTCACTGGCCTAGCGACACAAGCGTACAAGGGAGGAAAGACACCCGAGCTCTTTGGCCGATGAGATAGGGATATCTCCCCCCTGGGCATAGAGAACTCAAAGGTCTTTCCGTCAGATCCAATCGTAGGGGCAGCAGCAGCTATACCAGTGCTTCCGAAACCCGCGGATCCCCTATCGGTTCCCCGCTTGGCTTTCCTAGGGACGATCGACGCGTCAATGAGCATAACACGCTCCAGCACGATCTGCGCAACGCGGTCCCCAGGATTCACAACGAAGTCCTCATCCCCATGATTGAAGAGGATTACTTTGATCTCTCCGTCGTAGTCGGGATCAATGACCCCACCACCTACAGCGATCCTGTTCTTCACGGCTAGTCCTGACCTGGGAGCTATCCTAGCATACACCCCAGCGGGCATCTCTATCGAGATTCCGGTGCTGACCAAGCCTGACCCCCCTGCGGGAATACTTACTCCCTTAGAGGCATAGGTGTCCAAACCCGCACTCCCCGAAGTAGCCCGCGTCGGGATCTTGGCAGTCTCACTGTTAAGACTAACGTACAAGGTATTCGGTTTCTTCACTCCCCGAAGTAGCCCGCGTCGGGATCTTGGCAGTCTCACTGTTAAGACTAACGTACAAGGTATTCGGTTTCTTCTTCCATCGCTGTTCAATCGGGTCAACCTCGACCGGCATAGCATTCGCAACCTTCTTGAAAGTGCCGTTCGGGTACCATGCTCCAACGATTGCCTCGCACATTTCACTCGGATAGAGAGCAGTCGTTGGGGTGACCGACCCCTCAATGCGTGCATGAAGGTATCCCTTCTCGTGCTTGCACTTCCGACCTGACAGCTCATCAATGAGCTCCTTGGAGGTCGTCGCAACCTTCCACTGTTTCCTGATTGGCACACCGTCCTTATCCTGCATCCCGAAATCACAGCCGTCGAAATCTACGGTCTCGACTTCAGGATCAGCAAGAAATCTCTGCATGAACGGCTGCTTCCATCCAAGACAGTGTCTAGGCCACTCAAATGCAACCCTGCCCCCACCTCGCCTAACGGCTCGGGAGGCCCGCAGGAATGCCGCAAACATAACCTGAGAATTCCTTCTAAGATCATTCAGGTGTGACGCAAACTCAGCACCGTGGATTGAAAGGTTGACATATTGCCATGTACTCCACGGTCCGCACGGAATTGACGCCCACAGGTCACACCCAGGATTATCCTCGATGATCCCAATAAGCCGGCTAACGTCTTTGGCTTTGGTGATGTCAAATGAGCCAACGTGAACGCGAATTGCATCGCCTCCACACTCCATCATCACTGCGGACAAACGCGAGTCAGGTTCGCACGCAAACTCGATGAGGAGCTTGCGGCCAGGCGCTGGAGCAGCCGGGTCCCTCTCAGGATGTTCGCGGCGTCTTTCTTCCCTTAGGGATAACTCCCGTTCGGTTTGAACATATATCTCCCGAGTCCGGGTGGACATCTGTCTCCAACTATCCGCATCAATTGAATTGGGTTTTCCGGTGCCTGCGTATGGCCGCTCACGCCTATCGGCGGATTGGCCATAGTCGATCCTGTCTCCGTGCAGCTTATGACCCTTCTTCGGACCTCCGGCAGGTTCGGCTCCTTCTTCCTTTGGCTTAAACCTACCGTGGGGAGCACATCCCTTATCAAAAAGGATGGTCACACCAGTCCAAAATCCACGCGTGAAATGCCGGTGATTGGGAGCATCGTGATGACGATCGTCTCTCACCCAATTTCCAACGGCATCAAGCCCCCGCATGTGCGTGACCCTAACGGTGTCAAGCTCCTCATGCGAAGGACCACCTGGGGGAAGGTCCTCGTTCGTCGTCCCGAAGAACTTCTTCCGCACCTCAACGTGGATGCGGTACCAGGCGCTGTCCTCGTCGTGCCGCTCCCAGTAATCCGAGACGCACGCGTCACCACTCCCTTGGACAGCCTTGCTCTGAATGGCCCCATCAGACTTGGAAGAGCTACCGCCCTCCTCGTCCCGTCGGTCATCGTCATCATCATCAGAATCATCAAATCGACCTTCATCAAAGTCGAATTCATCCCTGATCTTCTTACTTGGCTTAAGATCGGCTCTTCGGTCAGCTAACGCCTCCCGAATGGTCCGAGTCCTAGCGTCATAGGATGCCAACATCGGGAACACGTAGGGCTCCTCAGGGTTCTTCCAGATACGTTTGACCTGGTGTAGACTTGGTTTCCTGAGACCCCTTTGGATGTGCTCGAGATCAGCAACGAGATAGTCGCCCTTCCATAGCCCCCCTGGTTCTAATCGATAGCCCAGAAATAGGCCTGGCTTGGAAGATGGGGCGAACTTCGGATCCTCCTCTATCTTGATGAAGTCCCGCTCTTTCTTCTCGGCGGGCAGGGCAGTAGTGACGCTTGTCTCTTCAACCTCTACCTCATCAATGGGAACAAAGTCCGGTTCGTCGTTGCTTTCGGGTTCATACTCCTCGTTCTCATAGATCTCGGCCTCGTCCTCATCGATCTGATCAAAATCACAGTCGAAATGAGTTTCTCCAGTCCATTCGTGGTTACCTCCACGGTCGTTCTCGGCCTGGAGCCAGTTTTCGTCAACAACAAATTCGGTCGATCCGTCCAGATAGTTGAGGACTGTGCTCCGCCTCCTGCCAAGGTCTCTGATCTTGACTGGACAGCTCGTCCCTATCGGGATAAAGAGCTCGGTTCGGGCTTCAACGTGGACACGAGTGAGAACCTTCTCGTCTTCATTTGCGATCCAGTGGTCTCCTCCTTCATCAACGTCCTCTGATTCGATCTTCCCAGCTTGTCCGGAGTCGTTTTGGGCGTTTTGAACCCCCCCCTTTCTATCCCTGCGAATCTTGGGAGCAATGGGGTAGAAGTCGACCAGACAACCAAACGGCAGAATGACTCCACTGAAGTTCCCGTTACCGTGGCGTCGCATCCACGGTGATCCCTCACCGCGATTTTCAATATTCCTTGCCATGGAAAAATGCCTAACGGCAAATGGCCACCATCGAGGTTCAAATCCAGCTTGACGCAGGAG